>LR990931.1:19059931-19516206 GCA_905163415.1 Noctua fimbriata | reverse complement strand
CTAACCTAACCTAACCTAACCTAACCTAACCTAACCAACCTAACCTAACCTAACCTAACCTAACCTAACCTAACCTAACCTAACCTAACCTAACCTAACCTAACCTAACCTACCTACCCTAACCTAACCTAACCTAACCTAACCTAACCTAACCTAACCTAACCTAACCTAACCTAACCTAACCTAACCTAACCTAACCTAACCTAACCTAACCTAACCTAACCAACCACACCTAACCTAACCTAACCTAACCTAACCTAACCTAACCTAACCTAACCTAACCTAACCTAACCTAACCTAACCTAACCTAACCTAACCTAACCTAACCTAACCTAACCTAACCTAACCTAACCTAACCTAACCTACCTAACCTAACCTAACCTAACCTAACCTAACCTAACCTAACCTAACCTAACCTAACCTAACCTAACCTAACCTAACCCAACCTACACTAACCTAACCTAACCTAACCTAACCTAACCTAACCTAACCTAACCTAACCAACCTAACCTAACCTAACCTAACCTAACCTAACCTAACCTAACCTAACCTAACCTAACCTAACCTAACCTAACCTAACCTAACCTAACCTAACCTAACCTAACCTAACCTAACCTAACCTAACCTAACCTAACATAACCTAACCTAACCTAACTAACCTAACCTAACCTAACCTAACCTAACCTAACCTAACCTAACCTAACCTAACCTAACCTAACCTAACCTAACCTAACCTAACCTAACCTAACCTAACCTAACCTAACCTAACCTAACTTAACCTAACCTAACCTAACCTAACCTAACCTAACCTAACCTAACCTACCTAACCTAACCTAACCTAACCTAACCTAACCTAACCTAACCTAACCTAACCTACCTAACCTAACCTAACCTAACCTAACCTAACCTAACCTAACCTAACCTAACCTAACCTAACCTAACCTAACCTAACCTAACCTAACCTAACCTAACCTAACCTAACCTACCTAACCTAACCTAACCTAACCTAACCTAACCTAACCTAACCTAACCTAACCTAACCTACCTAACCTAACCTAACCTAACCTAACCTAACCTAACCTAACCTAACCTAACCTAACCTAACCTAACCTAACCTAACCTAACCTAACCTAACCTAACCTAACCTAACCTAACCTAACCTAACCTAACCTCCTAACCTAACCTAACCTAACCTAACCTAACCTAACCTAACCTAACCTAACCTAACCTAACCTAACCTAACCTAACCTAACCTAACCTAACCTAACCTAACCTAACCTAACCTAACCTAACCTAACCTAACCTAACCTAACCTAACCTCAACCTAACCCAGTCTGGCTCCAACCACCGCCGCGAACGCCACGTTTTTTATACGTCTCCGGCTTAAAAAATACGAAAAAGTGGTAAAAAGTTGTCTGATTTTCACAAATTTGGTATCGACGTGTGAGGAAAAGTGAAACCTATACGCCCCCGTGGAAGTTATTATCCGCAGTGCAGTGCATTCTTCACACCACCTGAAAAAAAACCTCAATATTTTGAGGTTAAACAGTGAAGATAAACCTTCAAACGTGAACGCTGCCGAAACGAAATCGACGACCCTACTTTTTTATTGAAGAAAGGGGAGGGGGTAAATACCACACATCATATTAGCCACTTGGAAACTTAAAAAACCCAGAGCATCGGGATATATTCAGCAAAATATAAAAACACGTGGTGCTGAAAACGCCGTGAACGTGGAGCCAGACGCCTGAAACTTCGCAGCCGACATCTCTTCTATGAAGATAGACGGTAACCGCTAGAAAAAATTTTCTAACTACTGTACCCGATTTTTAAGAGGGTATAGAATTTTCAAAAATTGGACTCCTATATCTCCGGACTCAATTAATATTTTCAAGATCTCCAACTGCAGTCCTTGGCGCGCTTATTAACTTAATATAGATTTTAATTTTTAGATTTTTAGATTGAGTATTTTTAAAATTATAAGGAAATTTATTAAATAATCACTTTTTCAAAAAATTTTCAACCTTAATGTAAGTTTTCTGTATTGCTGTTCATTATACTGTGTAGCGCTATATTTTCCCTATTTTTAGACACTTTTTCCAGAATTTTTCGTCTACTGGGACCCGAGATATCGAATTTTTACTCATTTTTGGCTATAATTCAAAATTTAATGTTAAATTGCTATTTTTGACACTGGGACCCGGGTTTAATTACGTCCACTGTGACTCATATAAGCCCAAACACGGTCTATACATCTTTTAAACTGAGCATTTTGATAAAATCCCGCCATCTTGGTTTCCAGGTTTTAAATTTTAAACTGCGATATCTCGGAGACCGCTTGGCCGAAAATTCTCGGATTTTCATTTTTACTTTGGGCTTGCTGTAACCTTTGGAGAGAGTGGGGTTTCGGGACGTTTTGCGTTACCGGAATTTTCGACGCTGAAACCGTTTTCAGGAGAAACCTGAAGTGACGCCGAACTGACCACCCAAAACCCTGACGTTCTGGGACGTCGGGTTAGAAAGTTACGGGTCTTTTAACATAACATTTGACAGTTCGGCGGCCATTTTGTATATTTTTAAACCGCTATAACTCCCGAACCGGAGGTCGTGGGAAGTTGTGGTTTTTTGACTTTTATTAGGGTGATCGTTGCCCTTCTTACCATACATTTTCAGGCGGATTGGAGCCAAAATTTTTCAGGCTCCTGAAAGCGATTTCAGCGGATAGCGGGGTTCAAGCCAAGTTGGGAGAGCCCAAACTCGGGGGGTCTGCGACTTTCCCAGGGGGAGTTATCCGCAGTCAAAGTTAGACATTGACAGCTCCGCGGCCATTTTGTGCAATTTTTGAAGACCCATAACTCCTGAACGGAGAGTCGTAGAGGGCCGGGACTTTCTACATATATATAAGCTGACCATAGTCTCTGGATTGAGGCACTTTTCAGCTGTTTTCCAAGTATTGACTTTTTTCAGCCTGAAAGCCGAACCAGTGGATGGGTCTCATTGAGCCAAGTTCAGGAAGCCCAAACACAAGGGTTTTTGGACCGGTGGTTCCGGAGATATCCACTTGCAACCACTTTTTGGTCGCCATCTTGGCAAAAAAACCAAAATCTTAAAGTCAGGATATCTTCGGCACCCTTTGGTGGAATTGCACCGAGTTTGGGTTTATTTGTGAGGGCTCGAGGAGAGCTATCCATTGAACGTGGAAAAACGGCTCTACATAGAGCTTAGCTGATTTATGCTCTACATCGACGGCTTTCGACCCGTTGAAGCAAAATTTTTCCTTTGTGTTTATTGCTTGACCCGTTCTTTTGAGCTGGGCTGACCGAGCTAACTCTATATAGAGTAGCACTTCAATTTTACTCAGATTTATACGATCTGTAGTACACTTTATTTTTATTATTTCTTTACTTGTGCTGTTTTATACACTTCTATACCTTTATACTTTTGACGCATACCTACCAACATGATGGGAATAAGGACCCCACTGAAGAAGGTGGCTGATGGAGAGAAATCACCTGAAAAGCCGACCACATCGCCTCCAAATGTTAGGCGTAGCGTTGGAGAATGGGAGGCTGTTAAGACTACCAGCAAGGACTCAACACCACCCATAACCACCAAGACGGCACAGGCAGGCCCTGCAAGAACTATAACTAAACCTCCACTATCGTCGGAGAATAAAGCTCCGCGAACAAAACTGATAGAAGTTCATTCCCCGCCGAAAGCGCATTATGCGGATAGGTCGGCGGAAGCTAGGGCCTGCCTCAATAAAGCAAAACTTCTTTTAAACAGCTCACGCAATACAAAAAACGAGATAAAGAGCGGCATCATCGAGGCGCTGGATCGGCTTTTCCAACTAGTAAAAGAGGCCGAAAGGCTGACCAAAAGTAAGGGCTCAGGAACGGGAAACGAAATTACACGGCCCGAAGTCGTCACCGCCACTGACACTACCTTTTCGTTTCCAGCCGACCAAAATCAGCTGGAAATGCACATCAAAAACCATTCGATCCTGCTGGAGAACAACTCTAGAAAAATGGAGGAGCTAAAAGCAGTGATCGAACAGCACAGGATTTCTCTCGAAAACGGAACTGCTGCAACATATGCGAGTGTAACTGCGACCCACAGCGGAAAGGCGAACCCAGTGCGGAGTACGCTGCACTCGATCGTAGTTACCTCCAAGGATGACACAGAAACCGGAGATGAAGTCCTTAATAAAGTTCGGCAGGCGGTAGATGCGAAAGAGGGTTGGGTCAAGGTGGAAAAGGTTAGGAAAGCAAAAGATAGAAAAATCATAATGGGTTTCCAAACCACGGAGGAGAGAGAGAAAATTAAAACGAAGCTAGCAAAGGATAGACAGGACCTCAATGTCGAGGAAGTGAAGAACAAGGACCCACTGCTGATCCTCAGGAGCGTTCTCTCAATTAATTCAGACGAGGACGTCCTGATGGCCTTAAGAAACCAAAACAGGGATGTTTTTCGCAATCTCGACAAAGAGGAGGACAGAGTGGTGGTTAAGTTCCGAAGAAGAACGAGAAACCCACACACGAGCCACGTTGTGGTCAGCGTCTCACCCACTATCTGGAGACGGGCCACTGAACTCGGATGCCTGCACGTGGACCTTCAGCGCGTGAGGGTTGAGGACCAAACCCCTCTAGTTCAATGCACGCGCTGTCTGGGCTACGGGCATGGCAGACGTTTCTGTAAAGAAACAGCTGACCTGTGTAGTCATTGCGGCGGCCCTCATTTGAGGTCGGAATGTGCCGACTGGCTTGCGGGTGCTCCGCCAAAGTGCCAGAACTGCACAAGAGCCAAGCTCGGGGACGCTGACCATAACGCTTTTAGCCTTGACTGCCCGACACGCCGTAAGTGGGATCAAATCGCGCGATCAACAGTGGCGTACTGCTGAGGGCACCCATGGCAACCCAAACCCGTACACGATGATACAGGCCAACCTCCAAAGAAAAAGACTCGCGACCAACGAGCTTCTGACGGAAGCCGCAAAGCGCGGAGTCGCCGTTGCTCTCCTCCAGGAACCATACGTAGGGGGGCAAAGGCAATGAGGAACCACAGGGGAGTTCGGATCTTCCAGAGCACTGACACCGGAGATGGGACTGTTAAGGCCGCAATAGCGGTCTTTGACAAAGATCTTATTGTTGTCCAATACCCGAAACTCACCACGAACAACATCACCGTGGTGGGAATCCAAACCAGTGCCTGGAAGATCACGCTGGTCTCCTTCTACTTTGAGCCGGACCAGCCAATTGGACCATATCTGGAACATCTCAAACGGATTGAGAGCAAAGTAGGTTCCAGAATGTGGATTGTTGGAGGAGATGCCAACGCCAAAAGTACCTGGTGGGGAAGCCTGTCCATCGATCGAAGAGGTGAAGAAGTATCCGGAGTTCTCGACGAGCTGGGCCTTAATATACTCAACAGAGGGGAAATTCCGACCTTCGACACGATCAGAGGGGGGATGCGTTTTTGCAGCCACGTCGATATCACTGCATGTTCGACGGACATTCTGGACCTGGTAGACGACTGGAGGGTAGACGAGGGTCTCACGAGCTCGGATCATAACGGCATTCTTTTCAAAATTAAATTAAATAGATCTAAAGGCATACAAATTAACAGGACTACTAGGATTTTCAACACTAAAAAAGCAAATTGGCCCGAGTTTCGTGCGAAACTCGGCCAATTAATGCACGAGCACAAAATTAATAAATTAGAAATTGAAAAATTAAATTCAGCTGAACAACTTAACAAAATTATTAACCATTATACTAACTTAATAAAAGATGCATGCACTTCATCAATGCCTTTAAAGAAAAATAATGAAGTGCTTACCTTGCCGTGGTGGTCCGAGAAACTCGAGGAGATGAAGAAAGAGGTCGCTACCAGAAAACGCAGAGTTAGGTGTGCTGCACCGGCCCGAAGATCGAAGGTCGTCGATGAGTACCTGAAACTGAAAGTTGAGTATGAGACGGAGGCAGCCAAAGACCAAATCGAGAGCTGGAAAAACTTCTGCACAAGACAGGACAAAGAAGGGGTTTGGGAGGGGATCTATCGGGTGATAGGAAGGACCAAGGGAAGGGGAGAGGACCAGCCACTAGAGAAAGATGGGGATGTGTTGGACACTAAAGGTTCGGTTGAGCTACTGGCAAATACATTTTACCCAGAAGACCATCCGGACACTGACAGCACCAACCACCGCCTCATTAGAGAAAAGGCCAATATCGTGAATGCTGGAGGGCAAGATGCCTCTTGTGAGCCACCATTCACGAAGGCTGAGCTGATGGCTGCGTGCGGGTCCTTTAGCGCCAAAAAGGCTCCAGGAGCGGACGGCTTCACTGCCGACATATGTTGCCAAGCCATTAGAGCCGCTCCTGAGGTAGCCTTGGCACTCCTTAATGGCTGCTTGAGATACCACCTCTTCCCTGAGATTTGGAAGGAGGCGACTGTTGTCGTATTGAAAAAACCGGGGAAAGCAGACTACAGCACACCCAAGGCGTACAGACCAATTGGCCTATTACCAATATTAGGAAAAACTTTTGAGAAGATGTTGGTGGCCCGCCTCAAATTTCATTTGATTCCGAGGATGAGTACTCGCCAGTATGGATTCATGCCCCAGAGGAGCACCGAGGACTCCCTCTACGCCCTAATGAAACATATACGCAGTAAACTGGAACTTAAGAAAATAGTGGTCCTGGTATCATTGGACATAGAGGGAGCCTTCGACAGCGCCTGGTGGCCAGCTATAAGAGTCCGTCTGGCTGAGGAAAAGTGTCCTATCGGCTTGAGGAGGGTCATCGACAGCTATCTTGAAAACCGAAGGGTCAGGGTCAGGTACGCAGGTGAAGAGTTCTGCAAGGCCTCGAGCAAGGGCTGTGTCCAAGGTTCTATAGGGGGACCAATACTTTGGAACCTTCTACTGGACCCGCTTCTAAAGAGCCTTGAAGCTGGGGAGACCTATTGCCAAGCTTTTGCAGACGACGTGGTGCTGATATTCGATGGTGATACATCGTTGGAGATCGAGGGACGTGCCAATGCCGTTCTCGGACATGTCCAGGCGTGGGGGGTTCAAAATAAACTAAGATTTGCCCCTCATAAAACCAATGCTATGGTAGTTACCCGCAAACTCAAATACGACACCCCACGTCTGAGCATGGGTGGGATCGACATTGCCATGTCCAACGAGATCAAAATCCTGGGTGTCACCATCGATAGACAGCTGACTTTCAACACACACGTCGCAAACGTGTGCAGAAGGGCAATAGGAATCCACAAACAGTTAACCAGGGCTGCAAAGACCAGCTGGGGGCTTCACCCCGAAGTCATAAGAATAATATATGTGGCCACCGTGGAACCAGTCATCCTGTACGCCGCCAGTGTTTGGGCCCCGGCTGTCGATAAGCTGGGCGTCAGGAAGCAGTTGGGAGCAGTCCAACGCGGTATTGCGCAAAAACTGTGCAAGGCATACCGGACAGTCTCCTTGAACTCCGCGCTGGTGCTGGCTGGGATACTACCTCTCGACCTGCGTGTCCGTGAAGCGGCTTCTTTATACGAGGCCAGGAGGGGGGTACCTCAGCGAGCACTTGGCGATAGGAGCGTCGAGCAGACTGCCTCGGCAATGGAGGCTCCACATCCTGCGGAGCGCGCTGAGCTAGAACTCGTAAGCCTGGTAAACCAAGACCAACTCGATGTTGTCAAGAGCGAACTGGAGGTTCGTATCTTCACGGACGGGAGCAAGATTGGGGGTAGGGTTGGAGCGGCACTGTCCATTTGGAACGGTGACGCCGAAACCAAAGCTCTCAAGCTTGCTCTCCCACACTACTCCACCGTTTACCAGGCTGAGCTTCTGGCAATATGCGTCGCAACCAGGGTGATGCTGAAGCACAGTGCGCAATCGTTTGGAGTTTTCAGCGACTCCATGGCAGCTCTCCAGACCGTCCAAAACTACAACCGGCACCACCCCCTGGCAGTGGAGGCAAGGGCAAACCTGAGGTCCCTGTCTATCCAAAACAAGGCTGTCACCTTGTTTTGGATCAAAGCTCATGTGGGGTTGGACGGAAACGAGAGGGCCGATGAATTAGCCAAAAGAGCCGCTGAAGATTCCAAGCGAAAGCCTGACTACGACCTGGTTCCGGTTTCATACGTCAAGCGATGCATTCGTACGGCAACGCTTGACGTGTGGAACCAAAGGTACAGCTCGGGAGAAACCGCCTCCGTGACAAAACTGTTTTTCCCAGACGCTGTGGCGGCCTACAGGATAATCAGGAGGTGCAAAGTAAATAACATTACAACTCAAATTATGACGGGGCACGGTGGGTTCTCGGAATACTTGAATCGCTTCAAGTGTAAGGGGAACCCATCGTGCATCTGCGACCCTGAGATTGCTGAAACGGTGCCACATATATTATTCGACTGTCCCGTCTTTGACAGGCAAAGGCTTGAGGCCGAGCACGAGCTCGACACCAAACTAAATGTGCAAACTATGTGGCAACTAATGTCAGGAAAAAAGAGGCCTCTGTTTATGGAATATTGCGTCAAAATTTGCTTAAAGGTAATAGAGAGAAACAGAAGTGTATAAGCAAAAATGCTTACATAATATTATGTACAATATTAATGTCAAGCATTAAACACAGAGGAAAATAAAATGTCCAAGATATGCTACCAATAGATAATAATAATAATTAAGTTGCCCATAAATTAATTAAAGTAGTCGTAAGAAACATAAAATAGTAATAAGAATAGATTATAACATAGTTGTTTAAATTGTATTAATAAATAGAATTATAAGAAGTCCCGTGGAATGTGTCATAGAAATAAGAATAGATGTAAGTAAGTAAAGTTGTTTTAATTAAGTACACATAAGTAAAAGAAAGGGAACAAAAAATTAGTGAATAAGATTTTAATGTAAAAGAACAATAAAAAACACGTGTCCATGTCTTACTCCCGACAAATAAAACAACAACGAAAAATAAATAAATAGAATAGAGTAGAAGTAGAAGGGCGTCCTACCCTTAAAGACAGAATGGTGAATGTATGTAAGAAAGAAAAAGTATGCAGAATGCTAGTGCGAGAGGAATAAAAGAGAGAACTGGAATGTACGCGAAAGAACTAATATAGGCTCCGATTATGTTGGAGGTAGAAGTATTTTAAAAAAAAAAAAAAAAAAAAAAAAAAAAACCTAACCTAACCTAACCTAACCTAACCTAACCTAACCTAACCTAACCTAACCTAACCTAACCTAACCTAACCTAACCTAACCTAACCTAACCTAACCTAACCTAACCTAACCTAACCTAACCTAACCTAACCTAACCGAGTCTGGCTCCAACCACCGCCGCGAACGCCACGTTTTTTATACGTCTCCGGCTTAAAAAATACGAAAAAGTGGTAAAAAGTTGTCTGATTTTCACAAATTTGGTATCGACGTGTGAGGAAAAGTGAAACCTATACGCCCCCGTGGAAGTTATTATCCGCAGTGCAGTGCATTCTTCACACCACCTGAAAAACCTCAATATTTTGAGGTTAAACAGTGAAGATAAACCTTCAAACGTGAACGCTGCCGAAACGAAATCGACGACCCTACTTTTTTATTGAAGAAAGGGGAGAGGGTAAATACCACACATCATATTAGCCACTTGGAAACTAAAAAAACCCAGAGCATCGGGATATATTCAGCAAAATATAAAAACACGTGGTGCTGAAAACGCCGTGAACGTGGAGCCAGACGCCTGAAACTTCGCAGCCGACATCTCTTCTATGAAACTAGACGGTAACCGCTAGAAAAAATTTTCTAACTACTGTACCCGATTTTTAAGAGGGTATAGAATTTTCAAAAATTGGACTCCTATATCTCCGGACTCAATTAATATTTTCAAGATCTCCAACTGCAGTCCTTGGCGCGCTTATTAACTTAATATAGATTTTAATTTTTAGATTTTTAGATTGAGTATTTTTAAAATTATAAGGAAATTTATTAAATAATCACTTTTTCAAAAAATTTTCAACCTTAATGTAAGTTTTCTGTATTGCTGTTCATTATACTGTGTAGCGCTATATTTTCCCTATTTTTAGACATTTTTTCCAGAATTTTTCGTCTACTGGGACCCGAGATATCGAATTTTTACTCATTTTTGGCTATAATTCAAAATTTAATGTTAAATTGCTATTTTTGACACTGGGACCGGGTTTAATACGTCAACTGTGACTCATATAAGCCCAAACACGGTCTATACATCTTTTAAACTGAGCTTTTTGATAAAATCCCGCCATCTTGGTTTCCAGGTTTTAAATTTTAAACTGCGATATCTCGGAGACCGCTTGGCCGAAAATTCTCGGATTTTCATTTTTACTTTGGGCTTGCTGTAACCTTTGGAGAGAGTGGGGTTTCGGGACGTTTTGCGTTACCGGAATTTTCGACGCTGAAACCGTTTTCAGGAGAAACCTGAAGTGACGCCGAACTGACCACCCAAAACCCTGACGTTCTGGGACGTCGGGTTAGAAAGTTACGGGTCTTTTAACACAACATTTGACAGTTCGGCGGCCATTTTGTATATTTTTAAACCGCTATAACTCCCGAACCGGAGGTCGTGGGAAGTTGCGGTTTTTTGACTTTTATTAGGGTGATCGTTGCCCTTCTTACCATACATTTTCAGGCGGATTGGAGCCAAAATTTTTCAGGCTCCTGAAAGCGATTTCAGCGGATAGCGGGGTTCAAGCCAAGTTGGGAGAGCCCAAACTCGGGGGGTCTGCGACTTTCCCAGGGGGAGTTATCCGCAGTCAAAGTTGGACATTGACAGCTCCGCGGCCATTTTGTGCAATTTTTGAAGACCCATAACTCCTGAACGGAGAGTCGTAGAGGGCCGGGACTTTCTACATATATATAAGCTGACCATAGTCTCTGGATTGAGGCACTTTTCAGCCGTTTTCCAATTATTGACTTTTTTCAGCCTGAAAGCCGAACCAGTGGATGGGTCTCATTGAGCCAAGTTCGGGAAGCCCAAACACAAGGGTTTTTGGACCGGTGGTTCCGGAGATATCCACTTGCAACCACTTTTTGGTCGCCATCTTGGCAAAAAACCAAAATCTTAAAGTCAGGATATCTTCGGCACCCTTTGGTGGAATTGCACCGAGTTTGGGTTTATTTGTGAGGGCTCGAGGAGAGCTATCCATTGAACGTGGAAAAACGGCTCTACATAGAGCTTAACTGATTTATGCTCTACATCGACGGCTTTCGACCCGTTGAAGCAAAATTTTTCCTTTGTGTTTATTGCTTGACCCGTTCTTTTGAGCTGGGCTGACCGAGCTAACTCTATATAGAGTAGCACTTCAATTTTACTCAGATTTATACGATCTGTAGTACACTTTATTTTTAATATTTCTTTACTTGTGCTGTTTTATACACTTCTATACCTTTATACTTTTGACGCATACCTACCAACATGATGGGAATAAGGACCCCACTGAAGAAGGTGGCTGATGGAGAGAAATCACCTGAGAAGCCGACCACATCGCCTCCAAATGTTAGACGTAGCGTTGGAGAACGGGAGGCTGTTAAGACTACCAGCAAGGACTCAACACCACCCATAACCACCAAGACGGCACAGGCAGGCCCTGCAAGAACTATAACCAAACCTCCACTATCGTCGGAGAATAAAGCTCCGCGAACAAAACTGATAGAAGTTCATTCCCCGCCGAAAGCGCATTATGCGGATCGGTCGGCAGAAGCTAGGGCCTGCCTCAATAAAGCAAAACTTCTTTTAAACAGCTCACGCAATACAAAAAACGAGATAAAGAGCGGCATCATCGAGGCGCTGGATCGGCTTTTCCAACTAGTAAAAGAGGCCGAAAGGCTGACCAAAAGTAAGGGCTCAGGAACGGGAAACGAAATTACACGGCCCGAAGTCGTCACCGCCACTGACACTACCTTTTCGTTTCCAGCCGACCAAAATCAGCTGGAAATGCACATCAAAAACCATTCGATCCTGCTGGAGAACAACTCTAGAAAAATGGAGGAGCTAAAAGCAGTGATCGAACAGCACAGGATTTCTCTCGAAAACGGAACTGCTGCAACATATGCGAGTGTAACTGCGACCCACAGCGGAAAGGCGAACCCAGTGCGGAGTACGCTGCACTCGATCGTAGTTACCTCCAAGGATGACACAGAAACCGGAGATGAAGTCCTTAATAAAGTTCGGCAGGCGATAGATGCGAAAGAGGGTTGGGTCAAGGTGGAAAAGGTTAGGAAAGCAAAAGATAGGAAAATCATAATGGGTTTCCAAACCACGGAGGAGAGAGAGAAAATTAAAACGAAGCTAGCAAAGGATAGACAGGACCTCAATGTCGAGGAAGTGAAGAACAAGGACCCACTGCTGATCCTCAGGAGCGTTCTCTCAATTAATTCAGACGAGGACGTCCTGATGGCCTTAAGAAACCAAAACAGGGATGTTTTTCGCAATCTCGACAAAGAGGAGGACAGAGTGGTGGTTAAGTTCCGAAGAAGAACGAGAAACCCACACACGAGCCACGTTGTGGTCAGCGTCTCACCCACTATCTGGAGACGGGCCACTGAACTCGGATGCCTGCACGTGGACCTTCAGCGCGTGAGGGTTGAGGACCAAACCCCTCTAGTTCAATGCACGCGCTGTCTGGGCTACGGGCATGGCAGACGTTTCTGTAAAGAAACAGCTGACTTGTGTAGTCATTGCGGCGGCCCTCATTTGAGGTCGGAATGTGCCGACTGGCTTGCGGGTGCTCCGCCAAAGTGCCAGAACTGCACAAGAGCCAAGCTCGGGGACGCTGACCATAACGCTTTTAGCCTTGACTGCCCGACACGCCGTAAGTGGGATCAAATCGCGCGATCAACAGTGGCGTACTGCTGAGGGCACCCATGGCAACCCAAACCCGTACACGATGATACAGGCCAACCTCCAAAGAAAAAGACTCGCGACCAACGAGCTTCTGACGGAAGCCGCAAAGCGCGGAGTCGCCGTTGCTCTCCTCCAGGAACCATACGTAGGTGGGGCAAAGGCAATGAGGAACCACAGGGGAGTTCGGATCTTCCAGAGCACTGACACCGGAGATGGGACTGTTAAGGCCGCAATAGCGGTCTTTGACAAAGATCTTATTGTTGTCCAATACCCGAAACTCACCACGAACAACATCACCGTGGTGGGAATCCAAACCAGTGCCTGGAAGATCACGCTGGTCTCCTTCTACTTTGAGCCGGACCAGCCAATTGGACCATATCTGGAACATCTCAAACGGATTGAGAGCAAAGTAGGTTCCAGAATGTGGATTGTTGGAGGAGATGCCAACGCCAAAAGTACCTGGTGGGGAAGCCTGTCCATCGATCGAAGAGGTGAAGAAGTATCCGGAGTTCTCGACGAGCTGGGCCTTAATATACTCAACAGAGGGGAAATTCCGACCTTCGACACGATCAGAGGGGGGATGCGTTTTTGCAGCCACGTCGATATCACTGCATGTTCGACGGACATTCTGGACCTGGTAGACGACTGGAGGGTAGACGAGGGTCTCACGAGCTCGGATCATAACGGCATTCTTTTCAAAATTAAATTAAATAGATCTAAAGGCATACAAATTAACAGGACTACTAGGATTTTCAACACAAAAAAAGCAAATTGGCCCGAGTTTCGTGCGAAACTCGGCCAATTAATGCACGAGCACAAAATTAATAAATTAGAAATTGAAAAATTAAATTCAGCTGAACAACTTAACAAAATTATTAACCAGTATACTAACTTAATAAAAGATGCATGCACTTCATCAATGCCTTTAAAGAAAAATAATGAAGTGCTTACCTTGCCGTGGTGGTCCGAGAAACTCGAGGAGATGAAGAAAGAGGTCGCTACCAGAAAACGCAGAGTTAGGTGTGCTGCACCGGCCCGAAGATCGAAGGTCGTCGATGAGTACCTGAAACTGAAAGTTGAGTATGAGACGGAGGCAGCCAAAGACCAAATCGAGAGCTGGAAAAACTTCTGCACAAGACAGGACAAAGAAGGGGTTTGGGAGGGGATCTATCGGGTGATAGGAAGGACCAAGGGAAGGGGAGAGGACCAGCCACTAGAGAAAGATGGGGATGTGTTGGACACTAAAGGTTCGGTTGAGCTACTGGCAAATACATTTTACCCAGAAGACCATCCGGACACCGACGGCACCAACCACCGCCTCATTAGAGAAAAGGCCAATATCGTGAATGCTGGAGGGCAAGATGTCTCTTGTGAGCCACCATTCGCGAAGGCTGAGCTGATGGCTGCGTGCGGGTCCTTTAGCGCCAAAAAGGCTCCAGGAGCGGACGGCTTCACTGCCGACATATGTTGCCAAGCCATTAGAGCCGCTCCTGAGGTAGCCTTGGCACTCCTTAATGGCTGCTTGAGATACCACCTCTTCCCTGAGATTTGGAAGGAGGCGACTGTTGTCGTATTGAAAAAACCGGGGAAAGCAGACTACAGCACACCCAAGGCGTACAGACCAATTGGCCTATTACCAATATTAGGAAAAACTTTTGAGAAGATGTTGGTGGCCCGCCTCAAATTTCATTTGATTCCGAGGATGAGTACTCGCCAGTATGGATTCATGCCCCAGAGGAGCACCGAGGACTCCCTCTACGCCCTAATGAAACATATACGCAGTAAATTGGAACTTAAGAAAATAGTGGTCCTGGTATCATTGGACATAGAGGGAGCCTTCGACAGCGCCTGGTGGCCAGCTATAAGAGTCCGTCTGGCTGAGGAAAAGTGTCCTATCGGCTTGAGGAGGGTCATCGACAGCTACCTTGAAAACCGAAGGGTCAGGGTCAGGTACGCAGGTGAAGAGTTCTGCAAGGCCTCGAGCAAGGGCTGTGTCCAAGGTTCTATAGGGGGACCAATACTTTGGAACCTTCTACTGGACCCGCTTCTAAAGAGCCTTGAAGCTGGGGAGACCTATTGCCAAGCTTTTGCAGACGACGTGGTGCTGATATTCGATGGTGATACATCGTTGGAGATCGAGGGACGTGCCAATGCCGTTCTCGGACATGTCCAGGCGTGGGGGGTTCAAAATAAACTAAGATTTGCCCCTCATAAAACCAATGCTATGGTAGTTACCCGCAAACTCAAATACGACACCCCACGTCTGAGCATGGGTGGGATCGACATTGCCATGTCCAACGAGATCAAAATCCTGGGTGTCACCATCGATAGACAGCTGACTTTCAACACACACGTCGCAAACGTGTGCAGAAGGGCAATAGGAATCCACAAACAGTTAACCAGGGCTGCAAAGACCAGCTGGGGGCTTCACCCCGAAGTCATAAGAATAATATATGTGGCCACCGTGGAACCAGTCATCCTGTACGCCGCCAGTGTTTGGGCCCCGGCTGTCGATAAGCTGGGCGTCAGGAAGCAGTTGGGAGCAGTCCAACGCGGTATTGCGCAAAAACTGTGCAAGGCATACCGGACAGTCTCCTTGAACTCCGCGCTGGTGCTGGCTGGGATACTACCTCTCGACCTGCGTGTCCGCGAAGCGGCTTCTTTATACGAGGCCAGGAGGGGGGTACCTCAGCGAGCACTTGGCGATAGGAGCGTCGAGCAGACTGCCTCGGCAATGGAGGCTCCACACCCTGCGGAGCGCGCTGAGCTAGAACTCGTAAGCCTGGTAAACCAAGACCAACTCGATGTTGTCAAGAGCGAACTGGAGGTTCGTATCTTCACGGACGGGAGCAAGATTGGGGGTAGGGTTGGAGCGGCACTGTCCATTTGGAACGGTGACGCCGAAACCAAAGCTCTCAAGCTTGCTCTCCCACACTACTCCACCGTTTACCAGGCTGAGCTTCTGGCAATATGCGTCGCAACCAGGATGATGCTGAAGCACAATGCGCAATCGTTTGGAGTTTTCAGCGACTCCATGGCAGCTCTCCAGACCGTCCAAAACTACAACCGGCACCACCCCCTGGCAGTGGAGGCAAGGGCAAACCTGAGGTCCCTGTCTATCCAAAACAAGGCTGTCACCTTGTTTTGGATCAAAGCTCATGTGGGGTTGGACGGAAACGAGAGGGCTGATGAATTAGCCAAAAGAGCCGCTGAAGATTCCAAGCGAAAGCCTGACTACGACCTGGTTCCGGTTTCATACGTCAAGCGATGCATTCGTACGGCAACGCTTGACGTGTGGAACCAAAGGTACAGCTCGGGAGAAACCGCCTCCGTGACAAAACTGTTTTTCCCAGACGCTGTGGCGGCCTACAGGATAATCAGGAGGTGCAAAGTAAATAACATTACAACTCAAATTATGACGGGGCACGGTGGGTTCTCGGAATACTTGAATCGCTTCAAGTGTAAGGGGAACCCATCGTGCATCTGCGACCCTGAGATTGCTGAAACGGTGCCACATATATTATTCGACTGTCCCGTCTTTGACAGGCAAAGGCTTGAGGCCGAGCACGAGCTCGACACCAAACTAAATGTGGAAACTATGTGGCAACTAATGTCAGGAAAAAAGAGGCCTCTGTTTATGGAATATTGCGTCAAAATTTGCTTAAAGGTAATAGAGAGAAACAGAAGTGTATAAGCAAAAATGCTTACATAATATTATGCACAATATTAATGTCAAGCATTAAACACAGAGGAAAATAAAATGTCCAAGATATGCTACCAATAGATAATAATAATAATTAAGTTGCCCATAAATTAATTAAAGTAGTCGTAAGAAACATAAAATAGTAATAAGAATGGATTATAACATAGTTGTTTAAATTAATAAATAGAATTATAAGAAGTCCCGTGGAATGTGTCATAGAAATAAGAATAGATGTAAGAAGCCTGTATTAAAATTAAGAACAGATAAGTAATATAAAGGGAACAAAAAATTAGTGAATAAGATTTTAATGTAAAAGAACAATAAAAAACGTGTCCATGTCTTACCCCCGAAAAATAAAACAACAACGGAAAATAAATAAATAGATAGAGTAGAAGTAGAAGGGCGTCCTACCCTTAAAGACAGAATGGTGAATGTATGTAAGAAAGAAAAAGTATGCAGAATGCAAGTGCGAGAGGAATAAAAGAGAGAACTGGAATGTACGCGAAAAGAACTAATATAGGCTCCGATTATGTTGGAGGTAGAAGTATTAAAAAACAAAAAAAAAAAAAAAAAAAAAAAAAAAAAAAAAAAAAAAAAACCTAACCTAACCTAACCTAACCTAACCTAACCTAACCTAACCTAACCTAACCTAACCTAACCTAACCTAACCTAACCTAACCTAACCTAACCTAACCTAACCTAACCTAACCTAACCTAACCTAACCTAACCTAACCTAACCTAACCTAACCTAACCTAACCTAACCTAACCTAACCTAACCTAACCTAACCTAACCTAACCTAACCTAACCTAACCTAACCTAACCTAACCTAACCTAACCTAACCTAACCTAACCTAACCTAACCTAACCTAACCTAACCTAACCTAACCTAACCTAACCTAACCTAACCTAACCTAACCTAACCTAACCTAACCTAACCTAACCTAACCTAACCTAACCTAACCTAACCTAACCTAACCTAACCTAACCTAACCTAACCTAACCTAACCTAACCTAACCTAACCTAACCTAACCTAACCTAACCTAACCTAACCTAACCTAACCTAACCTAACCTAACCTAACCTAACCTAACCTAACCTAACCTAACCTAACCTAACCTAACCTAACCTAACCTAACCTAACCTAACCTAACCTAACCTAACCTAACCTAACCTAACCTAACCTAACCTAACCTAACCTAACCTAACCTAACCTAACCTAACCTAACCTAACCTAACCTAACCTAACCTAACCTAACCTAACCTAACCTAACCTAACCTAACCTAACCTAACCTAACCTAACCTAACCTAACCTAACCTAACCTAACCTAACCTAACCTAACCTAACCTAACCTTTTTTTTTTTTTTTTTTTTTTTTTTTTTTTTTTTTTTGCGCTGAGAAATGCTTTATGCATGCCCGTTCGTCGGGGGACGAGACGGGGTATGTGGGACTCCTGTCGGTGTATGACAGTATACCCACTAAAACTCAGCGGTGTTCCCTCGTCGCCGTGGTGGGAGGGTCATGGGAAACCGGCTCAGCCTTTACGTCCACAACCCTCCCGGCGCGTGCCCGCCTAGCTGGCGGGCCCCGCTAGCCCCCCAGGTTGGTGGGCAACGGGAATGGCCGGGAACACCTGGCCATTCCCGTCCGGCATTGGTGGAGGCCTGTGCAATACAGGCAAGGGTGCCCCCGCACCCGTTGCCTGCTGGCCTCCACCTGGCAGGAGTCGGAGATGACTGTCATACTGACGTCTTCTCCGACCCCTCCTCTGCCTTCGGAGCGGCGCCGCGTGAGGGTCGACCTCCCGCGCGCGCTCCGCCGCCTCCTTCTGGGACATGACGTGTTCACAGAAGGAGGCGACTGCCGCCCAGGACCCCTCGTCCCTCAGCATGGCGTTAACCACACCGGGGAGTGAGAGGTCCCGTCCGATCGCCGCAGTGAGACTGCGGCGCGGCTCCGTCCACGACGGGCACACCTCGAGGGTGTGCTGCGCCGTGTCCTCCGCCGCGCCACAGTCGTGGCACGACGGCGTCTCCTCCCGTCCGATCCGGCGCAGGTACGATCCGAAACACCCGTGCCCGGACAGCACCTGCACCAGACGGAACGAGAGGAACCCGTGCGACCGCTCGAGCCAGTCTCGCAGGACCGGCCCGATCGCGTCGACGGTTCGGCGGCCGAAGACTGCGGTGGCGAGGTCCCGCGTCCAGTGGACGACGATGGCGTCCCTCGCCTCCCGCCGGACGGCCTCCCGCTCTTCCGGGGCGGGGCGTTCCCCTCTCGCCCTCCGCCCCGCCGTCCACTCGTATACTCTGGCAAGCACCCACGCCTCGAGTTCCCAAGGCGGGGTGCCGGCCAGAGCACACGCTGCCGCGGAGCCCACCGTGCGGTAGGCCCGCGCCGCCCGCTGAGCTATGGCCCTCTGGGGCGCCCGTAAGGCGGCGGCGTTCTCCCTCCTCTGGAGGGAGTCCTCCCAGATAGGGGCCCCGTAGAGGGCCATACTCTTCAAGATGCCGGCGTACAATTGCCGGCATCGTGCGCTGGGCCCCCCCAGGTTGGGAAGCAGCCATGAGAGGGCGCCCGCGGTTTTCAGCAGGCGCGACGACAGCCCGCTAAAATGCGGGCCGAAGCGCCACCTGCTGTCGAGTACGAGGCCCAGATATTTCATCTGGGCCTTGACCTCGATTCTGACGCCCTCCACGAAGATGTGGGCGTCAGGTGGGGGGCGCTGCCGAGGTCCGTGGAAAAACACGGCCTCGGTTTTGTGCAGCGCCACCGTAAGTCCTAGGCGGCGGATCCTCCCCGCGACCAAGGATCCACCCGCCGAGGCCAAGTTGGCCGCCTCCCTGAAACTCCCCCCCCGGGCGGTGAGGAGAGTGTCGTCCGCGTAGCAGACGACACTCGTGCCTCGGAGGAGAGTTCCCCGCAGGAGCCAATCGTAGCCGACGTTCCAGAGGAGAGGGCCCACGACCGACCCCTGCGGAACGCCGGCCTCGACGGCGTATCGCCGGACTTGTCCAGACCAACCTAACCTAACCTAACCTAACCTAACCTAACCTAACCTAACCTAACCTAACCTAACCTAACCTAACCTAACCTAACCTAACCTAACCTAACCTAACCTAACCTAACCTAACCTAACCTAACCTAACCTAACCTAACCTAACCTAACCTAACCTAACCTAACCTAACCTAACCTAACCTAACCTAACCTAACCTAACCTAACCTAACCTAACCTAACCTAACCTAACCTAACCTAACCTAACCTAACCTAACCTAACCTAACCTAACCTAACCTAACCTAACCTAACCTAACCTAACCTAACCTAACCTAACCTAACCTAACCTAACCTAACCTAACCTAACCTAACCTAACCTAACCTAACCTAACCTAACCTAACCTAACCTAACCTAACCTAACCTAACCTTTTTTTTTTTTTTTTTTTTTTTTTTTTTTTTTTTTTGCGCTGAGAAATGCTTTATGCATGCCCGTTCGTCGGGGGACGAGACGGGGTATGTGGGACTCCTGTCAATGACAGTATACCCACTAAAACTCAGCGGTGTTCCCTCGTCGCCGTGGTGGGAGGGTCATGGGAAACCGGCTCAGCCTTTACGTCCACAACCCTCCCGGCGCATGCCCGCCTAGCTGGCGGGCCCCGCTAGCCCCCCAGGTTGGTGGGCAACGGGAATGGCCGGGAACACCTGGCCATTCCCGTCCGGCACTGGTGGAGGCCTGTGCAATACAGGCAAGGGTGCCCCCGCACCCGTTGCCTGCTGGCCTCCACCTGGGAGGAGTCGGAGATGACTGTCATACTGACGTCTTCTCCGACCCCTCCTCTGCCTTCGGAGCGGCGCCGCGTGAGGGTCGACCTCCCGCGCGCGCTCCGCCGCCTCCTTCTGGGACATGACGTGTTCACAGAAGGAGGCGACTGCCGCCCAGGACCCCTCGTCCCTCAGCATGGCGTTAACCACACCGGGGAGTGAGAGGTCCCGTCCGATCGCCGCAGTGAGACTGCGGCGCGGCTCCGTCCACGACGGGCACACCTCGAGGGTGTGCTGCGCCGTGTCCTCCGCCGCGCCACAGTCGTGGCACGACGGCGTCTCCTCCCGTCCGATCCGGCGCAGGTACGATCCGAAACACCCGTGCCCGGACAGCACCTGCACCAGACGGAACGAGAGGAACCCGTGCGACCGCTCGAGCCAGTCTCGCAGGACCGGCCCGATCGCGTCGACGGTTCGGCGGCCGAAGACTGCGGTGGCGAGGTCCCGCGTCCAGTGGACGACGATGGCGTCCCTCGCCTCCCGCCGGACGGCCTCCCGCTCTTCCGGGGCGGGGCGTTCCCCTCTCGCCCTCCGCCCCGCCGTCCACTCGTATACTCTGGCGAGCACCCACGCCTCGAGTTCCCAAGGCGGGGTGCCGGCCAGAGCACACGCTGCCGCGGAGCCCACCGTGCGGTAGGCCCGCGCCGCCCGCTGAGCTATGGCCCTCTGGGGCGCCCGTAAGGCGGCGGCGTTCTCCCTCCTCTGGAGGGAGTCCTCCCAGATAGGGGCCCCGTAGAGGGCCATACTCTTCAGGATGCCGGCGTACAATTGCCGGCATCGTGCACTGGGCCCCCCCAGGTTGGGAAGCAGCCATGAGAGGGCGCCCGCGGTTTTCAGCAGGCGCGACGACAGCCCGCTAAAATGCGGGCCGAAGCGCCACCTGCTGTCGAGTACGAGGCCCAGATATTTCATCTGGGCCTTGACCTCGATTCTGACGCCCTCCACGAAGATGTGGGCGTCAGGTGGGGGGCGCTGCCGAGGTCCGTGGAAAAACACGGCCTCGGTTTTGTGCAGCGCCACCGTAAGTCCTAGGCGGCGGATCCTCCCCGCGACCAAGGATCCACCCGCCGAGGCCAAGTTGGCCGCCTCCCTGAAGCTCCCCCCCCGGGCGGTGAGGAGAGTGTCGTCCGCGTAGCAGACGACACTCGTGCCTCGGAGGAGAGCTCCCCGCAGGAGCCAATCGTAGCCGACGTTCCAGAGGAGAGGTCCCACGACCGACCCCTGCGGAACGCCGGCCTCGACGGCGTATCGCCGGACTTGTCCAGACCTATTTACCAGGAGGACCGCCCGGTCCTCCAGGTAGCTGGCCAGCAGACGGCGCAGGTATCGAGGCACTCCGTGGAATCGGAGCGCCTCTAGGATGGTGGAGGATGGTGGAGTGGGGAACGGAGTTGAAGGCATTGGCTATGTCGAACGACACGGCCAACAATCCGTCCCCCGCTTCCACCGCCTCCTTCACCTGGCCCTTGAGGCAGGCCAGCGCGTCCACGGTGGAACGCTCAGCCCGAAAACCGAACTGAGCGTCCGACAAGTCCGGCCCGATGTCCCGCAAGTGGCCCTTTAGGCGGGCAGCTATTATCCCCTCGAACATTTTACCGACCTCATCGAGCAGGACGATGGGCCGGTATGCCGAGGGGGAGTCTGCCGGGCGGCCCTCCTTGCGGAGGAGGCACAGCTGCCCGTCCTTCCACGGCTTCGGGAACCTCCCCGACGCAAAGCATGCGCTGAAGAGGTCCCGAAACCGCTCCTCCATTTGAGCGGCGGCGATTGCCACCACTCTTGCAGGCACGCCGTCGGGGCCCGGAGCCGTTTTCTTGGCGCGGATGCGGAGAATCGCCGCGCCAAGTTCCGACTCCGTGACAGGCGGGGCCTCCTCCGCTTCCTCGTCCGGTGGCGGCGGAGCCTCCTCCAGCGCTGGGCCCATCACTGGCGGGGCGAAGTTGCCCCTGCGCGGGAACAGGGACTGGACCACCCCGTCCAGAAATGAGGGCTCCAGGGTCTCGGCAACCGGGGGACCAAAGGGGCGCAACTTGTTGCGCGCTGCCTTATATAACCTAACCTAACCTAACCTAACCTAACCTAACCTAACCTAACCTAACCTAACCTAACCTAACCTAACCTAACCTAACCTAACCTAACCTAACCTAACCTAACCTAACCTTTTTTTTTTTTTTTTTGCGCTGAGAAATGCTTTATGCATGCCCGTTCGTCGGGGGACGAGACGGGGTATGTGGGACTCCTGTCGGTGTATGACAGTATACCCACTAAAACTCAGCGGTGTTCCCTCGTCGCCGTGGTGGGAGGGTCATGGGAAACCGGCTCAGCCTTTACGTCCACAACCCTCCCGGCGCGTGCCCGCCTAGCTGGCGGGCCCCGCTAGCCCCCCAGGTTGGTGGGCAACGGGAATGGCCGGGAACACCTGGCCATTCCCGTCCGGCACTGGTGGAGGCCTGTGCAATACAGGCAAGGGTGCCCCCGCACCCGTTGCCTGCTGGCCTCCACCTGGTAGGAGTCGGAGATGATTGTCATACTGACGTCTTCTCCGACCCCTCCTCTGCCTTCGGAGCGGCGCCGCGTGAGGGTCGACCTCCCGCGCGCGCTCCGCCGCCTCCTTCTGGGACATGACGTGTTCACAGAAGGAGGCGACTGCCGCCCAGGACCCCTCGTCTCCCAGCATGGCGTTAACCACACCGGGGAGTGAGAGGTCCTGTCCGATCGCCGCAGTGAGACTGCGGCGCGGCTCCGTCCACGACGGGCACACCTCGAGGGTGTGCTGCGCCGTGTCCTCCGCCGCGCCACAGTCGTGGCACGACGGCGTCTCCTCCCGTCCGATCCGGTGCAGGTACGATCCGAAACACCCGTGCCCGGACAGCACCTGCACCAGACGGAACGAGAGGAACCCGTGCGACCGCTCGAGCCAGTCTCGCAGGACCGGCCCGATCGCGTCGACGGTTCGGCGGCCGAAGACTGCGGTGGCGAGGTCCCGCGTCCAGTGGACGACGATGGCGTCCCTCGCCTCCCGCCGGACGGCCTCCCGCTCTTCCGGGGCGGGGCGTTCCCCTCTCGCCCTCCGCCCCGCCGTCCACTCGTATACTCTGGCGAGCACCCACGCCTCGAGTTCCCAAGGCGGGGTGCCGGCCAGAGCACACGCTGCCGCGGAGCCCACCGTGCGGTAGGCCCGCGCCGCCCGCTGAGCTATAGCCCTCTGGGGCGCCCGTAAGGCGGCGGCGTTCTCCCTCCTCTGGAGGGAGTCCTCCCAGATAGGGGCCCCGTAGAGGGCCATACTCTTCAAGATGCCGGCGTACAATTGCCGGCATCGTGCGCTGGGCCCCCCCAGGTTGGGAAGCAACCATGAGAGGGCGCCCGCGGTTTTCAGCAGGCGCGACGACAGCCCGCTAAAATGCGGGCCGAAGCGCCACCTGCTGTCGAGTACGAGGCCCAGATATTTCATCTGGGCCTTGACCTCGATTCTGACGCCCTCCACGAAGATGTGGGCGTCAGGTGGGGGGCGCTGCCGAGGTCCGTGGAAAAACACGGCCTCGGTTTTGTGCAGCGCCACCGCAAGTCCTAGGCGGCGGATCCTCCCCGCGACCAAGGATCCACCCGCCGAGGCCAAGTTGGCCGCCTCCCTGAAGCTCCCCCCCCGGGCGGTGAGGAGAGTGTCGTCCGCGTAGCAGACGACACTCGTGCCTCGGAGGAGAGCTCCCCGCAGGAGCCAATCGTAGCCGACGTTCCAGAGGAGAGGTCCCACGACCGACCCCTGCGGAACGCCGGCCTCGACGGCGTATCGCCGGACTTGTCCAGACCTATTTACCAGGAGGACCGCCCGGTCCTCCAGGTAGCTGGCCAGCAGACGGCGCAGGTATCGAGGCACTCCGTGGAATCGGAGCGCCTCTAGGATGGTGGAGTGGGGAACGGAGTTGAAGGCATTGGCTATGTCGAACGACACGGCCAACAATCCGTCCCCCGCCTCCACCGCCTCCTTCACCTGGCCCTTGAGGCAGGCCAGCGCGTCCACGGTGGAACGCTCAGCCCGAAAACCGAACTGAGCGTCCGACAAGTCCGGCCCGATGTCCCGTAAGTGGCCCTTTAGGCGGGCAGCTATTATCCCCTCGAACATTTTACCGACCTCATCGAGCAGGACGATGGGCCGGTATGCCGAGGGGGAGTCTGCCGGGCGGCCCTCCTTGCGGAGGAGGCACAGCTGCCCCTCCTTCCACGGCTTCGGGAACCTCCCCGACGCAAAGCATGCGCTGAAGAGGTCCCGAAACCGCTCCTGCATTTGAGCGGCGGCGATTGCCACCACTCTTGCAGGCACGCCGTCGGGGCCCGGAGCCGTTTTCTTGGCGCGGATGCGGAGAATCGCCGCGCCAAGTTCCGACTCCGTGACAGGCGGGGCCTCCTCCGCTTCCTCGTCCAGCGGCGGCGGAGCCTCCTCCAGCGCTGGGCCCATCACTGGCGGGGCGAAGTTGCCCCTGCGCGGGAACAGGGACTGGACCACCCCGTCCAGAAATGAGGGCTCCAGGGTCTCGGCAACCGGGGGACCAAAGGGGCGCAACTTGTTGCGCGCTGCCTTGTATGGTCTCCCGTAGGGGTCGTTGTCGAGACCCTCCAGCAGCTCGGCTCTCGACGAGTCCCTGGCGGTGGCGATGGCCCGCTCGAGGACCATTTTCGCCTCCACGTACACCTCGTAGAGGTGGTCCTCGTCGGCCGGGTCCCGTCGACGCCGCCGCCGGCTCCGCGTGTAGGCCCTCCTCGCCTCCACGCACGCGGCTCGAAGCCCCGCCAGCTGCGTCGACCACCAGTACACGGCGCGTCTGGGCGGCGGTCGGCTAGACCGAGGCATGCTATGGTTGCATACCTCGGTCAGAGACTCTCTGAGTCGCCCCGCCGCTTCGTCCACGTCCATGCCGGTGGTAGGCGGCGACAGCCAGTCCCGCAGGAACGCCGCTTCCCCCGCTGCCTCCCTGTCCAGGCGGGCTACAGCCCACCGCGGGAACGATGATCGCCCCGAGACGGGCTGCATCCCTCCGGAGACGCTGGCGGAAATGTCGAACCGCACGTAGCGGTGGTCCGACATGGTCTCCATCAGGTCCACCCGCCAGTTCAGCACGCGCGCGGCCAACGCCTGGGTGGCGAAAGTGACGTCCACTATTGAGCCACCCCGACGCCGCACGCATGTCTGGACGCTTCCTCTGTTCAAGAGGGAGAGTCCAGAGGAGGCTGCCCACAGCTCCACTGCCCTCCCGCGAGCGTCGGTGGCCGGGTTGCCCCAGGTCACCGACTTGGCATTCAGGTCTCCCAAGAGGCAGACCTGACGCGGCACCGCCCTGCCGACCACGGCGGCCAGGACTCCGAGATAAATCTCAAAGTCCCGGAGTGGGCGGTTTGGGGAGAAATAGACCCCCACAAGGGCCAAGTCTCCCCATGCGGCGGCCACGTATCCCGGTCCCCTCTCTAATAGCGAGAGGGGAGGGGAGTCTGTGGAAGACCGCGCCGCTAATGCCACCGAGCCGTCCTCGTCACCCAGCCAGCTGCCGGGGATCGAGTAGGGCTCGGCGACCGCCGCTACGTTCACCAACCACTCGGCCATGGCCTGCACTAACAGGTCCTGGGCCGCTCTGCAGTGGTTGGTGTTCGCCTGGAGGATGCGATAGTCGGAACCCATTATTCCGACATCGATCCCCCCTCCTCCGCTACCGCCGCCGGAGCTGCAGCTGCAGCGGCGACGACGACGGCGGTGGCAGCGGCGGTGGCAACAGGGCGAACCTGCGCCGGCACTATGCCCTTCCTCACGGGAGGCCTGCACTTGCTGCCCGTCATTTTGTGGTCCGCGGGGCGGCCACTAGCGGCGCACGCCGCGCAGTGCTGCGCGGTGGCGCGGCAGGTGACACTTTTGTGTCCCTGCCGCCCGCAACGGTAGCACGTGTCCCCCCAGTCGAACTTGGAGGGACACGTGGGTCGGGTGTGGCCGAACGCGAAGCACTTGAAGCAGCGCGTTGGCTGGTCCTCAAGTGCCCGCACCACAGCCGAGCCGAACCCGACGAGCAGCCGCCCCTTGGTCGCAGCAAGGACGGCACCAGCCGCGGCGACCGGGCACTCCACGCGGATGATGCCCATGCCGCGGCGGCCGGGCCTGACGGCTCCACCCTTCACCGCGCCAGCGTCGCAGCCTCCAGCCGCCGCGACGGCCGCCACCACATCCTCTTTGGTGACCGAATCATCGAGATCGGCCACCTCCAAGGCTGCGGTCTTGATGGGCCTGCCGACCGTCGCCGCATCCGCGATGACCTCTTGCAACTTTGTTGCGAAGAGGTCTGCGTTCGTGTGCCGCCGCTCCCCCGAGAACTCGAAAATTCGAGCCCCGGTTAGGGTTCGGCGGCACGTAATGTTGCTGATCCCCAGCTGGGAGGGATCAGCATTGGCACGAGCCCGCCTTAGGACGGACTCGTACGTCTCGCCCCGCTCCACGGCCGCCGGGGTGATGGTCACGACGACGGCCGCGGTTTTGGGAGGAACTAACTTCCTCCCACCGGCTGGAGCCTTTTTGGCTGCGCGAGTAGCCGCGGCAGGCTTAGCAGCTGCAGCGGGCCTAGCAGCCGCAGCGGGCCCAGCAGCCGCAGCGGGCTTCTTCCCCTTTCCCCTCCTGACCACTTCCGTCCACGACTGGTTGGCCGGGGTGGTGGAGGGAAGAAGGTCTTCCCCCTGCGATGTCCGGGGGGCCGCCGCCGGAGTGGCAGCCGACCCAGACGCGCCTTCCGTGCCCGTTGCAGGGCTCGGGGTTTGAGGAGCCGCCTTGCTCCTCTTGCCCTTACCCTTGCCCTTGGAGGGCTTCGGGGCCTGGGGCTGCGCACCCGACGCCGAGCCCGCCACAGGCGCAGGTTCCGACTCCGTCGGTGGGCGACTCTTGTCCGCCGCAAGCGGCGGGCGGAGCCGCCTTTCCGGCAAGAGCCGGTCCTCGATGCCTGCGAAGCAGGCTCTGGTGAAGGCCCTCTCCTCCATGACAACCTTGCGGATAATGTCCTCAAGGTTGGCAGGGGAGAAGGAGGAGCCTCCTACCACCGGGGCTGGGGCGGATTGGGCAGGCCGGGCCGTGGCGTCAGCCAGCTTCTGATGAAGCTGGCTGACCTCCGCCTGCAGGCGATCCACCTTCGCCTGCAGCTGCCGCGTCTCGTCCGTGGCCGTCCGCCCGACCAGCTCCAGGACGATGCCGTGTAGGCTGGCGGCACGGCATTTGAGGGCCTTCTGGAAGGTCCCCTTCAAATTGGAGGACTTTGAGGCGACCTCCAGAACCTCCTCTTTGTCCTCGAGCGCCATGCGCTCCAGCTCCGCCAGGGAGTGGTCGGCGTACAGCACACTTGATGCGCCATAGCCAGCCCTCGACCTGGCGATTTGCGCCTGGCGCTCTCTGGCCGCGACCCTCTCCTCCAGGTCCTGCTGGACCTGCGCCCTTTTGGCCAGGTTGAGCTGGCGCTCGGCGTCCGCCAACCCCACATCGTGGGTGCCAGTCGTAGAAGAAGTCGAAGCCTTTTTAGACTTCGACTTCTTCTTCGCCCTCCCCATCGACTCCGAGGAGCCCTCGGACCCGGGCTTCAGGAAGGCCCTCTTCCGCCCAGGGCGGTCGCTGTCGGCCGCCGACGTATCCATGTTGGATTCGTCGGAGTCCGACAGCTCGCCTGGTCCACTAAAAAAGCTGACCGCAGACGGTGCGCGGTCAGCATCCGACGCTTGAGCGTCGCCGGTGTGGCCCTGAGAAGGGCCTTTTGGTTGGCCCTGAGAAGGGCCGTTTAAATCGCTCAGGGACGAGCGACTCGACACGAAACGCCCGGAGGCGTCCCGCAGGTTTTTAGTTTTAAAATTAAAATTCGAATTCGACATCTTCGTAATTCGCCTTCGATGCACAGCGCACTTTAGCCACCGGTCTGCCACTCCGTTACGGTGGTCAGACACGGCGTTGCCCAGGGGATACTGCGAGGAAGTATGCGCTGTGGGGGATCCCCCAACCTAACCTAACCTAACCTAACCTAACCTAACCTAACCTAACCTAACCTAACCTAACCTAACCTAACCTAACCTAACCTAACCTAACCTAACCTAACCTAACCTAACCTAACCTAACCTAACCTAACCTAACCTAACCTAACCTAACCTAACCTAACCTAACCTAACCTAACCTAACCTAACCTAACCTAACCTAACCTAACCTAACCTAACCTAACCTAACCTAACCTAACCTAACCTAACCTAACCTAACCTAACCTAACCTAACCTAACCTAACCTAACCTAACCTAACCTAACCTAACCTAACCTAACCTAACCTAACCTAACCTAACCTAACCTAACCTAACCTAACCTAACCTAACCTAACCTAACCTAACCTAACCTAACCTAACCTAACCTAACCTAACCTAACCTAACCTAACCTAACCTAACCTAACCTAACCTAACCTAACCTAACCTAACCTAACCTAACCTAACCTAACCTAACCTAACCTAACCTAACCTAACCTAACCTAACCTAACCTAACCTAACCTAACCTAACCTAACCTAACCTAACCTAACCTAACCTAACCTAACCTAACCTAACCTAACCTAACCTAACCTAACCTAACCTAACCTTTTTTTTTTTTTTTTTTTTTTTTTTTTGCGCTGAGAAATGCTTTATGCATGCCCGCTCGTCGGGGGACGAGACGGGGTATGTGGGACTCCTGTCAATGACAGTATACCCACTAAAACTCAGCGGTGTTCCCTCGTCGCCGTGGTGGGAGGGTCATGGGAAACCGGCTCAGCCTTTACGTCCACAACCCTCCCGGCGCGTGCCCGCCTAGCTGGCGGGCCCCGCTAGCCCCCCAGGTTGGTGGGCAACGGGAATGGCCGGGAACACCTGGCCATTCCCGTCCGGCACTGGTGGAGGCCTGTGCAATACAGGCAAGGGTGCCCCCGCACCCGTTGCCTGCTGGCCTCCACCTGGTAGGAGTCGGAGATGATTGTCATACTGACGTCTTCTCCGACCCCTCCTCTGCCTTCGGAGCGGCGCCGCGTGAGGGTCGACCTCCCGCGCGCGCTCCGCCGCCTCCTTCTGGGACATGACGTGTTCACAGAAGGAGGCGACTGCCGCCCAGGACCCCTCGTCTCCCAGCATGGCGTTAACCACACCGGGGAGTGAGAGGTCCTGTCCGATCGCCGCAGTGAGACTGCGGCGCGGCTCCGTCCACGACGGGCACACCTCGAGGGTGTGCTGCGCCGTGTCCTCCGCCGCGCCACAGTCGTGGCACGACGGCGTCTCCTCCCGTCCGATCCGGCGCAGGTACGATCCGAAACACCCGTGCCCGGACAGCACCTGCACCAGACGGAACGAGAGGAACCCGTGCGACCGCTCGAGCCAGTCTCGCAGGACCGGCCCGATCGCGTCGACGGTTCGGCGGCCGAAGACTGCGGTGGCGAGGTCCCGCGTCCAGTGGACGACGATGGCGTCCCTCGCCTCCCGCCGGACGGCCTCCCGCTCTTCCGGGGCGGGGCGTTCCCCTCTCGCCCTCCGCCCCGCCGTCCACTCGTATACTCTGGCGAGCACCCACGCCTCGAGTTCCCAAGGCGGGGTGCCGGCCAGAGCACACGCTGCCGCGGAGCCCACCGTGCGGTAGGCCCGCGCCGCCCGCTGAGCTATAGCCCTCTGGGGCGCCCGTAAGGCGGCGGCGTTCTCCCTCCTCTGGAGGGAGTCCTCCCAGATAGGGGCCCCGTAGAGGGCCATACTCTTCAAGATGCCGGCGTACAATTGCCGGCATCGTGCGCTGGGCCCCCCCAGGTTGGGAAGCAACCATGAGAGGGCGCCCGCGGTTTTCAGCAGGCGCGACGACAGCCCGCTAAAATGCGGGCCGAAGCGCCACCTGCTGTCGAGTACGAGGCCCAGATATTTCATCTGGGCCTTGACCTCGATTCTGACGCCCTCCACGAAGATGTGGGCGTCAGGTGGGGGGCGCTGCCGAGGTCCGTGGAAAAACACGGCCTCGGTTTTGTGCAGCGCCACCGTAAGTCCTAGGCGGCGGATCCTCCCCGCGACCAAGGATCCACCCGCCGAGGCCAAGTTGGCCGCCTCCCTGAAGCTCCCCCCCCGGGCGGTGAGGAGAGTGTCGTCCGCGTAGCAGACGACACTCGTGCCTCGGAGGAGAGCTCCCCGCAGGAGCCAATCGTAGCCGACGTTCCAGAGGAGAGGTCCCACGACCGACCCCTGCGGAACGCCGGCCTCGACGGCGTATCGCCGGACTTGTCCAGACCTATTTACCAGGAGGACCGCCCGGTCCTCCAGGTAGCTGGCCAGCAGACGGCGCAGGTATCGAGGCACTCCGTGGAATCGGAGCGCCTCTAGGATGGTGGAGTGGGGAACGGAGTTGAAGGCATTGGCTATGTCGAACGACACGGCCAACAATCCGTCCCCCGCTTCCACCGCCTCCTTCACCTGGCCCTTGAGGCAGGCCAGCGCGTCCACGGTGGAACGCTCAGCCCGAAAACCGAACTGAGCGTCCGACAAGTCCGGCCCGATGTCCCGCAAGTGGCCCTTTAGGCGGGCAGCAATTACCCCCTCAAACATTTTACCGACCTCATCGAGCAGGACGATGGGCCGGTATGCCGAGGGGGAGTCTGCCGGGCGGCCCTCCTTGCGGAGGAGGCACAGCTGCCCCTCCTTCCACGGCTTCGGGAACCTCCCCGACGCAAAGCATGCGCTGAAGAGGTCCCGAAACCGCTCCTGCATTTGAGCGGCGGCGATTGCCACCACTCTTGCAGGCACGCCGTCGGGGCCCGGAGCCGTTTTCTTGGCGCGGATGCGGAGAATCGCCGCGCCAAGTTCCGACTCCGTGACAGGCGGGGCCTCCTCCGCTTCCTCGTCCAGCGGAACCTAACCTAACCTAACCTAACCTAACCTAACCTAACCTAACCTAACCTAACCTAACCTAACCTAACCTAACCTAACCTAACCTAACCTAACCTAACCTAACCTAACCTAACCTAACCTAACCTAACCTAACCTAACCTAACCTAACCTAACCTAACCTAACCTAACCTAACCTAACCTAACCTAACCTAACCTAACCTAACCTAACCTAACCTAACCTAACCTAACCCAGTAACCGATCAAACATCGCAACAACAACATCAGCTCCGCGTTAAAAATTCGCAAAAATTACACGCGTTGAGTTAAGTGCGCCAAAAAGTTACCAGTGGAATTGTGCAGTGTTGATTCACCGGGAAACGTGTGGGCAAGTGTCTACGATCACGGGCTGCGGAGCGGGACCCTCGAAACTTCAGAGGAGAATAACTCGGGAAACGTCAGTGGAGTCGTTCTGCAAACATTTATTCTGAGAGACGCGGCAGAGGCCAATCCATCGACACCAGGATCATCAAAATCGGAGCTGGGACTTGGGAGTTATTAAGGCACGGAAAACACAAAAACACGTTGTTTTTAGTGTAAAAATAACCTCACTTTTTCCCAAGTACTTTTCCGCCACGAGGTGTGACGCACAACAAGCCAGCACTGAAGACTCCGAAGCCGGCCGAGGAATCTCTCAGCAAATCAGTCATCAGCGTGACGACTCCGCGGAGTGCTACCAGGTAAGCCCCGAGGGAACTCCTGAACCCCTTGACCTAGACCCTCCGAGCTTGGGCTCATCCTACTTGGGATTTCAGGATCTTCCCTGAGCCACCAAGAATCCCTTCACCCTCACCCCCCCCACCCCCCCCCCCCAAGTCACTCCCCCCCCCCACCCCGTATTTTGTCAGAGACCCGAGCAAGGGTACCGCTGACCCCCCCAACCTCTTCCCTCACATCGAGTGAACACTCCCCCCCCCCTCAACCACTTCACCCCCCCCCCATCGACTCCCCACGAAACTCCCCCCCCCCCGAACCCCCTCACCCCCCCTCGACTGCCCACGAAACCTCCCCCCCGACCCCCCTCAGGGCTACCTCACCCCCCCGCGACGTAACTCCGGACCCGTTGGACCTAGGAAGCCGAGTTTGGGCTCGTTTGAAAGGGCTCGAAGAATTCTTTCATCTGGCTCCAACAGAATCCTGAAGTTCGGCACCACACAAGCAGCAATCCGGCGGCATTGCAGAATTCCACTGCGAACCACCACCAGAGCGCACACAGGGCTCAAAACATCGAGTTCTGATTGCATCGGGCTCCTCATCGGACAGCAGACGCAGAACAACAGCGGAAGCATCCGTGAGACCATATCATAAAAATAAAAAAAAAATAAAAAATAAAAAAAATAAAATATATATATATACATATATAATATAATAATAATAACAGGCACATTTATACAATATTTCTTAGAGTTCAAATTAGCATTTAAGCAATAGGTTAATTATATAGTTACAACTGTAGCATTTAAGGCATTAGCTATAAAAATGTCTTCCAAACCTGCCATCACCTCCCGCAAAACGACCACGGAGGCCGCGAAAGCCCCTAAATCCCTTAGGGAAAAAGTACTCAAAAACACGGCTAAATCGGTGGTCTCGGAACAGTCGGCGCGTCCGTCGCAGACGCCACAGGTGCCAAAGGCTGCGTCGGAGCCGGACGTAGCAAACAGGGCACCGCCAGTACAAACCACGCCCGAGACGACAAACCCAGAACATGTTAGGGTCGCTGAAATTGTCATCAACTGGGAGCAGTGTGGCATCTCCCCCCCCCGCCAGATCATCTCAGACGAGGAAAGCTCGGTGGCCTCCTCAGAGAGCCAAGCACCACCAAGTGGGCGGCCGAGCCTCCTCTATAGAACGCCAAGAAGAGGTACCGGGGTCGAGATGGACCTGGCTACGCGAGAGGCCAACGATCTCCTCCAAAAAGGGAAGGACGCCCTGGAAGCGGCAGGCAATATGAAAAGGGAGTGCAAGGCCACAGCCCATGAGTGCCTTCAGGGCCTCTACGAGACAGCCCTGTCACTCGCTGACTCGAGATCGCGTCACAAGTGTAATCTCGAGAAGGAGCGCTCTCGACACGCCCAAGAGCTAGTGCGGGTCGAGAGGGCTCATAATCGCGAATTAATGGCAATGAAGGGCGAGCTCTCCCTCATGAGGATGGACGTCTCAGAGACGAAAAAAGAGGCAAAAGGGATCCGGGAATGGCTGGGTCACGAAACGCTTGAAGCCTTCAAAGGCATCAAGGAGGTGAAAAATGAGGTCACAACCGCGAGCCTCCAAAACCAGAGGGAGCACGAGAGAACAAGGCAAGAGATCGCAAGCGCCCCGGGGGATCCCAAGTGGGATTCGATGTTGGCCGGCCTCTCACGCCTTGATACTAATGTGACCAGCATTTCAAACCAGCTGGACGTGCTCCGTAAGGCTTTGGAAAGGCTCAAGGAAGACCTCACCCAGCCCAGGATTATGCAACCGGACCTTAGTTGCCCAGAGCCAGAGACGGGCCTCCTGACTGCCGCCAAATTTGAGGAGGAGCTGCTGAGGGTACACTTACAACTGCAGGCCATCGTGAATAGGCCCATAGTTTCCCCCCCACCACCACAACCACCACTCAACATTACACCACAACTGAAGCCACTATACGAAAGGCTGGAGATGGTCTCAGCAGACCTCCGCGTACTGCGTGATAAGGAACCGACGATCCAGGCGCCCTTGGCGCTGAATCTGGAAGCGGAACTGGCAGTCGGGGAGGTAAAAAAGACCCTCCAAAACATCGAGAAAGGGGTAGCGGAATTGGGCAAAGCGGAGAAACCGCTACCACAACAACAAGGCCCCAAAACCTTTGCCCAGGTCGCCAGCACACCCAAGCCCCCGAAACCACCCACTCAACCCAATCATACCCTGATCGTCTCGTCGACGGACCCCCGACACACTGGGGATAATGTGATCGAGAGGATCAGGACTGCCCTGGACCTTAAGAAAAGCGGAGCCCGGGTTGACACAGTCCGGAAGGCGCGGAACCAGAAAGTGGTTCTGAGGTGCGCCAGTAAGACGGATCTGAACCTGATCAGAGATCAGTTCAAGTCGAACGCAGGGCTAAAGGTCCAGGAGCCGAAGCCACAAAACCCCTTAGTGTGCATTAAGGGAGTGTTGTCTAGCTACAGCGACGAGGAGATAGTCGAACATCTCAAGGCGCAGAACAAACACCTTCTGCAGGACGTCGCTGTGAATGGACACACTATAAGGGTGCGCTACAGGAAGCGCGCGAGAAACCCCCATGAGTGCCACCCTGTCCTGGAGCTCTCGCCGGAGCTCTGGAAGTGCTACACGCAGGTGCAGAAGGTGCATGTGGGCATCAAGCGGTGCCCGATTGTGGACCAGTCCCCGCTAGTACAGTGCTCAAAGTGCCTTGCCTATGGTCACAATAGGACCTTATGCAAGGCCGGCAAAGAAGCCTGCAGTCACTGCAGTGGAGCGCACAGCAGTAGGGACTGCCTCGCTCGGGCTGACGGCAAACTGCCCACCTGCATCAACTGTAAGGTGGCACACAGGACGGACAGCGACCTGGCACATACAGCGTTCAGCGAAAACTGCCCGGAACGCCAAAAATGGGATGGTATAGCGAGGTCGCGCGTTTCCTATTGCTAAGGGCGACCAAGAAACCGCAAACAGCCAACCAGTCACCCTTCAAAACACAACAAGACCGAAACCAAGATTGAAGTTCATCCAAGCCAATCTTCAGCGCTCCAAGCTGGCCACAGAAGAACTCTACATGGCGGCTCAGGCAAAGGGAGTTTCAGTAGCACTTGTTCAAGAGCCCTACGTAGGAAGAACAGGTGTGATGAAACAAAACCCCGGCACACAAGTCATCCAGTGCAGCCTCAACCGACAAAAACCAGTAAAGGCGGCGATCGTTGTCTTCGGGAACAACCTGGAGGTCATCCACGACCCCCAGCTTGTGACCGAGAACATCTCCGCCGTCCTGCTGAAGGTCGGCCAGCTCAGCTTCGGGGTGCTATCGGTCTATTTTGAAGGTGACCAGGAACTCGAACCCTACCTTTCGGCAACAAATGCAACTCTACAAAAACTACGCACACAAAACACCATAGTGGGAGGAGACATAAACGCCTGGAGCCAGTGGTGGGGAAGTGTCTCCGAAAACCATCGCGGGGCGGCGTACAACTCATTCCTCAATGAGCGGGATCTCCACATCCTCAACACAGGTCAAACACCGACGTTCGAGACCTACAGAGGAGACAGGTGGTGTACAAGCAACGTCGACGTGACGGTATGCAGCCTGTCACTGCTAGGCAAGGTCGAAGAGTGGCGGGTTGAAAGGAGTGTAATAACTTCCGACCACAACGCAATAACCTTCTCGATGCGCTTAGAAAAGGCCTTGGAACCCTTAAGCAGAATCTCGACGCGCATCTACAACACCAAGAAGGCAAAGTGGTCCGACTTCAGCACGCACTTCAAGACCAGCCTGGCGGACAATGACATAACATCAGTCAGAGTCTCGGCCGTCTCGAACCCAGAGGATCTGGAGTCTCTCATCACAATCTACGTCCGCAACATCCACCGCTCATGTGAGGAAGCGATCCCAAAACTGGGGTCGCCTAAATACGACGCCAAGCCCCCATGGTGGAGCCATTCTCTAGATCGTCTCCAAAAAGATGCGCTGACGAAGAAGAGAAGGATCCGGAATGCAGCCGCAAGCCGGAGACATTTCACCATAGAGGAATATGTACTGGCAAAGAACACATACACCGCAGCAGCGATGGAAGCTGCCACAACCAACTGGAAGGAGTTCTGCTCGAAGCAGGACCGAGAGAGCATGTGGGACGGCATCTACAGGGTACTAAGGAAGACAGCCAGAAGACAGGACGATGCGCTGCTGAGAAACACCGCAGGCGAGACGCTCAGTCCAGAGCAATCAGCAGATCTCCTGGCTAAAACCTTCTACCCTGACGACTCAACGGATGCCGAACAGCCGTACCACACATCACTGAGAAGGCTAGCGGAGGAAAAGAACCCTCAAGGACTGTCTGCTGACGATCCACCCTTCACAACCGCGGAGCTGGAAATGGTTCTCCAAAACCAAAACCCGAAAAAAGCTCCCGGTCCCGATGGACTAACAGCAGACATCTGCACAGCGGCGATAAATTGCGACAGGGAAGTGTTCCTAATGATGGCCAACAAGTGCCTGTCGTTATCGTACTTCCCGAAGCAATGGAAGGTCGCCCACGTGTGCATACTCCGCAAGCCAGGAAAGGACGACTACACCAGTCCCAAGTCCTACAGGCCAATAGGTCTGCTCTCGGTCCTAGGAAAGATCATTGAAAAGCTCCTGGTAGGCAGACTCCAGTACCACTTCCTCCCCACTCTTAACACAAATCAATACGGGTTCATGCCACAGCGCGGCACCGAGGACGCCCTCTATGCCCTAATGGGACACTTACGTGCCGAAATCAAAGCCAAAAAGATCGTGCTTTTGATATCATTGGACATAGAGGGGGCCTTCGATAACGCGTGGTGGCCAACACTCAAAAGACAGATGGTAGTCAAAAACTGTCCCAAAAACATCTACGCTCTCGTCACCTCATACCTGGAAGACCGGAACATCAGGGTCAACTACGCCAGAGCGACTAGTGAGAAGGGTACCACGAAAGGATGCGTCCAGGGCTCAATTGCCGGGCCGACGTTTTGGAACCTTATCCTAGACTCGCTCCTACACAAAATGGCTAGTATGGGCGTATACTGCCAAGCCTTCGCAGACGATGTCGTCCTTATCTTCTCGGACTTTTCGACCGGTCCCCTGCAGCAAACAGCCAACGACACTTTAGACGTAGTATCGGAATGGGGAGTCCAAAATAAGCTACGTTTCGCCGCGCACAAGACCAATGCGATGGTGTTAACGAGAAAGCTAAAATACGACGATCCGGTACTCCACATGTCGGGCACCCAGCTGAATCTGGTCAAAGAGGTCAAGTTGCTGGGTCTCACAATAGACTCTAAGCTCACCTTCAACGCGCACGTGTCTGCGACCTGCAAAAGGGCCGCAGACATCTACAAACAGCTTGCATGCGCAGCAAAGGTGACTTGGGGTCTCAACAGAGAGATAATAAGGACGATATATGTGTCGGTGATAGAGCCCATCGTGATGTATGCAGCGAGCGCATGGGCCCCTGCAGCCGAGAAACTGATGACAAGGAATCAGTTCGACTCGCTGCAGAGAGGTTTCGCGCAGAAGATCTGCAAAGCATACCGCACGGTGTCTCTGACATCGGCACTTGTACTGTCAGGCCAACTCCCCCTAGATCTCCGGGTAATCGAGGCGGCAACCCTTTTCAAGATCAAAAAGGGACATTCCCAAGAGTTCATACCGCCGGGCCGCGAGCTGGAGTGCAACGTGCACCACTCCCAAAACCCCCACCCAGCGCTACTCACAACAACGGAGTATGCACGCCTAGAGGACATGACTCCTGAGACCCTGGAAACCCACCAAGTAATCGGTCCCCAAATATACACCGATGGCAGCAAGATAGAGGGGAAAGTCGGGGCTGCCTTAACTTGGTGGGAAAACGGAAAGGAGTCCAAGTCCAGCACTTTTGGTCTGGAGCCTCACAACACGGTCTTCCAATCAGAAATGTACGCTCTCTTCAGAGCTGTCAGGATGGCAGGTGAATCCAGTGCGGCCTCCGTAAGCATCTTAAGTGACTCAAGATCGTCACTTGACCTGCTGAGGAGTCCATCTGTCACTCACCACCTGGCACTACAAATCAAGAGATGCGTCCGCAAGATCAGAGAAGAAGGCCGAGAAGTCAGGTTCTTTTGGCTCAGGGCCCACGTGGGAACCGCCGGGAATGAGAGAGCGGACGAGCTGGCCAAGGAGGCAGCCCTCACAAAAGAGACAGCGGACTACAGCAAGGTCCCCGTATCGTTCGTGAGAAGGAAGATACGGGAGGGGACTGTAAGGAAGTGGCAGGCACGCTACGAGTCCTCGAGTACAGGATCGGTCACAAAAGTGTTCTTCCCAGACGTCCTAGCGGCAAAAAGGACACTCAGAGCCGCAGTTCTCACACCGGTCCATGTACAAGTTCTAACAGGACACGGGGGATTCTCAGCGTATCTCCACCGCTTCCATCTCAAAGACAGTCCCTCGTGCGTCTGTGACCCCAGCTGCGATGAAACAGTCTGGCATCTGCTCTTTGAATGCCCCAGATTCAGCCATGACAGAATGGAGCTGGAAATCAAAATTGAAACCCAGCTTAGCCAGTCCACACTCCACACCATCATGGGGAGGCCGGCTACCAGAAAACCGTTCTTGGCATTCGCGAGCAAAGTCGCCAAAGTCGCAGCAGAGGCTAACAAAACGGACGCTACCTCGCAAAGTCGAAGCCGACTACCATCTAGGCAGACAGCACCGAGCACAATAACAACTACAGCAACAACAACACATACAACAACAACAACACAGACAACAACAACACAAAACAGAACACGCACACCACTCACCATAACTCAAGGTACACACGTTGACACAAATGACCAGCCAGCACCAGCAGCAGTGGCAGCAGCAGAAGTCAGCCTACAACCAGCCCCTAGTATCATGCCCATCACGGAACTCCTGGCATGCGGAGGAAACGGAGTTCCAGGCATCAGACTGCGACCTGTCGCTCTGTTCATGAACAGAGAGGCAGAAAAGTTGGGTATAGGCTTCTGCATAGGCTCAAGCCGAGCTGCAGCCCGTATTCCCATCTCACCAGGCCTCGCTGCCTTGATCAACGGAAGCACCACCAAAACGAGCATGAAGGGTAGTAAGTACGCCGCACTACCACAGGTGGAAGTAGCCTCTCACCGATGCCGGCTAATGCGACTTAAAGGAAAGACGATCGCATTACTCGAGTGGCGAGAGGAGACTCCATTCGCTCAGGCATGCTCGTTGCTTCAAAAGATCAGGGAGGCCGGGGTAGACACGCGAGTCATAGCCCGCACTATAAGCATTGACGCGATGGAGGTCGGAGGAGAGAGGGGAGACGTCGCTGACCGCTTCGGCTGCTTAAAAGCCTCCGAACAACATGAGGTAGTCGTCTATGAGGACAGAGGGGAAACTCTAAGTTTCCTTAAAACCCCCAGAGACCCAACAGCCAGCGCGACGAGCTCCGCAACAAACCCGACCACCCAAAGCGGATCAGAGAGGGCCCAGCAGAAGGCAGCTGCCGAAAAAGCTGCAAAACAGCAAAACTGTACCACCAGCCCGGAGGCCCAGACCGGGTCGAGGAGTCGCCTGAAAGCCTTCGGCACTTTCCTCAGCACACTGCTCCCAAGCACTAGCCGCGGATCACCAACGGGGAAACAGGAAGCAGCAGTGGAGAGGTTTTTTAGGAAATCTCCAAAAAAACCAGCACAATGGCAGCCTACGCCAACGAGAGCCGACAAAGGGCAAGTCAGCCCACCTGTCCTCGCAGTGAACTCGGGCACCACAGACCACGTGAAGAGCGCTTTCCTCGAGTACGTAGCAATTGTGAGGGCGACCAGAGAGGTCAATCTCATAACATGCAAGAAGATCCTGCAGACCTTCCACAGAAACACAGAAGGACTGCTAAGGGTTCTGCTCGAGGAGGCTGGGGCAGCCGTGTATGACAACGTCAAATCCTTAGTCATTAAAGGGGAAATGGCGGGGTCGTACATGGCAGCCTATAGCGCAAAGAATGGTTTCGTGGCCCTGGACGAGGAGGAAACGGAGCGCGTGGGAAGGCCAAAGTATAAAACATCAGACGACGACCCGATAGTGGTTACCGCCAAATGCACCAAGATCATGCTGGACGATAGGATTCTTGAAATGGCACAGTCCATCTCCGGGATCCCTGATAAAACAGCACCGCAGGAACATTGGGCGGTACCCAACATCAGGTGGGTAAACGGAGTTCCGGGTTGCGGCAAGACTACCTGGGTGGTGAAACACTTCGATGGGGAGAAAGACGTTGTAGCCACCACGACGACCGAAGCTGCCAAAGATCTCAGAGAGAAGCTTGCGCACCGCTTGGGAGACCGAGTAAAGACAAAGGTGCGCACTATGGCCTCAATCTTAGTCAACGGGTTCAGGAATGAAGAGAAATGCTACCGCCTAACGGTAGATGAGGCTCTTATGAACCATTTTGGGGCCATAGTCATGGCAGTAAAGTTGTCGGGAGCAAGCGAGGTTGTCCTCATCGGAGACGTGAACCAGCTACCATTTTTGGACAGAGAGAACCTTTTCGAGTTAAGGTATACCCGTCCGAACATGGTGGCTGGCATCACCCAGCAGCTACTCTGCACGCACCGCAATCCGATGGATGTGGCTTTCGCACTCAGCGAGATATACTCCGGTATATACTCCTCTAAGTCGTCGCTGTCGCGGGTCCACTCACTGAGCGTCAGAGGGTATACGGGAGCGCAAATACCGAACACTGCCCAGAACACCCTGTTCCTGGTTCATACGCAGGAGGAGAAAGCTTCTCTTGTCGGCCAGGGATACGGGTCCGGCGAAGGGTCGCGAACTCTTACCATTCACGAGGCCCAGGGTTTGACCTTCGACAGCGTGATTATCATCAACACCAAGTCCAGGAGGCTCCAAATCCACGACAGCATCTCTCACGCGGTAGTGGCGGTGTCGAGACATACAGTCAGTTGCGTCTATTACACCGACGACGCCGATGACGCCACAGGCCGCTTTGCAAAGAGAGCGATGGATGCGCCTACTAAAACGGTCGTCGAATACAACCTGAAGACGGCCATGCAGCATCGAGACGCGATTGTCGTGGAGGCTTTACTCAGGCTAGCGAAGTCCCTGGTCAGTCGACGCACGTAGTCCCCATCCAAACCCCAAAACCCAACCCCCAACCCAAACTACTCCATAAAATAAATAAAAATATTGTGTAAAACTGCATGGCGGAGTGAGTCTGTCATACTTACGTAAAAGTTTTGCCGATGGTGGCACTCGCTTCGCCAGGCAGTTATCAGTGAAATGTCGCATATGTGTATCCCTAGTTATATATAAATTATTAATTATGAATTAATACTTAAGTAAATAAATACAAATTTCTTGTGTAAAACTGCACGGCAGAGTGAGTCTGTCAAAGTCACGTAAGGGCTTGCCGATGGTGGCGCTCACTTTGCCATGCAGTTATCAGTCAAATGTCTATTTTAATTTTGTGTACATAAACTTTAGTGAAATAAATAATAAATTAAGATTTAAGTAAATAAATAAGCCTGAAAAAAAAAAAAAAAAAAAAAAAAAAAAAAAAAAAAAAAAAAACCTAACCTAACCTTTTTTATTTTTTTCGCTGAGAAATGCTTTATGCATGCCCGTTCGTCGGGGGACGAGACGGGGTATGTGGGACTCCTGTCGGTGTATGACAGTATACCCACTAAAACTCAGCGGTGTTCCCTCGTCGCCGTGGTGGGAGGGTCATGGGAAACCGGCTCAGCCTTTACGTCCACAACCCTCCCGGCGCGTGCCCGCCTAGCTGGCGGGCCCCGCTAGCTCCCCAGGTTGGTGGGCAACGGGAATAGCCGGGAACACCTGGCCATTCCCGTCCGGCACTGGTGGAGGCCTGTGCAATACAGGCAAGGGTGCCCCCGCACCCGTTGCCTGCTGGCCTCCACCTGGCAGGAGTCGGAGATGACTGTCATACTGACGTCTTCTCCGACCCCTCCTCTGCCTTCGGAGCGGCGCCGCGTGAGGGTCGACCTCCCGCGCGCGCTCCGCCGCCTCCTTCTGGGACATGACGTGTTCACAGAAGGAGGCGACTGCCGCCCAGGACCCCTCGTCCCTCAGCATGGCGTTAACCACACCGGGGAGTGAGAGGTCCTGTCCGATCGCCGCAGTGAGACTGCGGCGCGGCTCCGTCCACGACGGGCACACCTCGAGGGTGTGCTGCGCCGTGTCCTCCGCCGCGCCACAGTCGTGGCATTGGTGGAAGCCTGTGCAATACAGGCAAGGGTGCCCCCGCACCCGTTGCCTGCTGGCCTCCACCTGGCAGGAGTCGGAGATGACTGTCATACTGACGTCTTCTCCGACCCCTCCTCTGCCTTCGGAGCGGCGCCGCGTGAGGGTCGACCTCCCGCGCGCGCTCCGCCGCCTCCTTCTGGGACATGACGTGTTCACAGAAGGAGGCGACTGCCGCCCAGGACCCCTCGTCCCTCAGCATGGCGTTAACCACACCGGGGAGTGAGAGGTCCTGTCCGATCGCCGCAGTGAGACTGCGGCGCGGCTCCGTCCACGACGGGCACACCTCGAGGGTGTGCTGCGCCGTGTCCTCCGCCGCGCCACAGTCGTGGCACGACGGCGTCTCCTCCCGTCCGATCCGGTGCAGGTACGATCCGAAACACCCGTGCCCGGACAGCACCTGCACCAGACGGAACGAGAGGAACCCGTGCGACCGCTCGAGCCAGTCTCGCAGGACCGGCCCGATCGCGTCGACGGTTCGGCGGCCGAAGACTGCGGTGGCGAGGTCCCGCGTCCAGTGGACGACGATGGCGTCCCTCGCCTCCCGCCGGACGGCCTCCCGCTCTTCCGGGGCGGGGCGTTCCCCTCTCGCCCTCCGCCCCGCCGTCCACTCGTATACTCTGGCGAGCACCCACGCCTCGAGTTCCCAAGGCGGGGTGCCGGCCAGAGCACACGCTGCCGCGGAGCCCACCGTGCGGTAGGCCCGCGCCGCCCGCTGAGCTATGGCCCTCTGGGGCGCCCGTAAGGCGGCGGCGTTCTCCCTCCTCTGGAGGGAGTCCTCCCAGATAGGGGCCCCGTAGAGGGCCATACTCTTCAAGATGCCGGCGTACAGTTGCCGGCATCGTGCGCTGGGCCCCCCCAGGTTGGGAAGCAGCCATGAGAGGGCGCCCGCGGTTTTCAGCAGGCGCGACGACAGCCCGCTAAAATGCGGGCCGAAGCGCCACCTGCTGTCGAGTACGAGGCCCAGATATTTCATCTGGGCCTTGACCTCGATTCTGACGCCCTCCACGAAGATGTGGGCGTCAGGTGGGGGGCGCTGCCGAGGTCCGTGGAAAAACACGGCCTCGGTTTTGTGCAGCGCCACCGTAAGTCCTAGGCGGCGGATCCTCCCCGCGACCAAGGATCCACCCGCCGAGGCCAAGTTGGCCGCCTCCCTGAAGCTCCCCCCCCGGGCGGTGAGGAGAGTGTCGTCCGCGTAGCAGACGACACTCGTGCCTCGGAGGAGAGCTCCCCGCAGGAGCCAATCGTAGCCGACGCTCCAGAGGAGAGGTCCCACGACCGACCCCTGCGGAACGCCGGCCTCGACGGCGTATCGCCGGACTTGTCCAGACCTATTTACCAGGAGGACCGCCCGGTCCTCCAGGTAGCTGGCCAGCAGACGGCGCAGGTATCGAGGCACTCCGTGGAATCGGAGCGCCTCTAGGATGGTGGAGTGGGGAACGGAGTTGAAGGCATTGGCTATGTCGAACGACACGGCCAACAATCCGTCCCCCGCTTCCACCGCCTCCTTCACCTGGCCCTTGAGGCAGGCCAGCGCGTCCACGGTGGAACGCTCAGCCCGAAAACCGAACTGAGCGTCCGACAAGTCCGGCCCGATGTCCCGCAAGTGGCCCTTTAGGCGGGCAGCAATTACCCCCTCAAACATTTTACCGACCTCATCGAGCAGGACGATGGGTCGGTATGCCGAGGGGGAGTCTGCCGGGCGGCCCTCCTTGCGGAGGAGGCACAGCTGCCCCTCCTTCCACGGCTTCGGGAACCTCCCCGACGCAAAGCATGCGCTGAAGAGGTCCCGAAACCGCTCCTGCATTTGAGCGGCGGCAATTGCCACCACTCTTGCAGGCACGCCGTCGGGGCCCGGAGCCGTTTTCTTGGCGCGGATGCGGAGAATCGCCGCGCCAAGTTCCGACTCCGTGACAGGCGGGGCCTCCTCCGCTTCCTCGTCCAGCGGCGGCGGAGCCTCCTCCAGCGCTGGGCCCATCACTGGCGGGGCGAAGTTGCCCCTGCGCGGGAACAGGGACTGGACCACCCCGTCCAGAAATGAGGGCTCCAGGGTCTCGGCAACCGGGGGACCAAAGGGGCGCAACTTGTTGCGCGCTGAACCTAACCTAACCTAACCTTTTTTTTTTTTTTTTTTTTTTTTTTTTTTTTTTTTTATTTTTTATTAAGCGGTGAAAAATGCCTTACGCATACCGCACCGTCCGGGGAGACGGTTTGGTTATGTGGGGCTTGCACCCACTAAAAAACACCGCCGTGAGCCTACTCTCGCCTTGGTGGATGAGCCGCGAGGACCGCTACGCATGACGTTCGCGGCCCATCCAGCGCAACCCCTTTCCGGGCACCAAACTCCTTTGGCGATGTCCGGGCTCACCTGAGACATCGCCACCACTCGTGAGGGCCGTTCAAAGCGACGACGATAGACGCCCCGATCTATCGCCCGCTGGCACCTCCTAGGGTGGCATCAGGTCGCCATGGCGCCTCCTCCGCCGCCCTGTCCTCCTGCGACGAATCGCGTCTGCGAGGGAGTCCTCCTCTCTGACGCGCTCAGCCGCCTCCTTCTGCGAGATGACGTCCTCGCAGAAGGACGCCACCGCCTCCCATGCCTCCCCGCTGTCGACCATGGCCTTGACCACGGCCGGTAAGGAGAGGTCTGCCCCGATTGCTGCTGCGAGAGCACGGCGCTGCACCGCCCAAGCAGGACAATGCTCGAGGGTGTGAAGCGCCGTGTCCTCGCTGCAGCCGCACTGGTGGCACACGGGAGTCGCCTCCCGTCTGGCCACTTTGTGCAGGTATTTGCCAAAGCAGCCGTGACCTGACAATACCTGCACCAGACGGAAGGACAACGTCCCGTGTCGCCTCCGTGTCCACTCTTCCAAGATCGGCCGGATCGCCCCCACGGTCCAGTGACCTGCACTAGGCGTCTCCAGCCTCACCCTCCAAATCCGCAGGGTTTGGGATTTGGCCTCCCTACGCCATCTCGTGACCAGCTCAGGCGGCGGGCGCATGCCACTCTCCGCCTGTAGGTCTGCGCCACGTCGGTAGATCTCGGCGAGCACCTGCGCCTCTAGATCCCACGGGGGTGTGCCCGCGAGGGCGCACGCCGCTTCCACTGATACGGTGCGGTATCCGCGTATGACCCTGACTGCCATGACTCTCTGTGGCCTCCGCAGTAGAGCCTTGTTCTGGGCAGACAGGGACTCCGCCCACACCGGGGCCCCATAGAGCGCCATCGAGCGAACCACCCCCGTGTACAGCCGCCGGCAAACCACGTTTGGTCCGCCCAGGTTCGGCAACAGCCGGCTAAGGGCGGACGCCGTGCCGATCAGCTTCGGCGCAAGCTGAGCAAAGTGCTCGCCGAAGTTCCACCTCCGGTCCAAAACCAGGCCCAAGTATTTCATGCTTGCCCGTACCGCTATTGGTGCACCACCAATAGTGAGGTGTGCACCGGCCGGTGGCCGTCGTCGGGGCGCATGAAATACCAGGGCCTCCGTCTTTTCGAGGGCCACTTTGAGGCCCATCGCCTCGATTCGCCCCACGACGAGGGACGCGCCCTCGACGGCAGAGCGTGCCGCTTCCTCGTAGCTCCCTCCCCGGGCCGTGACGAGAGTGTCGTCAGCGTAGCAAATGACGCCCTGCTCGGGGGAGAGCAAACAGCGCAAGGACCAGTCGTAGCCTATGTTCCACAAGAGTGGACCCAAAACCGACCCCTGTGGAACACCGCACACGATGGCCCTGCGCACAACTTGGCCGACGCGTCCCTCGTAGGAGATAAACCGCCCCTGCAGGTAGTCTGCTACCAGCAGCCTCAGGTAGGCGGGCACGTGATGGTAGCGGAGCGCCTCCTCGATGCAGCTGAATGGCAGAGTGTTGAACGCGTTGGCGATGTCTAAAGACACCGCCAACAACACCCCGCCCTGGGCGACTGCATCTTTCGCCTCGAACTTGAGGCGCAAGATGGCGTCTATCGTCGAACGCCCTGCCCGGAAACCGAACTGGGCGTCCGACAAGTTCGGGCCAACTGCATCTAAGTGCCGGACGATGCGGGTAGCGAGAATCTTCTCTAGCATTTTCCCCGCCTCGTCCAGCAAGACAATCGGCCTATACGCCGATGGAGACTCCGAGGGCCGCCCTGCCTTCTGGAGCAGCACCAGTCGACCTTCCTTCCAGGCCTTAGGGAACCGTCCCGACGTTAGACAGGCGTCAAATAGCTCCCTAAGCCTATCTTCCAGTGCCACTTCAAGAGAGAGGGCCAGCACCCTTGCAGGTACCCCGTCCGGCCCGGGGGCAGTCCTCTTGGACCGCGCTCTTAGAATTGCTGCCCCCATCTCCGCGTCAGATATTGGAGGAGTCTCTACCTCCACATCTTGGTCGGCCTCCGATTCGGTCATTGGCGGGGATGGGTGATCCGCCCGATCCGGGAACAGTGTCTCCACGACCCTGACGAGGAACTGAGGCTGGAGGGTTTCCGTCAGTGGAGGGCCTTGGGCACGGAGTTTTTTCCGCGCTGCACGGTACGGACGCCCCCAGGGATCACGGTTTAGATCCTCCAGTGCCTCAGCTCTCGATTGCTCCTTCCCTCGATAGATCGCCAACTGCAGAGCCCCCCGAGCGTTGCGGTATGACTCATGCAATTGGGTCTGTAGGATCTCCAGCTCTTCATCACGGCGGCGTAACCTGCGAACCTGTGAGTAGATCCTCCGGGCAATTATACAGGCCGCGCGGAGGTCTGCTATCTCCTGGGACCACCAGTAGACCGCCCGCTTTGGAGGACGTTTTCGGAAGCGAGGCATGGCTGCATCGCACACAGCCGTGATGGCTTCGCGAAAGCGGTCAGCCCCGACGTCGACACCCTCTGCTGCAGGCGGCGAGGACAGCCAAGCCTGGACAATGGCTGCTTCCTCTAGGAGGTCCCCGTCAAGCCGCCTCAACGCCCACCGTGGGAACTGCCGAGCGTTAGGTCTTGGATACATGACTGTTAGTCCCGAAGAGGCGGAGACATCCATACAGATGTACAGGTGATCCGATAGAGTCTCCACACTCTCTAGGACCCGCCAACCCTGAACCCGTGCGGCGACAGCAGGGGTAGCGAACGAGAGGTCCACTATTGACCCCCCGTGCTGCCGGACGCACGTGTTAACGGAGCCCCTGTTTAAAAGACAGAGGCCCGCAGCCGCTGCCCATTCCTCGACCGCCTCCCCCCTGACGTCCGTCCCGGGGGACCCCCACGCGGTGGACTTCGCGTTGAAGTCCCCCACGACGATGGCGTGGGACGGCATAATTCGTCGAACCGAGGTCCCCAGGCGGTCCAGGAAGTCCTCGAACTCCGCTAGGCTCCTGTTTGGGGAGAAATAAACTCCGAAGAGAACTATGTCCCCCCAGGTGGCCGCAACAAATCCTCGACTCCTCTCTCTGATGGAAAGTGGCGCCGAGGAGCTGATAATAGCGACGGAGCCGTCAATGTCCCCTACCCAGTCAGGACGAGCCGGGACGAAGTACGGCTCCGCCACTATGGCCACACCTATCGTCCGTTCCGCCATGGTTTGGAGAACCAAGTCCTGCGCACCTGCGCAGTGGTTCAAGTTCGCCTGGAGGAGAGAATGAAAACGGACCGGGTCCATAATTAGTCCGTTATCATTATCGCCCCCTGCGATAGCTCCTCCAATCGCACTGCGCCGGAAGCAGTCGGGAGCAGAGATGTCAGACCGTCCCTGCTAGAACGGACCGGTGGCCTGCAGTCCTTTCTGCCAGCGACGTGGCCGGTCGGTCTTCCTGCCGCCGCGCACAGTAAGCAGTGCGGGTCGGCAGCGCACGCGGACGCCGGATGCCCCGGCTTACCGCAGCGGAAACAGTGTCCACTGAGGTCCACGCCAGAGTCGCATCTCCGGCCCACGTGTCCCAATCCCCAGCACCTGTAGCACCTCATGGGCCGAGCGTCCAGAACCACGACTCTGGCAGAGCTCCAACCCACCAAAAGCCGGCTGGCGTCGGCCAGCTGTTTTGCCACTGCAACGGGGCAACGGATCCAGATAGAGCTGGCGCCTCCCGGGCCAGATCGTATTGGACCGATTCGGACCGCGTCCGACGAGCACCCAGTCTTACGCACAATCGCGTCCTGCACGTCCTGCCCGGACACGGAGTCGTCAAGCCCTGAGATGCGCAGTTCAGCGCACTTCGTCGGCCTGGAGACCTTGACCTCCTCTGCGAAGACCGCTCGCAGTTTCTCTGCAACGCGGTCTGCCCCAACAGTGCCTTCGGCCCCTGGGAACTCCAGCATGCGGGCCCCGGTTAAGGCTTGTCGGAACCTGACATCTGTTATGCCAAGCTCCTCCAGGTTTACGGCTTGTCTGGCCTTGGTGAGGACAGCCGCGTATGTGACGCCCCTGTCCACTGCTTCAGGCTGCAGAGTGAGTACTACTGCAGGGCCTGGGCGCACGAAGCCCTCTCTTTGCGTTCTTGCCCTTCTTAGGCCCGGAAGACTTGTCTCCCTGAGCGGTGGAGGCCGCCACAGTTTTTTGGGGCACGGAAGACGAAGTTCCTTCGTTCTTCTTCTTCTTCTTCTTCTTCCCGTTCTTCCTCCTCCTTGCGGTCTGCCAGCCGTCACTGGCAGGCGCCGATGGGTTTGCATTGGGGGCTCGTGTTTTGGCCGTTGGGACGGACCCACTCGGAGGAGCACCCCTTTGCGTCTCAGGCACCGTAGACGGCACCTGAGAAGCCACGGAAGGCTGTTTAGGCCTGTTGCCAATGCCGCCAGCGCTGCTAGCAGGAGCCGCCACACTCCTGCGGTCTGCTGCCAGAGGCGGACGAACGGTCCTCGCCGGCAGAAGGCGTTCCTCGATGCCAGCAAACCGGGCATCCATCATTTTCCCGATCTGGGAAACGATGGCATGCGCCTGCATCTCGCTCATAGATGTGACCTCTGGGAGCGACTTCTCCGGAGCAGAAGAACACCTTGGATCCACGGGCCCCGACTGCGGCGGACCTTCCGGCCTTACCCGGAGACCCACGACTTCCTCCCGCAGAGCCGCCATCTCTTGACGGAGAGCTTCGACCTCCATCCGCAGTCGGTCGTTCAGCAGGTGGAGCCTTCGAGTCTCCTCACTGGAGCTCCTGCTGGCGAGCCCCTCTATGGCCAGTCTGACCCGCTCTGCTGCCTCTCGAATTGCCCGCTGACTGGTGCCCTTTAAGTTTTTGGACTTTCGAGTGGTGTCCAAAACCACCTCGATGTCCAGTAGGGCTCTTTTTTCGAGTTCCTCTGCTGTGATGGAGGAACTCTGCCCGTTTAGCGGAACCTCAGCGCTGACAGGCGCATCCGCACTCTCCTCTACAGTCGCGTTGACGGCCATTTGGCACGCCGGCGACACGCTCATTGCCCCGTCGGAGTCACTCACTCTGGCCGCCGGCGTATCGGGGAGCTTCAAAAAGCGGCCCCGGGAGTCGCGCGATGCCACCGAAACGCTTGCACCGGAAGGCAACCCGCGTCCTCTGCCCCTCCTGGTTGTCGACACCTTGGGGGCCGGCAGGTTCTCCTCGCTAGAGGACAAACCCGCCGAACCCGCGTCCGACCCACAGACACGCGGCCGCTTCCCCCAAAACTTGGAGGGAGCGGCCGCAACGGCTTGCGAAAGGGTGGGTGCGTTGTCGAAGGTAGACGACATACCACCCACCCTCTCCAAAACCACGCGAGGCTCCGCTGGAGTCTCCGCTCCTGGCCTCAGTGACGCAGTGCCAGAGTCCGACACTGCGTCCGACGCGTGGCGCTCGACCCGTCCTCGATTAAAATTAAAAGAGATGAGGTCTTCAAAAGACCTCGATCTCGAGGAGCCTCCTCGGCTCTGGTTGCCATCGGCAAGCGGAAAACGTCTGTTGCCCCCCCCAGAATACGAGGGGCTTGACGATCCCGAAGGGATCGTGGCGGATTCTCCAGCTGCTGAGCAGCTGGTACCGCCCTGGGGTAAAATATTCCAGATCGTTTTTTTCATTTTTTTTGTTTTCCTTTGAAGGGTGTGGTCCCTCTCTCCTTACTTTCATCGTTTCCCCCCCCCCCCCAATGACCATTCCAACACCCTCTCAGTCACGTCTGATAGGCAGACGCGTACCAGAGCATGTGAAAACAGGATCCCAAACCCAGATTCACTCCCCGAGGACCCCGAGGACCCCGAGGAGTGAATCGCCAGTCACGTACCGTCCGATGAACCCGCTCCGTGAGCCATCGCACGGTACACGATGTGTCCCTCCCCATATTCACACTCCGATGACTCGGAGCGTGAATTGCGCACTGTCCGGAACGACGGACAGGGCACCCCTCGCAGAAGTCTGAGGCGACCCCGGCGTGTGTGTCTCTCTTAGTCTGGCCTCTCACTTGGAATGGGAAAACTCCAAGATCATTGAGACACTCAAGCCCCACCACGACGACAACGTGGAGACACCCTCGGTGGGGAAACCTTTTTTTTTTTTTTTTTTTTTCGCTGAGAAATGCTTTATGCATGCCCGTTCGTCGGGGGACGAGACGGGGTATGTGGGACTCCTGTCGGTGTATGACAGTATACCCACTAAAACTCAGCGGTGTTCCCTCGCACACTTGCGTCGGGGGGCAACGGGATCTGATGCGACTTCCGCTGCCCCGGACTAGTGCGGCCCGCCTGACCTGCGGGCCTCGTCCCGGGGGGGAGTGAGGTGTAAAACTCCCCCCGTTACGTCTGAGAGAGGCGCGCGTGGAACACTACGCGCCGCCGTCTCGGGTCCAGTGTGATCGGGGGCGACGGATGTCCCCGAATCCGTCGCCCCTGGACCAATTTAGGGGGGCCGGAAGAGGGCGTTGTCCGCCCTCTGCCGACGCCCGGTGCGTCTGCTGCGGGATGGGCGGGAGCTCGTAATCTCCCTCTCCCTTTCCGCAGCCTCCTTCTGCGACATGACGGTTTCGCAGAAGGACACCACCGCGTCCCAGGACTCTGCGCTGCCGACCATCGAGCGAACGACGGTCGGCAGCGACAGGTCTCCTCCTACCTCCGTAACGAGCGCACGGCGCGGCTCATCCCACGCGGCGCACTCGGCCAGCGTATGCCGCGCCGTGTCCTCCAGACAGTGGACGCAGTGATGGCACCGGGCATCCGGCTCCCTGCTTATGCGACACAGGTACTTCCCGAAGCAGCCGTGCCCCGAGAGCACCTGCGTCGCCCGAAACGTCAGGGAGCCGTGCTTCCTCCCGAGCCAGTCGTCGAGTACTGGCCGGATCGCCTCGACCGTGTCGAGGCCGGCGGTGGGGAGCTCTAGCCTCCCCCGCCATTCCGCCACCATGACCTGTCGGAGCTGAGACCGGTACAGCGTGATCTGTCGCTGCACCAGCCTCTCGCCCCGATCATTGGCCTCCTCGCGCCACTGGTGCAGTGTCGCGAGGGTCTTCGCCTCCAGGTCCCACGGCGGGGATCCGGCCAGTACACAAGCCGCCTCGTAGGAGATCGTGCGATATCCCCGTATGACCCTGACGGCCATCGCTCTCTGCGGTCTGCGCAGAACGGCGATAGTGCGGGCCGTCAGGTCTGTCGCCCAAATCGGGGCCCCGTAAAGGGCCATCGATCGCACGATCCCCACGTACAACCGCCTACAGGCGGTGCTCGGGCCCCCCAGATTGGGAAGCAGCGTTGACAGCGCGCCCGCCGCGCCCATCAACTTGGGCACCAGCCGCTGAAAGTGGGGGCCGAAGTCCCAACGGCTGTCGAGCACCAATCCTAAGTACTTCATGGTTGACTCGACAGCGATCCGGACCCCACCGACCACAATGTGTGATCCCAACGGCAGCGCCCGTCGGAGGCCATGAAAAGCAATGGCCTCCGACTTGTTGAGGGCCACTTCCAGCCCCAGGCGTCGTATGCGGCTCACCACCTGTGAGACCGCAGCCGTAGCCAGCAACGCTGCCTCCCTGTACGAGCTCCCCCGAGCAGTGACCAGCGTGTCGTCCGCATAACACGTCAGATCCACTCCCGGCGGGAGCTCGCACCGCAAAACCCAGTCGTACCCGATGTTCCACAGGGGTGGGCCCAGAACCGACCCCTGCGGAACACCGCACGACATCTCGCGACGGCCCGTGCCGTCGCGTCCCATGTAGGTGACACACCTTCCCGAAAGAAAACCTTTTTTTTTTTTTTTTTTTTGTTCTCGGTGTGGAAATCCTCAATGGATGTCCTCCGCCCGGGGGAGAGCGGAGGGGTCTGTCAGACTCGTACTGACTAAAACCACACCGGTGTTCCCTCGCACACTTGCACCGGGGATCATGGGAACTAGTGCGCCTTCCACGATCCCCGGCTAGTGCCGGCCCGCTTCTGCGGGCCTCCTCAGTTCCGCGGGGGGAGTGAGGTGTACACCCCCCGCGACTTCCAATAGGGGCGCGCGTGGAACACTACGCGCCACCGCCTCGGGTCCAGTTATATGAAGGGACGGCGGACGTCCCCAAGTCCACCGTCCCTCTGCACCCGTTTAGGGGGGCTGGAAGAGGGCGTTGTCCGCCCTCCGCCGACGCCCGGTACGTCTGCTGCGGGTCGGGAGAGTGGTCTCGGCCTCCCTCATCCTTTCCGCAGCCTCCTTCTGTGAGATGACGGTTTCACAGAAGGAGATCACCGCATCCCACGACTCCGCGCTCCCGACCATCGAACGAGCGACGGCCGGCAGCGACAGGTCGGTTCCGACTTCTGTTATGAGGGCACGGCGCGGCTCCTCCCATGCGGCACACTCTGCCAGCGTATGCCGCGCCGTGTCCTCCAAGCAGTGGACGCAGTGATGACACCGGGCGTCCGGCTCCCTGTTTATGCGACACAGGTACTTCCCGAAGCAACCATGCCCCGAGAAAACCTGCGTCGCCCGAAACGACAGGGAGCCGTGCCTCCGCTCGAGCCATTCCTCGAGCACCGGTCGGATCGCCTCGATGGTAGCGAGACCGGCGGTAGGGCGCAAAAGCCTGTTCCGCCACTCCGCCACCAGGACCTCGCGGAGCTGGGACCGACGCAGATCGATCTCTCGCTGCATCGGCTCACCGCCCCGCGTCCGCGCCTCCTCGCGCCACCGGTACAGCGACGCGAGGACCCTCGCCTCTAGGTCCCAGGGTGGCGACCCGGCCAGTGCACATGCCGCCTCGTAGGAGATTGTGCGATACCCCCTGATAGACCTGACGGCCATCGCCCTCTGCGGTTTGCGCAGTATCGCGATGCTTCCAGCCGTCAGGTCAGTGGCCCACACCGGGGCCCCGTACAGGGCCATGGATCGCAGGACCCCTAGGTACAATCTCCTACAGGCGGTGCTCGGGCCCCCCAGATTGGGAAGCAGCGTTGCGAGCGCGCCCGCCGCGCCAATCAACTTGGGCACCAGCCGCCGGAAGTGGGGGCCAAAGTCCCAACGGCTGTCGAGCACCAATCCTAGGTACTTCATGGTGGACTCGACAGCAATTTGGGTACCCCCGACCACAATATGTGATCCCGGCGGCGGCGCCCGCCGGGGGCCATGAAAGACCATGGCCTCCGACTTGTTGAGGGCCACCTCCAGGCCCAGGCGCCGTATGCGGCTCACAACCTGCGAGACCGCAACCGTTGCTAGCAACGCTGCCTCCCTGTACGAGCTCCCCCGGGCCGTGACCAGCGTGTCGTCGGCGTAACACACCAGGGCCACACCCGGTTGGAGCTCGCCTCTCAGCACCCAGTCGTACCCGATGTTCCACAGGGGTGGGCCCACGACTGAACCCTGTGGAACACCGCACGACATGTTGCGCCGGCCTCCGCCGTCGCGTCCCCTGTAGGTGACATACCTTTCTGCCAAATAAGCCCCAACGATGCGACGGAGGTACGGGGGCACCCTGTGGTAGCACAGCGCCTCCCGAATACAGCTCCAGGGCAGGGTGTTAAAAGCGTTGGAGATGTCCAAGGACACCGCCAACATCACCCCACCCCGGGACACCGCTTCCTCCGCCAGGACTCTTACCCGCATTATGGCGTCCACAGTGGAGCGCCCATGCCGAAAGCCGAACTGGCTATCGTCCAGATCCGGCCCCTCTCTGTACAAGTGGCCAGCGAGGCGGGCAGCAATGATCCGTTCGAAAAGCTTACCCACCTCGTCCAGCAGCACTATGGGCCGGTAAGCGGACGGCGAGTCCGCTGGGCGCCCCGCCTTCCTGAGCAGGACCAAACGACCCGTTTTCCACTGATTAGGGAATTGGCCCCGCTCAAGACAAGCTGAGTAGAGTCCTCTCAGCTGGGGCTCTAGTTCTTTCAGAGCGAGGGCAAGCGCGCCACCGGGAACTCCGTCGGGCCCCGGGGCAACGGTTTTGGCCCGAAGCCGCGTTATTGCCGCCCTCATCTCTGCTTGTGTCACCTCAGGGACGCTGACGTCCTCGTCATCCTGTGACTCTGTGGCTGTGGGCAAAGCCATCGGCGGCGGTATGTGCTCTTCTCTAGCAGGAAAGAGAGTTGCGACTACTTCCTCCAGCAGCTGAGGCTGTAGACTCTCAGTGAGTGGGGGCGCCCAGGCACGAAGTTTCCCTCGGACCGCACGATAAGGGCGCCCCCACGGATTAACGTCTAGTGTCAACAACATCTCTTCCCTAGCTCGGGTCTTAGCCTCGCCGACGGCCAGCCACAGAGCCTCCTTCGCCGCGCGGTACACCTCATACAACGCGGCCTCTTCTTCCGGAACCCGACGACGTCTCCTCCGGTATCGGGTGTACTGGCGTCTCACCTCCACGCACGCCACGCGCAGCTGCGCGATGACGGTGGACCACCAGTACAGCTGGCGCCTTGTGGGTTGTCTGACACGGGGCATAGACGCATCGCAAATTTGCGTCATTGCCCCGCGGAACCACTGCGCCTCCGCTTCGACGTCGACGGGTTCGTTCGACGGTGTTTCCCGGACCCAGGCTTGCAGGATTGCGGCCTCCTCGAGAAGTTCCCTGTCGATTCTCTTGTACGACCAGCGAGGACCGTCCATTTGCGGGGCCGACGGGCGACCACCGCCCGCAGTCTGGGTGGAGACGTCAAATCGAATGTATCGATGGTCCGACAGCGTCTCCACCCCTACAGCAACTCGCCAGTCGCGTACACGGCCCGCGACAGCGGAGCTTGCGAACGACACGTCCACTATGGACCCGCCTCGCTGCCGCACGCACGTGTACACCGAGCCCCGATTCAGGACGGTCAGGCCGGTTTCGACCGCCCACTCCTCCAACACCTCACCCCTAGGATCGGTGATCGGGGATCCCCAAGCCGCAGACTTGGCGTTGAGATCCCCGAGCAACAGCACCGGGCGAGGGTGGAACCGGCTCACGACCGCACCTAGCTCGACAAGGAACTCCTCGAAGTCAGCGAGACTCTTGTTGGGAGAGAAATATGCCCCAATTGTGACTATGCCGTCCACGAGGGCGGCCACCCAACCGTGTCCTCGGGACGGACTGACCAGAGTCGCGCCAATGATGGCCACCAAACCATCCAGGTCCCCCGCCCAGTTATCGCGGGAGGGGACAAAATACGGCTCGGCGACCACAGCCACGTGGATCAACCATTCCGCCATGCTCTGGAGCAATAGATCCTAAGCTCTGGCGGCGTGGTTGATGTTAGCTTGGAGGAAACGGAATTGTGCCATTAATGGCATTCCATTTCCTCGGCTCCTCCTTCCCTGGGTCGGGAGTCAGGCTTTTGGGGAGGCGCAGTTCCTCCGACAGCCCTAGACCTCCTTTTCTTTGACTTGGGTGCCTTGCAGGCCTTCCCGCCAAGTCTGTGCTCCGTAGGCTTTCCTGCAGCTGCGCATAGGCTGCAGTTTGGCACTCCGGAGCACTGGGCCGCCTTGTGGCCGGGTTGACCGCAGCGGAAACACAGTTCGCTGCGATCAATTTGTGCAGTGCACTGTGCCCGGACGTGGCCCTTTTCCAGACACCGGAAGCACTGCACAGCCCGTCTTGGCAGGAGTTTGACCCTGGCAGCCACCCAACCCACCAGCAGCCGTCCGCCATCTGCAGCCTTGTTCGCAGCCGCTACCGGGCACCGCACCCAGACCGTGCCCAGCCCGTCCGCGCCGCTGCGAATTTCGCCTGCCACCACATTCTCAGGCGGACATCCACCGATTTGGGCAATGGCCGCCACTACTTCCTCCGGGGTAACCGAGTCGTCCAGTCCATTCACGCGCAATTCAGCCGTGACAGTGGGCCTGGACACTCGGGCGTCTTCTGGCTTGAGGACTTCCCGGAGCTTGGCGGCCAAATTGTCCGCCCTCTCTTGTCTCGCAGCACCCGACACTTGAAGCACCTTGGCACCCGTGGCTGCCGTTCTGAAAACGAAGCCAGCCGGGGTGCCAAATTCGCTAAACTTCAGCTTTTGCCTCATTTCCGCCAGGAGCGACTTGTAGGTCACTCCCCTGTTGGCGGCTTCGGGCTGCAGTGTAATAACTACAGCCTCTGAGCGTGGGGTAGTGACCTTGGGCGGCCTCGTGGCCTCTGTTCGAGTCGGACCCTGGCGGGGTGGCTGCGACACCCTCTTTTTGCGGCCCCTCTTCACCACCGTCGTCCACGCCTCCTGGGTGGAAGGCGCGGTACCCGGGAGCGTGGTCTCTTGGGTAGAAGGGGGCGCGTTCGTACCCGCTGCTTTCTTCTTGCGGCGGCCACCTTTACCCGCCGTCACGTGGGTAGGAGAAGCCGCCACCGGGAGCTCGGACGTTTGGAGAGGGGGCTTGGACGCACCATCCACAGGCTTCTTGGGCCCTGCCACGGAGTTCTTAGCCCCCTCTGCAGGTTTCTGAGCTACCTGCGCGGGCCTCGTCCTGGCAGACTCTTCCGTCCTGCGCCTATCCGCCGCAAGCGGAGGCCGAAAGATTTCAGCTGGCGGGAGTCGAGACTCAATTGCCTCCAGGCGGGCACTCACCATGCCACCACACTGCACCATGCAGATTCTCGCCACCCTCTCTATATCGTAGTCCGACAAGCTTAGAGATGATGGCGCCGCAGGTGCAGTCGCCGGCGTGGGAGCTGCCTGCTGCTGCCCGACACTTCGCTGAGAGGCAAACTCTCGCCTGAGGTCCTCCAGCTCGGATCGGAGACGGCTGTTCTCCCTCCCCAGCCTCGCCGTCTCTTCCGAGGTCGTGCGGCCATGGAGAGCCTCCACTGCCTCCCTGATCCCCTCTGCCGCCTCTTTGAGGGCGCGCGTGAACGAGCCCTTCAGGTTGCCGGACTTGGTCGCAACCTTCAGGACAACGTCCACGCCGTCCATCACCTGGCGGTTGAGAGCCTCTGCTGTTAGGCTCTCTCCATTGGCCGCCTGGGCAGACCGCCGCTCTCGGGCCTGACGGGCCATTTCGGCAACCTCATCGGCCGCGATTGCTCTGTTCTGAGCACGCTTCGCGGCGTTGGCCTCCGCCTTTGTGCCCACAAGAGAGACGGTGACCCCTCCCAGCTCGTCGATCGAGACCGCGGATGAGACGCGATCCGAATCACTCGCTCCGCTGGCCATCGGCGTATCGGGGCGCTTCAGGAAGCGGCCCCGGGTGTCACGTGACGCTGCCGGAGTTTTTGTTCCGGAAGCTGTCCCGCGACCTCTGCCCCTCCTGGCTGTCGGCACCTTCGCGGCCGGCAGGTTCTCCTCGCTTGAGGACAGACCCGCCGTGCATGCGTCCGACTCACAGACACGCGGCCGCTTCCCCCAAAACTTGGAGGGAGTGGCCGCAACTGCTTGCGAAACGGTGGGTGTGTTGTCGAAGGTAGACGACATACCACCCACCCCCTCCAAAACCACGCAAGGCTCCGCTGGAGCCTCCGCTCCCGGCCTCAGTGACGCAGTGCCAGAGTCCGACACTGCGTCCGACGCGTGGCGCTCGACCCGTCCTCGGTCATTTCTCTTAAAACTAAAAGAGATGAGGTCTTCAAATGACCTCGATCTCGAGGAGCCTCCTCGGCTCTCGTTGCCATTGGCAAGCGGATGGCGTTTGCTGCCCTCCCCAGAATACGAGGGGCTTGACGATCCCAAAGGGATCGTGGCGGATTCTCCAGCTGCTGAGCAGCTGGTACCGCCCTGGGGTATTATATTACAAATCGCCTTTTTCATTGTAAATTTTTCCTTTGAAGGGTGTGGTCCCTATCTCCTTACTTGTCATCATTTACCCCCCCCCCCCTTATGACTAGTCTATCGCCCTCATAGTCACGTCTGATGGGCAGACGCGTACCAGAGGGCGACGAATGTCACATCCCAAAACATGCCAACATGCCCCGCAACGATAGCCCGCCGCGAGGCATATTATTATGAGGGAAGATCCCCGACCCCGATTCACTCCCCGAGGACCCCGAGGAGTGAATCACCAATCACGTACCGTCCGATGAGCCCGCTCCGTGAGCCATCGCACGGTACACGATGTGTCCCTCCCCATATTCACACTCCGATGACTCGGAGCGTGAATCGCGCACTGCCCGGGACGTCGGACAGGGCACCCCTCGCAGGAGTCTGAAGCGACTCCGGCGTGTGTGTCTCTCTTAGTCTGGTCTCTCACTTGGAATGGGAAAACTCCAAGATCATTGAGACACTCAAGCCCCACCACGACGACAACGTGGAGACACCCTCGGTGGGGTCCCGAAAGAAAACCTAACCTAACCTTTTTTTTTTTTTTTTTTTTTGCGCTGAGAAATGCTTTATGCATGCCCGTTCGTCGGGGGACGAGACGGGGTATGTGGGACTCCTGTCGGTGTATGACAGTATACCCACTAAAACTCAGCGGTGTTCCCTCGTCGCCGTGGTGGGAGGGTCATGGGAAACCGGCTCAGCCTTTACGTCCACAACCCTCCCGGCGCATGCCCGCCTAGCTGGCGGGCCCCGCTAGCCCCCCAGGTTGGTGGGCAACGGGAATAGCCGGGAACACCTGGCCATTCCCGTCCGGCATTGGTGGAGGCCTGTGCAATACAGGCAAGGGTGCCCCCGCACCCGTTGCCTGCTGGCCTCCACCTGGGAGGAGTCGGAGATGATTGTCATACTGACGTCTTCTCCGACCCCTCCTCTGCCTTCGGAGCGGCGCCGCGTGAGGGTCGACCTCCCGCGCGCGCTCCGCCGCCTCCTTCTGCGACATGACGTGTTCACAGAAGGAGGCGACTGCCGCCCAGGACCCCTCGTCTCCCAGCATGGCGTTAACCACACCGGGGAGTGAGAGGTCCTGTCCGATCGCCGCAGTGAGACTGCGGCGCGGCTCCATCCACGACGGGCACACCTCGAGGGTGTGCTGCGCCGTGTCCTCCGCCGCGCCACAGTCGTGGCACGACGGCGTCTCCTCCCGTCCGATCCGGTGCAGGTACGATCCGAAACACCCGTGCCCGGACAGCACCTGCACCAGACGGAACGAGAGGAACCCGTGCGACCGCTCGAGCCAGTCTCGCAGGACCGGCCCGATCGCGTCGACGGTTCGGCGGCCGAAGACTGCGGTGGCGAGGTCCCGCGTCCAGTGGACGACGATGGCGTCCCTCGCCTCCCGCCGGACGGCCTCCCGCTCTTCCGGGGCGGGGCGTTCCCCTCTCGCCCTCCGCCCCGCCGTCCACTCGTATACTCTGGCGAGCACCCACGCCTCGAGTTCCCAAGGCGGGGTGCCGGCCAGAGCACACGCTGCCGCGGAGCCCACCGTGCGGTAGGCCCGCGCCGCCCGCTGAGCTATGGCCCTCTGGGGCGCCCGTAAGGCGGCGGCGTTCTCCCTCCTCTGGAGGGAGTCCTCCCAGATAGGGGCCCCGTAGAGGGCCATACTCTTCAAGATGCCGGCGTACAATTGCCGGCATCGTGCGCTGGGCCCCCCCAGGTTGGGAAGCAGCCATGAGAGGGCGCCCGCGGTTTTCAGCAGGCGCGACGACAGCCCGCTAAAATGCGGGCCGAAGCGCCACCTGCTGTCGAGTACGAGGCCCAGATATTTCATCTGGGCCTTGACCCCGATTCTGACGCCCTCCACGAAGATGTGGGCGTCAGGTGGGGGGCGCTGCCGAGGTCCGTGGAAAAACACGGCCTCGGTTTTGTGCAGCGCCACCGTAAGTCCTAGGCGGCGGATCCTCCCCGCGACCAAGGATCCACCCGCCGAGGCCAAGTTGGCCGCCTCCCTGAAGCTCCCCCCCCGGGCGGTGAGGAGAGTGTCGTCCGCGTAGCAGACGACACTCGTGCCTCGGAGGAGAGCTCCCCGCAGGAGCCAATCGTAGCCGACGTTCCAGAGGAGAGGTCCCACGACCGACCCCTGCGGAACGCCGGCCTCGACGGCGTATCGCCGGACTTGTCCAGCCCTATTTACCAGGAGGACCGCCCGGTCCTCCAGGTAGCTGGCCAGCAGACGGCGCAGGTATCGAGGCACTCCGTGGAATCGGAGCGCCTCTAGGATGGTGGAGTGGGGAACGGAGTTGAAGGCATTGGCTATGTCGAACGACACGGCCAACAATCCGTCCCCCGCCTCCACCGCCCCCCTCACCTGGCCCTTGAGGCAGGCCAGCGCGTCCACGGTGGAACGCTCAGCCCGAAAACCGAACTGAGCGTCCGACAAGTCCGGCCCGATGTCCCGCAAGTGGCCCTTTAGGCGGGCAGCTATTATCCCCTCGAACATTTTACCGACCTCATCGAGCAGGACGATGGGCCGGTATGCCGAGGGGGAGTCTGCCGGGCGGCCCTCCTTGCGGAGGAGGCACAGCTGCCCGTCCTTCCACGGCTTCGGGAACCTCCCCGACGCAAAGCATGCGCTGAAGAGGTCCCGAAACCGCTCCTCCATTTGAGCGGCGGCGATTGCCACCACTCTTGCAGGCACGCCGTCGGGGCCCGGAGCCGTTTTCTTGGCGCGGATGCGGAGAATCGCCGCGCCAAGTTCCGACTCCGTGACAGGCGGGGCCTCCTCCGCTTCCTCGTCCGGCGGCGGCGGAGCCTCCTCCAGCGCTGGGCCCATCACTGGCGGGGTGAAGTTGCCCCTGCGCGGGAACAGGGACTGGACCACCCCGTCCAGAAATGAGGGCTCCAGGGTCTCGGCAACCGGGGGACCAAAGGGGCGCAACTTGTTGCGCGCTGCCTTATATGGTCTCCCGTAGGGGTCGTTGTCGAGACCCTCCAGCAGCTCGGCTCTCGACGAGTCCCTGGCGGTGGCGATGGCCCGCTCGAGGACCATTTTTGCCTCCACGTACACCTCGTAGAGGTGGTCCTCGTCGGCCGGGTCCCGTCGACGCCGCCGCCGGCTCCGCGTGTAGGCCCTCCTCGCCTCCACGCACGCGGCTCGAAGCCCCGCCAGCTCCGTCGACCACCAGTACACGGCGCGTCTGGGCGGCGGTCGGCTAGACCGAGGCATGCTATGGTTGCATACCTCGGTCAGAGACTCTCTGAGTCGCCCCGCCGCTTCGTCCACGTCCATGCCGGTGGTAGGCGGCGACAGCCAGTCCCGCAGGAACGCCGCTTCCCCCGCTGCCTCCCTGTCCAGGCGGGCTACAGCCCACCGCGGGAACGATGATCGCCCCGAGACGGGCTGCATCCCTCCGGAGACGCTGGCGGAGATGTCGAACCGCACGTAGCGGTGGTCCGACATGGTCTCCACCAGGTCCACCCGCCAGTTCAGCACGCGCGCGGCCAACGCCTGGGTGGCGAAAGTGACGTCCACTATTGAGCCACCCCGACGCCGCACGCATGTCTGGACGCTTCCTCTGTTCAAGAGGGAGAGTCCAGAGGAGGCTGCCCACAGCTCCACTGCCCTCCCGCGAGCGTCGGTGGCCGGGTTGCCCCAGGTCACCGACTTGGCATTCAGGTCTCCCAAGAGGCAGACCTGACGCGGCACCGCCCTGCCGACCACGGCGGCCAGGACTCCGAGATAAATCTCAAAGTCCCGGAGTGGGCGGTTTGGGGAGAAATAGACCCCCACAAGGGCCAAGTCTCCCCATGCGGCGGCCACGTATCCCGGTCCCCTCTCTAATAGCGAGAGGGGAGGGGAGTCTGTGGAAGACCGCGCCGCTAATGCCACCGAGCCGTCCTCGTCACCCAGCCAGCTGCCGGGGATCGAGTAGGGCTCGGCGACCGCCGCTACGTTCACCAACCACTCGGCCATGGCCTGCACTAACAGATCCTGGGCCGCTCTGCAGTGGTTGGTGTTCGCCTGGAGGATGCGATAGTCGGAACCCATTATTCCGACATCGATCCTCCCTCCTCCGCTACCGCCGCCGGAGCTGCAGCTGCAGCGGCGACGACGACGGCGGTGGCAGCGGCGGTGGCAACAGGGCGAACCTGCGCCGGCACTATGCCCTTCCTCACGGGAGGCCTGCAACTGCTGCCCGTCATTTTGTGGTCCGCGGGGCGGCCACTAGCGGCGCACGCCGCGCAGTGCTGCGCGGTGGCGCGGCAGGTGACACTTTTGTGTCCCTGCTGCCCGCAACGGTAGCACGTGTCCCCCCAGTCGAACTTGGAGGGACACGTGGGTCGGGTGTGGCCGAACGCGAAGCACTTGAAGCAGCGCGTTGGCTGGTCCTCAAGTGCCCGCACCACGGCCGAGCTGAACCCGACGAGCAGCCGCCCCTTGGTCGCAGCAAGGACAGCACCAGCCGCGGCGACCGGGCACTCCACGCGGATGATGCCCATGCCGCGGCGGCCGGGCCTGACGGCTCCACCCTTCACCGCGCCAGCGTCGCAGCCTCCAGCCGCTGCGACGGCCGCCACCACATCCTCTTTGGTGACCGAATCATCGAGATCGGCCACCTCCAAGGCTGCGGTCTTGACGGGCCTGCCGACCGTCGCCGCATCCGCGATGACCTCTTGCAACTTTGTTGCGAAGAGGTCTGCGTTCGTGTGCCGCCGCTCCCCCGAGAACTCGAAGATTCGAGCTCCGGTTAGGGTTCGGCGGCACGTAATGTTGCTGATCCCCAGCTGGGAGGGATCAGCATTGGTACGAGCCCGCCTTAGGACGGACTCGTACGTCTCGCCCCGCTCCACGGCCGCCGGGGTGATAGTCACGACGACGGCCGCGGTTTTGGGAGGAACCAGCTTCCTCCCGCCGGCTGGAGCCTTTTTGGCTGCGGGAGTAGCCGCAGCAGGCTTAGCAGCTGCAGCGGGCCTAGCAGCCGCAGCGGGCCCAGCAGCCGCAGCGGGCTTCTTCCCCTTTCCCCTCCTGACCACTTCCGTCCACGACTTGTTGGCCGGGGTGGTGGAGGGAAGAAGGGCGTCTACCCCGTGCGATGTCTGGGGGGCCGCCGCCGGAGTGGCAGCCGACCCAGACGCGCCTTCCGTGCCCGTTGCAGGGCTCGGGGTTTGAGGAGCCGCCTTGCTCCTCTTGCCCTTACCCTTGCCCTTGGAGCCCTGGGCCTGGGGCTGCGCACCCGACGCCGAGCCCGCCACTGGCGCAGGTTCCGACTCCGTCGGTAGGCGACTCTTGTCCGCCGCAAGCGGCGGGCGGAGCCGCCTTTCCGGCAAGAGCCGGTCCTCGATGCCTGCGAAGCAGGCTCTGGTGAAGGCCCTCTCCTCCATGACAACCCTGCGGATGATGTCCTCAAGGTTGGCAGGGGAGAAGGAGGAGCCTCCTACCACCGGGGCTGGGGCGGATTGGGTAGGCCGGGCCGTGGCGTCAGCCAGCTTCTGATGAAGCTGGCTGACCTCCGCCTGCAGGCGATCCACCTTCGCCTGCAGCTGCCGCGTCTCGTCCGTGGCCGTCCGCCCGACCAGCTCCAGGACGATGCCGTGTAGGCTGGCGGCACGGCATTTGAGGGCCTTCTGGAAGGTCCCCTTCAAATTGGAGGACTTTGAGGCGACCTCCAGAACCTCCTCTTTGTCCTCGAGCGCCATGCGCTCCAGCTCCGCCAGGGAGTGGTCGGCGTACATCACACTTGATGCGCCATAGCCAGCCCTCGACCTGGCGATTTGCGCCTGGCGCTCTCTGGCCGCGACCCTCTCCTCCAGGTCCTGCTGGACCTGCGCCCTTTTGGCCAGGTTGAGCTGGCGCTCGGCGTCCGCCAACCCCACATCGTGGGTGCCAGTCGTAGAAGAAGTCGAAGCCTTTTTAGACTTCGACTTCTTCTTCGCCCTCCCCATCGACTCCGAGGAGCCCTCGGACCCGGGCTTCAGGAAGGCCCTCTTCCGCCCAGGGCGGTCGCTGTCGGCCGCCGACGTATCCATGTTGGATTCGTCGGAGTCCGACAGCTCGCCTGGTCCGCTAAAAAAACTGACCGCAGATGGTGCGCGGTCAGCATCCGACGCTTGAGCGTCGCCGGTGTGGCCCTGAGAAGGGCCTTTTGGTTGGCCCTGAGAAGGGCCGTTTAAATCGCCCAGGGACGAGCGACTAGACACGAAACGCCCGGAGGCGTCCCGCAGGTTTTTCTTATTAAAAATCGACATTTTCGTAAACGACTTCTTGATGTCTACGAAGCACAGGGCACTTTAGCCGCCGGTCTGCCACTCCGTTACGGTGGTCAGACACGGCGCTGCCCAGGGGATACTGCGAGGAAGTATGCGCTGTGGGGGATCCCCCAACCTAACCTTTTTTTTTTTTTTTTTTTTTTTTTTTTTATTAAGCGGTGAAAAATGCCTTACGCATACCGCACCGCCCGGTCCTCCAGGTAAATAGGGGTCAGGCGTCAGGTGGGGGGCGCTGCCGAGGTCCGTGGAAAAACACGGCCTCGGTTTTGTGCAGCGCCACCGTAAGTCCTAGGCGGCGGATCCTCCCCGCGACCAAGGATCCACCCGCCGAGGCCAAGTTGGCCGCCTCCCTGAAGCTCCCCCCCCGGGCGGTGAGGAGAGTGTCGTCCGCGTAGCAGACGACACTCGTGCCTCGGAGGAGAGCTCCCCGCAGGAGCCAATCGTAGCCGACGTTCCAGAGGAGAGGTCCCACGACCGACCCCTGCGGAACGCCGGCCTCGACGGCGTATCGCCGGACTTGTCCAGCCCTATTTACCAGGAGGACCGCCCGGTCCTCCAGGTAGCTGGCCAGCAGACGGCGCAGGTATCGAGGCACTCCGTGGAATCGGAGCGCCTCTAGGATGGTGGAGTGGGGAACGGAGTTGAAGGCATTGGCTATGTCGAACGACACGGCCAACAATCCGTCCCCCGCCTCCACCGCCCCCCTCACCTGGCCCTTGAGGCAGGCCAGCGCGTCCACGGTGGAACGCTCAGCCCGAAAACCGAACTGAGCGTCCGACAAGTCCGGCCCGATGTCCCGCAAGTGGCCCTTTAGGCGGGCAGCTATTATCCCCTCGAACATTTTACCGACCTCATCGAGCAGGACGATGGGCCGGTATGCCGAGGGGGAGTCTGCCGGGCGGCCCTCCTTGCGGAGGAGGCACAGCTGCCCGTCCTTCCACGGCTTCGGGAACCTCCCCGACGCAAAGCATGCGCTGAAGAGGTCCCGAAACCGCTCCTGCATTTGAGCGGCGGCGATTGCCACCACTCTTGCAGGCACGCCGTCGGGGCCCGGAGCCGATTTCTTGGCGCGGATGCGGAGAATCGCCGCGCCAAGTTCCGACTCCGTGACAGGCGGGGCCTCCTCCGCTTCGTCGTCCGGTGGCGGCGGAGCCTCCTCCAGCGCTGGGCCCATCACTGGCGGGGCGAAGTTGCCCCTGCGCGGGAACAGGGACTGGACCACCCCGTCCAGAAATGAGGGCTCCAGGGTCTCGGCAACCGGGGGACCAAAGGGGCGCAACTTGTTGCGCGCTGCCTTATATGGTCTCCCGTAGGGGTCGTTGTCGAGACCCTCCAGCAGCTCGGCTCTCGACGAGTCCCTGGCGGTGGCGATGGCCCGCTCGAGGACCATTTTTGCCCCCACGTACACCTCGTAGAGATGGTCCTCGTCGGCCGGGTCCCGTCGACGCCGCCGCCGGCTCCGCGTGTAGGCCCTCCTCGCCTCCACGCACGCGGCTCGAAGCCCCGCCAGCTCCATCGACCACCAGTACACGGCGCGTCTGGGCGGCGGTCGGCTAGACCGAGGCATGCTATGGTTGCATACCTCGGTCAGAGACTCTCTGAGTCGCCCCGCCGCTTCGTCCACGTCCATGCCGGTGGTAGGCGGCGACAGCCAGTCCTGCAGGAACGCCGCTTCCCCCGCTGCCTCCCTGTCCAGGCGGGCTACAGCCCACCGCGGGAACGATGATCGCCCCGAGACGGGCTGCATCCCTCCGGAGACGCTGGCGGAGATGTCGAACCGCACGTAGCGGTGGTCCGACATGGTCTCCACCAGGTCCACCCGCCAGTTCAGCACGCGCGCGGCCAACGCCTGGGTGGCGAAAGTGACGTCCACTATTGAGCCACCCCGACGCCGCACGCATGTCTGGACGCTCCCTCTGTTCAAGAGGGAGAGTCCAGAGGAGGCTGCCCACAGCTCCACCGCCCTCCCGCGAGCGTCGGTGGCCGGGTTGCCCCAGGTCACCGACTTGGCATTCAGGTCTCCCAAGAGGCAGACCCGACGCGGCACCGCCCTGCCGACCACGGCGGCCAGGACTCCGAGATAAATCTCAAAGTCCCGGAGTGGGCGGTTTGGGGAGAAATAGACCCCCACAAGGGCCAAGTCTCCCCATGCGGCGGCCACGTATCCCGGTCCCCTCTCTAATAGCGAGAGGGGAGGGGAGTCTGTGGAAGACCGCGCCGCTAATGCCACCGAGCCGTCCTCGTCACCCAGCCAGCTGCCGGGGATCGAGTAGGGCTCGGCGACCGCCGCTACGTTCACCAACCACTCGGCCATGGCCTGCACTAACAGATCCTGGGCCGCTCTGCAGTGGTTGGTGTTCGCCTGGAGGATGCGATAGTCGGAACCCATTATTCCGACATCGATCCCCCCTCCTCCGCTACGGCGGTGGCAGCGGCGGTGGCAACAGGGCGAACCTGCGCCGGCACTATGCCCTTCCTCACGGGAGGCCTGCAACTGCTGCCCGTCATTTTGTGGTCCGCGGGGCGGCCACTAGCGGCGCACGCCGCGCAGTGCTGCGCGGTGGCGCGGCAGGTGACACTTTTTGTAGCACGTGTCCCCCCAGTCGAACTTGGAGGGACACGTGGGTCGGGTGTGGCCGAACGCGAAGCACTTGAAGCAGCGAGTTGGCTGGTCTTCAAGTGCCCGCACCACGGCCGAGCTGAACCCGACGAGCAGCCGCCCCTTGGTCGCAGCAAGGACGGCACCAGCCGCGGCGACCGGGCACTCCACGCGGATGATGCCCATGCCGCGGCGGCCGGGCCTGACGGCTCCACCCTTCACCGCGCCAGCGTCGCAGCCTCCAGCCGCTGCGACGGCCGCCACCACATCCTCTTTGGTGACCGAATCATCGAGATCGGCCACCTCCAAGGCTGCGGTCTTATCGGGCCTGCCGACCGTCGCCGCATCCGCGATGACCTCTTGCAACTTTGTTGCGAAGAGGTCTGCGTTCGTGTGCCGCCGCTCCCCCGAGAACTCGAAGATTCGAGCCCCGGTTAGGGTTCGGCGGCACGTAATGTTGCTGATCCCCTGCTGGGAGGGATCAGCATTGGTACGAGCCCGCCTTAGGACGGACTCGTACGTCTCGCCCCGCTCCACGGCCGCCGGGGTGATGGTCACGACGACGGCCGCGGTTTTGGGAGGAACTAAATTCCTCCCGCCGGCTGGAGCCTTTTTGGCTGCGGGAGTAGCCGCAGCAGGCCCAGCAGCCGCAGCGGGCTTCTTCCCCTTTCCCCTCCCGACCACTTCCGTCCACGACTGGTTGGCCGGGGTGGTGGAGGGAAGAAGGGCGTCTTCCCCCTGCAATGTCTGGGGGGCCGCCGCCGGAGTGGCAGCCGACCCAGACGCGCCTTCCGTGCCCGTTGCAGGGCTCGGGGTTTGAGGAGCCGCCTTGCTCCTCTTGCCCTTACCCTTGCCCTTGGAGGGCTTCGGGGCCTGGGGCTGCGCACCCGACGCCGAGCCCGCCACAGGCGCAGGTTCCGACTCCGTCGGGGGGCGACTCTTGTCCGCCGCAAGCGGCGGGCGGAGCCGCCTTTCCGGCAAGAGCCGGTCCTCAATGCCTGCGAAGCAGGCTCTGGTGAAGGCCCTCTCCTCCATGACAACCCTGCGGATAATGTCCTCAAGGTTGGCAGGGGAGAAGGAGGAGCCTCCTACCACCGGAGCTGGGGCGGATTGGGCAGGCAGCTTCTGATGAAGCTGGCCGACCTCCGCCTGCAGGCGATCCACCTTCGCCTGCAGCTGCCGCGTCTCGTCCGTGGCCGTCCGCCCGACCAGCTCCAGGACGATGCCGTGTAGGCTGGCGGCACGGCATTTGAGGGCCTTCTGGAAGGTCCCCTTCAAATTGGAGGACTTTGAGGCGACCTCCAGAACCTCCTCTTTGTCCTCGAGCGCCATGCGCTCCAGCTCCGCCAGGGAGTGGTCGGCGTACAGCACACTCGAAGCACCATAGCCAGCCCTCGACCTGGCGATTTGCGCCCGGCGCACTCTAGCCGCGACCCTCTCCTCCAGGTCCTGCTGGACCTGCGCCCTTTTGGCCAGGTTGAGCTGGCGCTCGGCGTCCGCCAACCCCACATCGTGTGTGCCAGTCGTAGAAGAAGTCGAAGCCTTTTTAGACTTCGACTTCTTCTTCGCCCTCCCCATCGACTCCGAGGAGCCCTCGGACCCGGGCCTCAGGAAAGCCCTCTTCCGCCCAGGGCGGTCGCTGTCGGCCGCCGACGCATCCATGTTGGATTCGTCGGAGTCCGACAGCTCGCCTGGTCCGCTAAAAAAGCTGACCGCAGATGGTGCGCGGTCAGCATCCGACGCTTGAGCGTCGCCGGCGTGGCCCTGAGAAGGACCGTTTAAATCGCCCAGGGACGAGCGACTCGACACGAAACGCCCGGAGGCGTCCCTCAGGTTTTTCTTTTTAAAATTAAAATTCGAATTCGACATCTTCGTACACGACCGCTTGATGCCTACGAAGCACAGCGCACTTTAGCCGCCGGTCTGCCACTCCGTTACGGTGGTCAGACACGGCGTTGCCCAGGGGATACTGCGAGGAAGTATGCGCTGTGGGGGATCCCCCAAACTTTTTTTTTTTTTTTTTTTTTTTTTTTTTTTATTAAGCGGTGAAAAATGCCTTACGCATACCGCACCGTCCGGGGAGACGGTTTGGTTATGTGGGGCTTGCACCCACTAAAAAACACCGCCGTGAGCCTACTCTCGCCTTGGTGGATGAGCCGCGAGGACCGCTACGCATGACGTTCGCGGCCCATCTAGCGCAACCCGTTTCCGGGCACCAAACTCCTTTGGCGATGTCCGGGCTCACCTGAGACATCGCCACCACTCGAGAGGGCCGTTCAAAGCGACGACGATAGACGCCCCGATCTATCGCCCGCTGGCACCTCCTAGGGTGGCATCAGGTCGCCATGGCGCCTCCTCCGCCGCCCTGTCCTCCTGCGACGAATCGCGTCTGCGAGGGAGTCCTCCTCTCTGACGCGCTCAGCCGCCTCCTTCTGCGAGATGACGTCCTCGCAGAAGGACGCCACCGCCTCCCATGCCTCCCCGCTGTCGACCATGGCCTTGACCACGGCCGGTAAGGAGAGGTCTGCCCCGATTGCTGCTGCGAGAACACGGCGCTGCACCGCCCAAGCAGGACAATGCTCGAGGGTGTGAAGCGCCGTGTCCTCGCTGCAGCCGCACTGGTGGCACACGGGAGTCGCCTCCCGTCTGGCCACTTTGTGCAGGTATTTGCCAAAGCAGCCGTGACCTGACAATACCTGCACCAGACGGAAGGACAACGTCCCGTGTCGCCTCCGTGTCCACTCTTCTATGATCGGCTGGATCGCCCCCACGGTCCAGTGACCTGCACTGGGCGTCTCCAGCCTCACCCTCCAAATCCGCAGGGTTTGGGATTGGGCCTCCCTCCGCCATCTCGTGACCAGCTCAGGCGGCGGGCGCAAGCCACTCTCCGCCTGTAGGTCTGCGCCACGTCGGTAGACCTCGGCGAGCACCTGCGCCTCCAGATCCCACGGGGGTGTGCCCGCGAGGGCGCACGCCGCTTCCACTGATACGGTGCGGTATCCGCGTATGACCCTGACTGCCATGACTCTCTGTGGCCTCCGCAGTAGAGCCTTGTTCTGGGCAGACAGGGACTCCGCCCACACCGGGGCCCCATAGAGCGCCATCGAGCGAACCACCCCCGTGTACAGCCGCCGGCAAACCACGTTTGGTCCGCCCAGGTTCGGCAACAGCCGGCTAAGGGCGGACGCCGTGCCGATCAGCTTCGGCGCAAGCTGAGCAAAGTGCTCGCCGAAGTTCCATCTCCGGTCCAAAACCAGGCCCAAGTATTTCATGCTTGCCCGTACCGCTATTGGTGCACCACCAATAGTGAGGTGTGCACCGGCCGGTGGCCGTCGTCGGGGCGCATGAAATACCAGGGCCTCCGTCTTTTCGAGGGCCACTTTGAGGCCCATCGCCTCGATTCGCCCCACGACGAGGGACGCGCCCTCGACGGCAGAGCGTGCCGCTTCCTCGTAGCTCCCTCCCCGGGCCGTGACGAGAGTGTCGTCAGCGTAGCAAATGACGCCCTGCTCGGGGGAGAGAAAACAGCGCAAGGACCAGTCGTAGCCTATGTTCCACAAGAGTGGACCCAAAACCGACCCCTGTGGAACACCGCACACGATGGCCCTGCGCACAACTTGGCCGTCGCGTCCCTCGTAGGAGATAAACCGCCCCTGCAGGTAGTCTGCTACCAGCAGCCTCAGGTAGGCGGGCACCTGATGGTAGCGGAGCGCCTCCTCGATGCAGCTGAATGGCAGAGTGTTGAACGCGTTGGCGATGTCTAAAGACACCGCCAATAACACCCCGCCCTGGATGACTACATCTTTCGCCTCGGCCTTGAGGCGCAAGATGGCGTCTATAGTCGAACGCCCTGCCCGGAAACCGAACTGGGCGTCCGACAAGTTCGGGCCAACTGAATCTAAGTGCCGGACGATGCGGGTAGCGAGAATCTTCTCTAGCATTTTCCCTGCTTCGTCCAGCAAGACAATCGGCCTATACGCCGATGGAGACTCCGAGGGCCGCCCTGCCTTCAGGAGCAGCACCAGTCGACCCTCCTTCCAGGCCTTAGGGAACCGTCCCGACGTTAGACAGGCGTCAAATAGCTCCCTAAGCCTATCTTCCAGTGCCACTTCAAGAGAGAGGGCCAGCACCCTTGCAGGTACCCCGTCCGGCCCGGGGGCAGTCCTCTTGGACCGCGCTCTTAGAATTGCTGCCCCCATCTCCGCGTCAGATATTGGAGGAGTCTCTACCTCCACATCTTGGTCGGCCTCCGATTCGGTCATTGGCGGGGATGGGTGATCCGCCCGATCCGGGAACAGTGTCTCCACGACCCTGACGAGGAACTGAGGCTGGAGGGTTTCCGTCAGTGGAGGGCCTTGGGCACGGAGTTTTTTCCGCGCTGCACGGTACGGACGCCCCCAGGGATCACGGTTTAGATCCTCCAGTGCCTCAGCTCTCGATTGCTCCTTCCCTCGATAGATCGCCAACTGCAGAGCCCCCCGAGCGTTGCGGTATGACTCATACAATTGGGTCTGTAGGATCTCCAGCTCTTCATCACGGCGGCGTAACCTGCGAACCTGTGAGTAGATCCTCCGGGCAATTATACAGGCCGCGCGGAGATCTGCTATCTCCTGGGACCACCAGTAGACCGCCCGCTTTGGAGGACGTTTTCGGAAGCGAGGCATGGCTGCATCGCACACAGCCGTGATGGCTTCGCGAAAGCGGTCAGCCCCGACGTCGACACCCTCTGCTGCAGGCGGCGAGGACAGCCAAGCCTGGACAATGGCTGCTTCCTCTAGGAGGTCCCCGTCAAGCCGCCTCAACGCCCACCGTGGGAACTGCCGAGCGTTAGGTCTTGGATACACCGTTGGGCCCGAAGAGGCGGAGACATCCATACAGATGTACAGGTGATCCGATAGAGTCTCCACACTCTCTAGGACCCGCCAACCCTGAACCCGTGCGGCGACAGCAGGGGTAGCGAACGACAGGTCCACTATTGACCCCCCGTGCTGCCGGACGCACGTGTTAACGGAGCCCCTGTTTAAAAGACAGAGGCCCGCAGCCGCGGCCCATTCCTCGACCGCCTCCCCCCTGACGTCCGTCCCGGGGGACCCCCACGCGGTGGACTTCGCGTTGAAGTCCCCCACGACGATGGCGTGGGACGGCATAATTCGTCGAACCGAGGTCCCCAGGCGGTCCAGGAAGTCCTCGAACTCCGCTAGGCTCCTGTTTGGGGAGAAATAAACTCCGAAGAGAACTATGTCCCCCCAGGTGGCCGCAACAAATCCTCGACTCCTCTCTCTGATGGGAAGTGGCGCCGAGGAGCTGATAATAGCGACGGAGCCGTCAATGTCCCCTACCCAGTCAGGACGAGCCGGGACGAAGTACGGCTCCGCCACTATAGCCACACCTATCGTCCGTTCCGCCATTGTTTGGAGAACCAAGTCCTGCGCACCAGCGCAGTGGTTCAAGTTCGCCTGGAGGAGAGAATGAAAACGGACCGGGTCCATAATTAGTCCGTAATCATTATCGCCTCCTGCGATGGCTCCTCCAATCGCACTGCGCCGGAAGCAGTCTGGAGCAGAGATGTCAGACCGTCCCTGCTAGAACGGACCGGCGGCCTGCAGTCCTTTCTGCCAGCGACGTGGCCGGTCGGTCTTCCTGCCGCCGCGCACAGTAAGCAGTGCGGGTCGGCAGCGCACGCGGACGCCGGATGACCCGGCTCACCGCAGCGGAAACAGTGTCCACTGAGGTCGACGCCAGAGTCGCACCTCCGGCCCACGTGTCCCAATCCCCAGCACCTGTAGCACCTCATGGGCCGAGCGTCCAGAACCACGACTCTGGCAGAGCTCCAACCCACCAAGAGCCGGCCGGCGTCGGCCAACTGTTTTGCCACTGCAACGGGGCAACGGATCCAGATAGACCTGGCGCCTCCCGGGGAAAATCGAATTGGACCGACTCGGACCGCGTCCGACGAACAGCCAGTCTTACGCGCAATCGCGTCCTGCACGTCCTGCCCGGACACGGAGTCGTCAAGCCCTGAGATGCGCAGTTCAGCGCACTTCGTCGGCCTTGAGACCTTGACCTCCTCTGCCAATACCGCTCGCAGTTTCTCTGCAACGCGGTCTGCCCCAACAGTGCCTTCGGCCCCTGGGAACTCCAGCATGCGGGCCCCGGTTAAGGCCTGTCGGAACCTGACATCTGTAATGCCAAGCTCCTTCAGGTTTACGGCTTGTCTGGCCTTGGTGAGGACGGCCGCGTACGTGACACCCCTGTCCGCTGCTTCAGGCTGCAGGGTGAGTACTACCGCAGCAGACCTGGGCGCACGAAGCCCTCTCTTGGCGTTCTTGCCCTTCTTGGGCCCGGAAGACTTGTCTCCCTGAGCGGTGGAGGCCGCCACAGTCTTCTTCTTCTTCTTCTTCTTCCCGTTCTTCCTCCTTGCGGTCTGCCAGCCTTCACTGGCAGACGCCGATGGGTCTGCATTGGGGGCTCGTGTAGTGGCCGTTGGAACGGACCCACTCGGAAGAGCACCCCTTTGCGTCTCAGGCACCGTAGACGGCACCTGAGGAGCCACGGAAGGCTGTTTCGGCCTTTTGCCAGTGCCGCTAGCGCTGTTAGCAGGAGCCGCCACACTCCTGCGGTCTGCTGCCAGAGGCGGACGAACGGTCCTCGCCGGCAAAAGGCGTTCCTCGATGCCAACAAACCGGGCATCCATCATTTTCCCGATCTGGGAAACGATGGCATGCGCCTGCATCTCGCTCATAGATGTTACCTGCGGGAGCGACTTCTCCGGAGCAGAAGAACACCTTGGATCTACGGGCCCCGACTGCGGCGGACCTTCCGGCCGTACCCGGAGACCCACGACTTCCTCCCGCAGGGCCACCATCTCTTGACGGAGAGCTTCGACCTCCATCCGCAGTCGGTCGTTCAGCAGGTGGAGCCTTCGAGTCTCTTCACTGGAGCTCCTGCTAGCGAGCCCCTCTATAGCCAGTCTGACCCGCTCTGCTGCCTCTCTGATTGCCCGCTGACTCGTGCCCTTTAAGTTTTTGGACTTTCGAGTGGTGTCCAAAACCACCTCGATGTCCAGTAGGGCTCTTTTTTCGAGTTCCTCTGCTGTGATGGAGGAACTCTGCCCGTTTAGAGGAACCTCAGCGCTGATAGGCGCATCCACACTCTCCTCTACAGGTGCATTGACGGCCAATTGGCACGCCGGAGACACGCTCATTGCCCCGTCGGAGTCGCTAACTCCGCTGGCCATCGGCGTATCAGGGCGCTTCAGGAAGCGGCCCCGAGTGTCACGTGACGGTGCCGGAGTGTTTGCTCCGGAAGGCAACCCGCGTCCTCTGCCCCTCCTGGTTGTCGACACCTTGGGGGCCGGCAGGTTCTCCTCGCTAGAGGACAAACCCGCCGAACCCGCGTCCGACCCACAGACACGCGGCCGCTTTCCCCAAAACTTGGAGGGAGCGGCCGCAACGGCTTGCGAAAGGGCGGGTGTGTTGTCGAAGGTAGACGACATACCACCCACCCTCTCCAAAACCACGCGAGGCTCCGCTGGAGCCTCCGCTCCTGGCCTCAGTGACGCAGTGCCAGAGTCCGACACTGCGTCCGACGCGTGGCGCTCGACCCGTCCTCGATTAAAATTAAAAGAGATGAGGTCTTCAAAAGACCTCGATCTCGAGGAGCCTCCTCGGCTCTGGTTGCCATCGGCAAGCGGAAAACGTCTGTTGCCCCCCCCCAGAATACGAGGGGCTTGACGATCCCGAAGGGATCGTGGCGGATTCTCCAGCTGCTGAGCAGCTGGTACCGCCCTGGGGTAAAATATTCCAGATCGTTTTTTTCATTTTTTTGTTTTCCTTTGAAGGGTGTGGTCCCTCTCTCCTTACTTTCATCGTTTCCCCCCCCCCCCCAATGACCATTCCATCACCCTCTCAGTCACGTCTGATAGGCAGAAGCGTACCAGAGGGCGACGAATGTCATGAATACATGCCCCGCAACACTGTTGCGTGGCATGTGAAAAACAGGTTCCCAAACCCAGATTCACTCCCCGAGGACCCCGAGGAGTGAATCGCCAATCACGTACCGTCCGATGAGCCCGCTCCGTGAGCCATCGCACGGTACACGATGTGTCCCTCCCCATATTCACACTCCGATGACTCGGAGCGTGAATCGCGCACTGCCCGGAACGACGGACAGGCACCCCTCGCCAGAGTCTGAAGTGACTCCGGCGTGTGTGTCTCTCTTAGTCTGGTCTCTTACTTGGAATGGGAAAAACTCCAAGATCATTGAGACACTCAAGCCCCACCACGACGACAACGTGGAGACACCCTCGGTGGGGGGGATCCCCCAACCTAACCTAACCTAACCTTACCTAATCTATATTAATGACCTATGCTGCCTGCCACTCCAAAATGGTATTATTATGTCTTATGCGGATGATACTGTTTTATTGCTTGCAGCTAAATCAAGAGCTGAGGCCTATGAACATGCTCAGAATGGCTTCAACATTGTGTCTAATTGGCTCCAGAGTAATCTTCTTACACTAAATGCTGAAAAATCAAAATACATTTTATTTACAATGAGGAATACTAACACACCGCTTACTAACCTAAACATTTACGCGCATAACTGTAGCACGTACGCTGACACTGCATGTTCTTGCCCTACTTTAGATAAAGCTGACCACTTGAAATATCTAGGTGTCACTATTGACTCCAATCTAAATTTCCGTAAACATATCGAGTTACCGTGTACTAGAGTGCGCAAACTAATATACGTTTTTAAGAATTTACGTAATGTAATTTGATAAAACAGATTTATTTAGCGTTGTGTCAGTCTATCCTAACATATTGTATTACATCCTGGGGTGGTGCGGGAAATTCAATTCTTCTTCCTCTAGATTCTAGAGGAAGAAGAATTGAATTTTAGAGAAGAAAAATTGAATTGAGCACGTTCTAGAGTCTAGAACGTGCTCAAAGAGCAATTCTAAAAGTTGCTACCTTCCGTCCTTTTAGATTCCCTACACACCAGCTCTACAAAGCATGTAGTGTACGTGTGACTACTACAGCCTCGGAGCGAGGGACGCGGATTTTCGGGGCCTGCCCCTTGGAGTCCGGCGCATTCTTGGCCTTGCGGCCCCTCTTCCGCCTCTTTTTGCGGCTTTCGGCCGTCTTCCAGTCACCCTCTTTTTCTTTGGGGGACGAGCTGCTCCCTTCAGTGGCATTTCTCGTCCCCTTCACGGCCTTTTTGACCGCCTCTGTGGGCGCCTGCGTGGGCTTTTTTGGCGCAGGTGGCGCTTTAGCCACCTGTACCCACGTTGGCCCAGCTGTTGCTGAAGCGGGCTCCGCCTCCTTCCTCCGCTTATCTGCCGCCAGCGGCGGACGAAGGCGAATAGGGGGGTTGAGCCTGGGCTCTAGGCTTTCCAGGCGGGCGGTCATAATGCTCAACAGCCGGTTGAACTGGTCTTCCCCCAAAGACCCGTTCTGTGGCAGAGCACGACTGTCCGCAGTCGTCGCACCCTGCTGCCGGCTGAAGTCTGCCCTCAGGGCGCTGACCTCCCGCTGGAGCTCCTCCATCCTCGTTTGGAGACGGTGATTTCCTCTCGGAGCTTCACCGTCTCCTCCGGGATCGTGCGGTCAAGGAGGACGTCCACCGCCTCCTTGATCCCGTCGGCCGCCTCTTTCAGGGCCCGCGTGAATGTCCCCTTCAGGTTGCCAAATTTCGTGGCTACCTTCAGGACGACGTCCACGCCGTCTAAAACTTGGCGGCTAAGGGCCTCTGCCTCTGCGGCGGTCTGCATCCGCCTCTCCCTTGCCCGTCGAGCCAACTCAGCGACCTCGTCGGTCGCGATGGCCTTCCGGCCCTCTCTCCGCGCGGCATTGAGCTCTGCCTTTGTGCTGAGCAAAGGGATGGAGGCCTCGGCATCACCCTGCTCCACATGCATTGTGCCGTCGGAGTCGCTAACTCCGCTGGTCATCGGCGTATCAGGGCGCTTCAAGAAGCGGCCCCGGGAGTCGCGCGATGCCACCGAAACGCTCGCACCGGAAGGCAACCCGCGTCCTCTGCCCCTCCTGGTTGTCGACACCTTGGGGGCCGGCAGGTTCTCCTCGCTAGAGGACAAACCCGCCGAACCCGCGTCCGACTCACAGACACGCGGCCGCTTCCCCCAAAACTTGGAGGGAGCAGCCGCAACTGTTCGCGGTGTGTCGTCTACCTCCGACAACACACTGACCCTGTCTAGCACCACGGGATGCTCCGCTGGAGCCTCCGTTCCCGGCCTCAATGATTATGTTGGAGGTAGCAAGTTTTTATTTAAAAAAAAAAAAAACCTAACCTAACCCAAATGGGTTAGGTTAGGTAAATAGTCGCAGTAAACTAAACGTTTTAACGTCAAGGTAAATATCAAAATGTTGTAATAGGACTCCTATTTCTTTCTGCAGGGTTTAAAGTAACCTAACTGTCCTGCCCGGTGTCGGTGTGCCCCAAGTCTTGAGCTCGCTTCACTCGCTCTTGCATGCAAAGTTTTTCTTGCCAAAATGCCTTATTTATGTAGATGTGGTGAGTAGGGTATACAAAACAGCATCAAAAATAGGGGTACGATAGACGCATGTGACTGTGGGCATTTATTTATAAAATTATGGATACCATTACGTCTACTTTTACATTTTCGTTGAAATGAAATACTATGAAAAAATACACCGAACAAATAATATTCGTTAAAAAATAATTCTACAGTTTGATAAGTTTGTTAAATAAAAAAATATGGTTAGAAAATTCATTGAATTGTATTTCTGTGAAATATGTCACATAGAAGTAAATAGTCGTTAAAACAATAATATTGGAAATAAAAATACAAGAACCAAATATTATATGAAACATTTTCGGCGACCGAAATTCTATGAGATTTCTGTCTGCGAAACAAGGGTACACCGAACTTTAGACCTAGCTGTGGAGTATGACTGTCATAGAAGGTCTGACGATGGAGACGGAAGGCAGTCGCAAGAGGTCCTCAACAGCTTACAGCGGCTATATTTTTATTGGGTTAATTTCATACACCTTTATAAGAACTTTAGACCTAGCTGTGGAGTATGACTGTCATAGAAGGTCTGACGATGGAGACGGAAGACAGTCGCGAGAGGTCCTCAACAGCTTACAGCATCAAAATCAAAAAAATCAAAATCAAAATATTTTATTTCACATAGGCCTAGATGGTCACTTATAAAACGTCGACAAAAAGGTGCACGGTTAGGGTTGGTCGTTTCCTATGGAGAAGAACCGGCAAGAAACTCCATGGTTACTCTTTTCAAATCATTTGGTATTACAATATTATCATGGATACAGCATTTGTACTTAAGTATGGGGGGATAGCGTCGGCCCGACAATAAGTTGTTGCTTACTACACAAAAAATGTAGAACAAAATAAAAAGTTAACAAGCAGCTGGGAATCGGCACGGTTGGCGCAGTGGCTGAGCGATTGACTGCTGCGCTCCGTGTCGCGGGTTCGATTCCCGCACGGAACAAATATTTGTATGGCCTACAAGTAGTTGTTCCGGATCTGGCTGTTTGTGTATGTGAGTTTAAATGTTTGTAAACGCACCCACGATACAGGAGAAATTCCTAGTGTGGGGCAAGGTTTTAAAAGAAAAAAAAACTACAAAGCCTACAATGTTCACACATTCACAAACAATCGATAAAAAAGAATCTTTACAAAGGTAAAAAAAAAATATTGTAAAATATTAAATTAAACAAGTGACACAAATATACAGTACAGTTATCAGTGCTGTAACTATTCTGAGCAAAAGATGTATAAATGATTTGAAAACTATTGTGAAAATCTGATTCGAGAGAAGAGAAAAATGAGATTGAGAATAGTTAGAGACATCCACATATTTGTGCCGTTTATGAGCTACCAGGGAAGCCGCATGCGCAGAAGCAACTTGTTATAAAAGCGTATACTGTTTATAAAAAAAGACTTGCTAGTTTTTGTTAATCTGAACTTAGGTATTACAATTTCGTGTTTACTGCGTGTATTTATATAGAAAAGCCCTTGATTTTTGCGGACATATAAAATACATTCTAAAATATAAAGTGAAGGCAGGGTCAGTATATCTATCTCTTTAAATTTTTCTCTGAGGGACTCGCGAGGACCCATTTTATAGATCGCATCTATATTGTTATTGGGTTCATTTCATACACCTTGATGAGAACTTTAGACCTAGCTGTGGAGTATGACAGTCATAGAAGGTCTGGAGATGAAGACGGAAGGCAGTCGCAAGAGGTCCTCAACAGTTTACAGCATCAAAAGGGTGTAAATAGACCCGGTTCTTGTTCTCCCCGTCTTTGCGATATTTTTTTTGTTCTAGACCATTCCTGGGAACCTTCTAGTTACGGAGATATTATTTTTAGCGATTAATGCAATTTTTTCGAGAAATTAAATTGTATTGAATCTCTACTAATATTATAAAGCTGAAGAGTTTATTTGTTGGTTTAGTTAATCGCGCTAATTTCAGGAGCTTCGGTTCGAAGAAAGCTATTGAAGAAGGCTATAGGTTATATAGCATCACTCTATAACCAATAGCATCAATAAAAATTTGGCAGAAACGGGGTTTTTTTTTTTTTTGAGAGCTTCCGTTGCATGCGCTGCGTAAACGGTTAAAGTTACGTACGGTTCCATGTACGACGGAATTGTTAAAAAAAAGTTCAAAAAAAAGTCCGTGATAGCATAATAATATGTCTATTAATGTTGACTCACTATAACCTTTTTTAAGGTAATCAAATTTGTTCTAAAATAATGCATGATTTGCGAAGGTGTTTTTTTGATATCACAGTTTTAAAATAACTCTACTCAATTATCGCGCTCGCATTTTCATTATGCAGAAAGATGTGTGTGATGTGCTCCTTTAGAGTTGTAAAAAACGTACCTACGACCCACTCTCTCTAACCCTGTCTCTCTCTTATGTGACGCAGACGAAGTTGGGCGGGTCAGCTAGGAACCATAGATTTTTCCCATTAATAATTCCCCATAAATAAATCATTAAATCTTACATAGTATTTTAAAAAATATTTTTATTTTAGATATTTCATGCCGTTCAAGGTTTGAGACAAGTCATTTATCAAGAGTATTGTCCATGGGCAATCTCCTTTATTTGCAATATCCGAACCGGATGTTGCTGTAACATCATCCATCGAGACCTTTCGTTACCTGTACAGCGTTTTACGTTATCCAATGAAGCTTTGCCCTTATTTTTAGGCAATGTGCTTTAGATTACATAAAGATTGTAAATTATGAATACATTTTCTTAACATAATGGAGTACACCTTAAAGTTAGTTTTATTAGATAGTATTTATATCTTAATGTTCGTTTAGTAAGACTACTCGTTTTAACTTCTTTTGTAATCCATTTTAATGTACTACATTTGAACTGTTTCTTAACTCTTATGAGAGGGACACACAATTTATAAAATAAATACCTAATAAAAAGTACACGGGCAATGACCGCTGTTGCCAATGCAAAGACGAACACATAGGTACCTACTGTGCGATGTAGTGTGTACTGTGTGCACTAACAACATATTATTTACTGAACGAACTGTATGTGAGAGAAGTTCGGCGGTAGTCATCAAGTTGAGTTGAACCGCACGTTGCCAGTGAGTCCATCAGTGCAGAGACCTGACGTCTTGCCGGGGTTATGCTACTGTTCTGCCAACGTTGAGGACATAGCAACAGCGTGTATAATGAAGCATTATAATGCCTGTTTCCACTAACTATAAGTGACAATTACTAAAAAGTGCACTGTTCTGTTGGTGGCGCCGAGTGTTACTAACAACGAGTTTAGGAGGCGTAGGTTCCTCACTTCCTCCTACAAATGCCAACACGTCCATGTCATAGGTAGGTTAGGTGTTGCCAAATAAGCATATTTTTTCAAATAGGTATATATTTTAAATGATTTTAGATTGTGTACCTATATTACAATAATGTAATCTGTGATTGTGTGTATTTATTACATAGGTACTTAATGTATGTATTTGAAAACTGTACATCATTAGCTTATCCTAAGTATAAAGTGTGCCTAACTTCTGACACTCTTGATCTCCCTTAGACGCTTCATTATCAGCTTCATACATACATTTTGTTATTAACATTATGAGTACATGTTCAATGTAACAAACTATGATATTACCGATTCCCCTGACGGATTGTTATCCGGTCGGCTGTGCCTACGTAATGTTTTACGTAGGCACAGCCGAGCGCACGTCACGCGTCAGTGCTACCGACTTGGCCAGCTAAAGTTGTTACCGCATAGTGTGGACTTTCAATAGAAGAAAGCCCACGTTATAAGGATTTGTTACTAGTGTCGTGCGGTCGACTGTTCACAGATAAAAGCTACATCGCAGAACATTCCGCCGATGTACCGCCCCACGCCGACACGTCGCCCTGGCCCCGGAGCGGCCGCCGCGCCGGCACAGAACGGGCCGCGTGCGCCGCGTCACTGGCAGTGCTCGTTTGCGTCATTGAGTGCGCTGCGCCGCCAGCCGAACAGGAAGTAGCCGAGCGTGAGGCCCAGCACCACAGCCAGGCACAGCCACACGTTGTACGTCATGAAGACCAGCATCAGCAGGTAGCTCAGCGTCGACTGCAGTGCGTGCAGCGCCGTCTGCAGCGCGTGCACGCCCGAGCACAACAGCGCCCTGCGGGGAGGAGCGGGGTGAGCGGGTCAGACCTGGCATACACACGCTCCCACACCGTGCGACACGGTCCTCACCTGAGCGAGCGGCCCGCACCTGCGGCCGCGCCGTGCTCGCTCTTGGCGATGTTTTGCTGTGAGTCGGAGAGTGCGGGGGACCGCGCTGTCAGCGTCTCGCGCCAGTACTTGAACCCCTCGTACAGCACGGCCGCCACAAAGATCGCCAGCGCTGAACCGAACAGCTGAAGCTCATTGCTCGTGTTCCAGCCCTTGAACAGGATCTCCGTGCACACGCACGAGTGGAACTGCAACATACGAGTCAACATGAACCTCCCTCTTTCATAATAAAGGTGACTTCTCACGACTGAAGCTCGACATCATGTACAGGGTTTCTGGATTTGGACCCGCCATAGCAAATTCGCAAATAGAGGAGGTAATTTGCTAATTATTAGACCTTACTTTCCCTAGCTGGAGTTGTATAGTTTAGGAGATAATTATCAATTTTTATTTTTAACGTGTCGAACTAGAGAACTAACTTAGATTAAAATTAATTTAGATTAGGTTTAATTCGATCGTAAAGATTTTTTTTTTTTTTTTTTAAAGCGTTCTATATTATTTTTTAAACCTAGTTTAAGGGAAGTCCCGAGGTACTTATTTTAAACACCAATGTTTTTATCAACAACAAATAATAAAATAACTACTAAAATAATACAAAAGACAAGTTATGATTGCTTGAATGTCAAATTTTGGAAAAATCTCAATAAAGTATAAAAATTGACATATCTCCCAAACTATAAAACTTTAGCTAGGGAGAGTAAGGTTCAATAATTAGTAAATGACCTCCTCTATATGCGAATTTGCTATGGCGGGCCCAGATCCAGTCTCCCTGTATATGGACGAATTAATGAAATGCCAAGTGAGGTAACGCGAGGAGGTTATCACACTAGCGGCATCGCGGCACTGATGATCATATTATTCAGAAGGTCTTAAATAAACGGAACGAGCGTAGTTACTTGTTCGGGATAGGTGCAGAGCATTCAGAACTGACACAAGCAAAGCTTGTAACCTTTCCTCGTGAGCACTATGTGTAAGGCGCTGCATACTGACCACCATGGCGTGGTCGTGGTGCGCGCACGGGTCGTCGTGCTCGCCAGCGGGCGGCGCCGGGTGGTGCGCCGCCAGCTCCACCGCGCCAGCCATGCTGCCCACCATGCTCGCCATGCTCGTCATGCCCGTCACGTTTATTGCTCTGTAACAACTAAATCGTAATAACCTAAGAAACTCTAATCTCATTCTCTCTCTCTCTAATCTTTATCATTTATAATCTTATGACCACATGCTATCTAGATAGTTCAATAATTTTATCATCGCAATCACATAGGTACTAGCCTACAAACAATACGGGTGACCAGGAACTCTACATACCAACTTTCTTATTTGGGATAAGGGTGGAGGTACAGTCCGTCACACTTTGCCGCGACATCGGAGGAAGCACTTTCACCTTCAGCTGACCCAGCATGGTACGGATTTTCGACAGAAAGAGAAGTATACACAACTGACGGCCGACATGATGGCCCGACCTCGAAGGGCTCGTTTGCGCGCGTACGTGTACCGCCTAGGTGGACCTGACGCACTGACCTCTGGTTGTGACACGATATTATTATCTATGGCAGTCGTTACCCAAAACTCTACTAATTCCTTACCGACTTATGATTAGATAAGGTGACTTTTATGTTAAGTATTAATAATCTACGTAAGTAGTACTGTTATAGCCAGTGGCTTTGTCCGCGTGAGGATTTGATGTTATCCGACGAGACTGTCCGAGCTGCTGCGATGGACTGTACTGTAGGTATGTCCTATTCCTAACCCAGGTCATGCCACATGATTTGTACAAAAGCGGATTATTTAAACGTTCTCAATGATTAACATACGGAGTTTCACATTTATCATGTATCTCTCTGTTTGTCTGTTCACGCTTTTTGGCTGACGGATTTCAATGGGCACACAGGCAGACCATGATCTGAAACAGGTCACAAGATTCCGTGTACTGCTCGTACCTGGTCGCCGTTTCCATCATAGTATAATTTGCAACCTCTTCGCGGACGAAGCCGCGGGCAGAAAGTAGTAATTAATAAGTATTAGCGGGATATGATTACGGTAACACTGATAACTGGAGATGAGGGTTGGAGTTTGGGACTCGGCTTGCGGGCCATGGGGGCACGGTTTGACCACCCATTATTCAGCAACTGTACATTCTGCTGTCTATACAGTACTGTCACTTTCCTGACGTGTTCTCACTACTGGGTCTGCATAGGAGACAGCAGTACACAGCTACTGTTTTACTAGTTCTGGCCAGGTGTTTCTGACCCATAAGAAAAAATCTGACTGATCAGGCATTTACTTTCCTTCGGCACTGACCGACCACTGTCTAGTTGCGTTCGTCGTATGGAGCGAGTGACGACCCAGTAGCTGTACTTGTGGGAGTGGGGGAAGGTCAGTGGACAGTAGAAACAAAAGAAATTGAAGTAGCTGACCGACAGCAACCGACCGGTCAGTACTGGCTCAACTTTGTTTTCACGGACCCAGTAGCTGCCAGACAGTAACTGTTCATCACTGTCCGCCAGCTACTGGGCCTGTGAAAACCAGGCTTTAGGCGATTCTCCCACTGCACCGCGCTCCGTCGTGTAGCGCGGAGCCGCAGATTTTAACACTGTATACCGCGACGCGTTGTCAGTGAGTTGTCCTAGGCGTTCTATACAAATTCAGATACTTTCTTACAATGTTAAAATCTGCGGCCACGCGCTACGCGACGGAACGTGGTGCAGTGGGAGCATCGCCTTAGATATAATATATTTTACGAGGCGCAGGCGCGGGTGCATATCCACATAATTATGTCCACACGTTATTATCAGATTATTAATTATTATGTAGGTCTACTTTATTATAAGTATTAACAAGAGAATAATAAAGTAACTATTAGGTAAGTACTGTACTAGCAACAAAAAAACCCCTCTGTATCACACCACACCATCTTGCGAATTCTTTACTTATTTGTTTAGTCCGTGGCTAGTTAGTTATAGTATGATCCGCGTAGGCCTGTGCGCGGTGACACCATAATTTATATGCGCGCAAGACGTCGTGTCCTCAACCAGTCAACCCTCCTAATATGTATAGAAACCCAACGACCGGACACGCGTCTACGGCAACGTTTGAACAAAAACAATTTAACGTACCTAAACAAAGAACTGTCACAAACAAAATCTTAACACTTTGTTGTGATAATATTACCGACATGATAGTTATCATGTTTGACCTTGGTCAGGTGTCGGTGGTCGGTGGTCGGTGGTGACTGTAGTGAGTATGATGATTGATGCACGTACCTACTGGTTGGGTAGCAGTGTTGCGGCGCTCGCGTCGCGCGTTTGTTGTCGTATCGTGTCCGACTGCGCCGAGCGCCGCGCACTGCCGCCTATATCGCGCACTGCTGTATCTATGTCAGTCAGGCGTGCAGGTTATCTCTCTTGATACTGTTCGTGCATCGCCGTGATCGCCACGCGCCGCCGATGATTGTCGATTAGGCGTGTAAGCCCTTTGTGTCGTACTCCATCGACATCATGAATCCCGAGTTGAAGGATTAGAGATCATTTTCAAACAAGCTGAGAAAGTATCTAAGCAATTTGTTTTGATTTCATATTTTTGTATTTTATTTTATTTGGTTTTATTTGACTCTATGTTATTTTATGTTATTTTATGTGACATTATTTGTTTATATCTTCAGATTTTTATCCATTTATGTGTGGCAATGGGTGTTATTTACCTGAAATAAATGAATTTATTTATCATTATTATTGTCATAAGTTGAGTTTTTAAATCAGGTGTTACATTAAGGAAAATTATGACATTGACGGCCGGTAATGCCTCGTATTGAAATAAACCTCCAAGTTACCTCTAAACCGTACGATAAATGGATAATAGGTATTCATTTAAAATCATACCATGAAACTGCAGGATAATCGTTTCCTAATCCTTTATAGCAAGAGTACTACTATTTACTTTTTTTAACTACCCATTTGTTTTCCCACAAAAGGCAATCATCTGAAATATCAGCTTGTAGTACCGCTTCGACGTTTTCCGATCAAAGTCGTAGACGGACACATTCTACCTTGACAGCTTATAATATCTCAGAAACGTGACGCTTTAGAAGATTTTATTTCATACATTTGTGTGTATTGATACCAGCTATTGATTAACACAGTTTAACGGATGTTAGGCAGGCCACGTTTCATATTCCAAGCCCTTTAGATATAAAAATAAAGCATTCTTGTCTTGTTTTCTAAATAGCGTATTGTTATTTAAGTAAATACAAGGTTTAAACGGAACCTTCACGAAGCTGCCAACCAAGCGTTCTGTACATCAAACTTTATCATCATCATCATCATCATTTCAGCCGAAAGACGTCCACTGCTGGACATAGGCCTCCCCCAAGTGTCGCCACATTGACCGGTCCCGTGCGACTCGCATCCAACGGATCCCTGCAACCTTCACCAGGTCATCGGTCCACCTAGTGGGAGGCCTTCCAACGCAGCGTCTTCCGGTTCGCGGTCGCCACTCCAGAACTTTTCGGCCCCATCGGCCATCCGTTATGCGAGCAATGTGCCCTGCCCACTGCCACTTAAGTTTGGCTATTCTTCGGGCTACGTCGGTTACCTTGGTTCTCTTGCGGATGTCCTCATTTCTGATTTGATCACGCAAGGAAACTCCGAGCATAGCCCTCTCCATTGCCCTTTGGGTGACTTTAAGCCTTCTGATAAGGCCCATTGTGAGCGACCACGTTTCGGTCCCGTATGTAATCACTGGCAACACACACTGGTCATAGACTTTCGTCTTGAGACACTGCGGTAAGTTAGACGAGAAGATACCACGCAACTTCCCGAACGCTGCCCAGCCGAGTCGGATTCGACGATTGACCTCTTTCTCGAAGTTAGACCTACCTAACTGGATCGTTTGTCCCAGGTAGACATAATCGTCTACAACTTCGAGTGTAGAGTCTCCGATCTTGATAGGAATGGGTGTTACATGGGCATTCAACATGATTTTGGTTTTGTCCATGTTCATTTTAAGACCCACTCTTTCGGAAGCTCTACTAAGGTAGTAAAGTAACTTTACTCTACTTTAAAGTAACTTTACGCACAAATTATTGCTGGGAACCGGCAATTTAGGGGGGGGGGGGGAATCACGTTTTACGGTAGGAATCAATGTGGCGCAGTCAAAACATTGTGCTGGTGGATGCATTGCATAGTACGGGGGTCGTGGAGGTATTTAAAGTAAAGTTATAACCTTAAAAACTTGTATTTAAAAAAAAACTTCTGAAAAAGTTGAAAATTTGATCTCCAATTTCTCCGTAACTAGAAGGTTCCCAGTAAGGTCTGAATCAAAAAAATTATCGCAATGACGGGGAGAACAAGTGCCTTTTGGTTTCGTTAAGTTTACTTTTACACTCATTATATCGGATGCTCAGGATTTATTGCTGTTGGCCGAAGATGGGTTTCGTGCAATGAAAAAACACTGGTGGGTACTCTGCTTTTATTAAACTAACAAATTACTTGAAATTACAATTAAATCAGAATTGAATACAATAACACTGGACACAGTTTCGGAACGTCTTAACTCCGCTGCGATCAGACACTACATGTCGTCCTTGCTGCGAACTCAAAACATTACGACTCTGTTGAAGTTGAAGCTGTGGGTGTGTGAGTAGACTGGTATAAAGTTGGTCGCGAGATGTTACTAATGGCGCGCTAGCGAATAATTCTATGTCCACTCCGTACTGATGACCGGATCCGACAAACATAATACTTACCTAATCATAATTTACAACATTTCGTAAAATGGTAAAATCATAAAAAATATTTATTTGGTTAAAAACTTAACTAAAATAATACTTTATTTCATTTGATTGACACTAACAATTATGTTGGTAATAGTTTTTATTTGACAAAAGATGGATTCCTAATAGATTGGTACTATCTTTCTAAGTATTGTAAACGACAGATAGCTGCGTCGTAGTCTTATTAGTTTTATATTACAGCCAAGAATTTGGCTAAACAGATTGCTTCTATTGAGCAATGTCATGACATGTTAAATATTTCAGAGAATGATTTGGTACATAATATTGACATGATCATTTAAATTAGAGAGTAGGACAACAGAGGTAAATTCTAGCAATCATATACCTACAGATTTACAATACTAAGTCTAATAAAAAGAGTTTAAAAACAAATAATATCAACCTGGTGCATCAGAATATTCAAGGACTTAAGAACAAAGACTTGGAAGTAGAATTATTTTTGAATTTTAATAATATTGATATGCTTTGTATTACAGAATATTGGCTTCAAAGCCACCAGTCCATGATCAGTTTTAGTAATCACCAGGTTGGTAGTTCATTCAACAGAGTAAATGCTACACGAGAACGAGATTTTAAAAAAACGAGATTAAATTTAAAGACCGAAAGGACATTGTGAGCCTCTCTGTTCATTCTCTCTGATCATTGAAATAGCCTGTATAGAATTGGAGCAGTTTATTATATTAAGTGTGTACAGGCCACTCTCGGGATTGTAAGACTGCTTTGAGAAGGTAATGGATGAAGTTTTGCACAAGATTTGTAACACAAACAAGTCAATTATCACTTGTGGTGATTTTAATGTAAATTTATTAGAAAACTCTGGTTCATGTAGTAAAATTATGTCTGTTTCAGTCCTACAATCTCGTTAACCTATTTATGGAGCCCACAAGAATAACGCCTACTAGTGCCACATGTCTAGACAATATTTATACTGAAAATAAATAAATCATAAATGTTTTAGACTCTGATCATTGCGGACAAATGATTACCATCGAAATCCAAAACATCAAAGTGGCAAAAATGATATCACTGTTAGCCCTAAAACTGCAACACGCTTGCGATCATTTAAAAGTAAACTCGTGAATAACTTACCATTTTTGTCTAGCGACAATTCTCATCGTCTATACAACATTAGTTTTAGTATATGCGAAACCTGATACACGTGTCTAGTATTTTTATGTAAAGAATCTATGTACAACATTTCAAAACTGTATCATGAAAAATCACAAAGTTATAAGCTTGTTCTGTTACCTAGTTGTCCGCACAAAAACGCGGTCACCACGCAGCGCGCGCCTCCAGCTTCGTCTTGAGCTCATTGATAATAATAGTTTGGCAGTAGGTACCTAAATTATTGCGGTAGCTACTCAAAGTCGCTCGGTATCCAACTTTTAACTTTTTTAAATATTTTTGGGAACAAATATAACATGGTAAAAAAGTATTGGAATCGATTCAGTTACTTATTCTGAACAAACTATATTCAGGTTTCGCATATACAAAAAATAATGTTATATGATGATTTTTTTAATATGTATTGTAAGCTATTTAATTCCATCTTCATTCCCAAGACGATCTCAGTAAATTGTAATACATCTTTCAGTGACTGGGCTACCATTGGTATTCACAAAAGTAGAACACGGCTTTATGAGCTGTACAACGAAATAATGCTTGTAAATACTGCCGAATTTAATTTATAAATGAGAAATTACTCGAAACTATTTTAAAAAAGTGTGTTGTATGGCTAAGTCATAGTATTTGAGCTCGAAAATTAAGAATGGCAATAATGTTATTAAAAACGACGTGGAATATTATTAATAATGAAACGGGAAGGTCTAGTAACCGAAATAGTGACTATAGCTTAACCATTAATGATAGAATAATCAAATCAGATTCAGACGTCGTCGCGGCTTTCGAGAGTTTCTTTTCTGATATTCCCGTTTCAACTCCCCCTGAACGCCCTGAACTCATCACCTACTGTTGCCGAATCTTTTCTTAAGGAAAATGTTTGCGACTCGGAATTTCATTTTGAACATATCAAATGTTGAGATTTAATCAAAACTTTTCACTCCTTAAATGTCAAGAAGACTGCGGATCTGTGGGGTAATTCTGTAGAAGTTGCCAAGTCTATTATAGACATTGTAGCACCTACCTTAGTTCTTATCTTTAATAATTATATTGATTGTGGGGAATTTTCTGATCTTATGAATAATAGTAAACTAATTCCTTTATTCAAAACGGGTACCTAGTAATAATTTTTAATAAACATAAATAAATTATTACATAGCAAACAGTTCGGTTTTACAAGGGGTCATTCAACTACTGATGCCGGGTGTTAAACTTTTAGGACAGATTTATAGTGCATGGGAAGATAAATGCGATGCTTTGGGCATTTTTTGCGATTTGTCTAAGGCATTTGATTGCGTTTTTCAGGAAACTTTAATCAGGAAACTCCGCCACTACGGAATCCGGAACAGCGCTCTGGATCTTTTTACTTCATACCTGAGTAATAGGATCCAGAGAGCTGACGTCAAACGAAAAATATCTCCCGAATCTATAGTAACAATGGGAGTCCCACAGGGCTCAATTCTTGGTACTTTCTTATTCATATTATAGACTTACCTTACCTCATACAGGATAACTACGATATAGTGTTGTTTGCAGAAGACACTTCGCTTTTGTTTAAACTTAAACGTCAGCAGCTAGTTACTGACGACCTAAATAGCGCGATTTCAAAAGTAGTGCATTGGTTTAACGCTAATAACTTACTTCTGAATGAAAAAAAAACCAAATGCATTAAATTTGCACTACCTCACGTTAGGCAGGTGTAAACTAGTGTGTTGGAGAAGGGCGAAGAGTTCTGAAGATAGCATGGTGTTCTTGGGCTTAACTTTAGACGCTAAGCTTCAGTGGGACCCACATATAGACAAGTTGTCGAAGAAACTGAGCTCCGCAGCATACGCAGTTAGAAAAATTCGTACCGATTTTAACCGATGTAGAGACAGCTCGATTAGTTTACTTCAGCTATTTTCATAGCGTAATGTCGTACGGCATTCTGTTGTGGGGGAAAGCCGCCGATTTGTTGCTTTGTTTTGCAGAAAAGGGCCGTTCGATCAATTCATAAGTTGACTCCGAGACACTCTCAGAGAAAAGTTTAAGGAGATTAATTTAATGACTGTTCCTTCTCAATATATTTACGAAAGCCTTTTGTATGCTCACAAAAATATAAAGCTGTTTAAGAAATATTGTAATATTCACAATATAAATACAAGGAATAAACATAAATTTATTGTACCCACAACAAGGCTCAAGAAAATAGGTGGATCATTTAGATGCCAATGTATACACTTTTATAATAAACTAGCTGACCCGCGCAACTTCGTCTGCGCCACATAAGAGAGAGGGTTAGAGAGAGTATGAGTCAACCATAAAAAATAGATATATGCTATCGTGGACTCATGATTGCTGCGTAACTTTAACCGTTTACAGCGCACGCAACGGAACCTCTCAAAAGGAATAATTTTTTCCTGCTTTTGCAACATTGTTCATTGATGCTCCGCTCCTATTGATTGTGGCGTGATGTTATATAACCTATAGCCTTCCTCGATAAACGGGCTATCCAACACTGAAAGATTTTTTCAATTCAAACCAGTAGTTCCCGAAATTAGTCGTCCAACCAATAAAACAAACAAACTCTTCAGCTTTTAATATTGGTATTTTAAAATGGGTATTCAAGTAACAATTTAATTTCTCGGAAAAAATTGCATTCATCGCTAAAATATTCTACTTATGTTTTTCCAAATAGATGCTTCCCTCGACAGCCTTCGTCTTCATCCTTAGACACTAGTTAGGTTTAATGTTCTCATCAAGGTGCATGAAATGAGCCCAAACACGATAAAGCTGCTGTAAACTCTTGCGAACCTCTTGCAACTGCCTTCCGTATGCAAAGCGCATGGAAAGCGATCGAACACACACTCTACAGGGCACACAGGCTATGTAGATTTTACAAAGCAGCGTCATGTGGACTAATCTAAAGTACGCTATCATAACTTTTTAACAAAGCAGGTCAGTCAATTTTAAAGTTATCTTGTGAGCACATTTATATTCATTGGTACCATTTTGGTCAAGTGTCCCATCGTTTTTGAGGCAACACCACATTTACACTCCAGGGCAGAGTCATCTATGAATCTCCACCTGAACAGGTTTTCCTTGCTTAGGCCAACCTGCATCCCCAGTCTATTTAAAGACTTCCAGGTTGGCTGACCTGGAAGTCTTTAAACAACTCGTGTCCAGGTCGGAGATTTTCGGCAAGTGGCACAAATAGGTGGGGTATTGAAACACTTCCTTAAAGTCCAACAGTTCTTAAATCACCCAAAACGATATCTATTTGTCCTATTATGCAAAAAATTGTGTTAAGGTCGGTTCCCCCGGTGGGTTCTCCTACGGGTTTGCCTTTCATACCAGTAGACTTAGTAGGTATACCTGCCTGTTGCATGGCTTGTAGATATCGGTAGAGGATGACCTAATCACGATAAACTGCAACGATGTAGTAGGCACAGTTGCCGATCGTTACCTGTATTAAGTTATTTAGCTTTATCATTTGTAATTATTTGTCTTTATCATTCGCACGAGGTTTTAAATGATTACCCGATAATTACGCACGTCCGCTAACTCACAAGGTCATGCTCTGACTAAATATACGTAGACAAAGCAAAAGGTGTAATAATTACTTCAACACTGCCATCGTGTGTTCTAAGCTGTAGAACACACGATGGCGACAACGGCCAGCAACTTCCAGTGACGTTTCAGGAAGTAAAGGCTCTAAAGTTCAGAAAGGATCCGAACTGCGAGGGTGCGATGTAGAAACGAGGGCCGCAGGGAAGGCGCGAGGGAGCGAGACGCTCTCTCGGGCGTCGAATCAATCGTTCTGCTTCGAATCAAACATTTATCTGATACCAAAAGTTAAAACTCGATAAAGAATTTTAATTAGAGTCGTGCGCAAAATATTTATAGATAATCTGAACAGCACCTCCCAGCTTGAACATAATTAGAAAAATAGCAGTGTAACAGTTTAAAAAATATGCTAAACTCTTTTAACAATCGATCCCATAGAAATATATAAACAATCTATGACCGAACATGGACATAAAAAAAAAGTTGTCTGTGGTTTCTTCACCATTGGCACTTAATTGCGAATGGCAAATACATGATAGTCCTCTTGGTAGTAGTTATCACATCCCTGCAATTATAAAAGTAGTGATTAGTAATAGTCAAAATAATGATTCTTGTGGAAATTGTTCAAATACTGAACATTTGCCTACCTACCCAAATTACAAAACTGTAGATTGGCAAATGTATAGTAATAATGTGGATGAATTATTAGTTTTTTTCGAAACAGTTAATACAGGGTGTAACAGAAAGCGTATGGTCATATGAAAGGATATGCTGAAGACTATCAAACTGAACAACTATGGGTATAACATGGGTCCAATATAGAAAATGCGAAAAAATTATCAGCTGTCCCATACATTTGGGTCGAGTGGATATTGAAATTTAGTATTTTTTTACCTGCCCTACCTATCCGGTTAGTCAAAATTTGTGGTCTTGGTGTGCAAGATTGTAAAATATGGTAACAAAAAACATCGATTATTATTATTTTTTTAAATATCTTTGATACTACTTGTTTATTTTTAATTTGTATTTTTTTTCAGAATGGCTCTTAGTTCTACGATGAGCCTTTTCAAGGTTATTCATGAATTACCGGACACCCTGTAATTAAAGCATTTTGTTAGTTACGTTATTTCTAAGAGGAGATAGCTACAACTTGAGATGTTTATTCAAGTCGTTTTTTGAGTTGACATTAAAATGACTTTTAATTAGGTACCCTGGAATTGATAAAAATGCATATGAGAAACTTTTAATGGACTTACTTAAGACAGTATAAGAAAACTAAACAAGCTAAATATGAAAAAATACGAAAGACATTATTGTATAAAACCTAACACGGAAGAAAATATTTATGAACGTAAGACAAGGCAATATGGTCAAAGACCTTCGGGGCAAATTAAAAAAAAAGGTAAAATAAAAACTCAATCTACGGGACCAAGGTTTTAGTAGGAAAAGTAGGAAACCGAAAAAAAATATTCCCACACTTTTCGTAGGAAACTTTACTTTCGGAAGTCGATGGTAAAAAAGTCAATGAAGCAAACAAAGTCAAAGACTTCCAAAACTTATTTTTCAGTTTTTTTGTGGAAGTCAGGATATAGTGATCGGAATGAAACAGCTAGTTTCGACACTGTTACAACTGTATTCCGACGAGTCATCGGAATTTCCGACTAAGACTATGTCCACACGGTGCGTTGCGTCGACGTGTAGCCCTATCGCTATCCTAAAGACATGAAATTTGGAGGGTGTATTCTTTGTGAAGAGTAGGTATCCCTTATAAAAGAGTATTTCGGAATTCCACCCCTAAAAGGGAAAATTTGTCATAACTGGTAAATTCATAATTGAATCAATCATTCATAAGAATTACCACTAAAAAATACTACGCGCAGTGCTTTTCCATTCCTGTCGCCATTCATAGGTCCCGTCAAACTATATTTCCATAAATTGAGTGAAATTTTGGGATATAAACAAACGCTTATAACTTTGCTGTTTATGGATATTATTTATTGTGACTTTACATATATAATAACAAGACCTTCTCTAATAAGCCCTTTAAGTATTTGTACTAATTAAAAAATAGAGGTGTATTTGCATTAATCGCTAAAATATTCTACTTATGTTTACAGTAATACTCCATCTAGATCAAAAGTTCTCATTAAGGTGCATGAAATGAGCCGAGACACGATAAATCTGCTGTGTTGCGGACCTCTTGCAACTGCCTTCCGTCTCCATCGTCAGACCTTCGATGACAGTCATACTCCAGGCAGGTCTAAAGTTCTCACCAAGGTGTATACAATGAGCCCAATAACAATATAAATGCTGTGAACTGTTGAAGACCTCTTTCAACTGCCTTCCGTTTCCATCGTTAGACCATCGATAACAATGATATTCCAGCTAGGTCTGAAGTTCTCATCAAGGTTCATGAAATGAGCCGACCGAATGACCATATAGCTGCTGTAAATTGTTGCGAACCTTTTGCAACTGCCTTCCGTCTCCATCGTCAAACCTTCGATGACAGTCATACTCCAGGTAGGTCTAAAGTTCTCACCAAAGTGTATACAATGAGCCCAATAACAATATAAATGCTGTGAACTGTTGAAGACCTCTTTCAACTGCCTTCCGTTTCCATCGTTAGACCATCGATAACAATGATATTCCAGCTAGGTCTGAAGTTCTCATCAAGGTTCATGAAATGAGCCGACCGAATGACCATATAGCTGCTGTAAATTGTTGCGAACCTTTTGCAACTGCCTACCGTCTCCATCGTCAAACCTTCGATGACAGTCATACTCCAGGTAGGTCTAAAGTTCTCACCAAAGTGTATACAATGAGCCCAATAACAATATAAATGCTGTAAACTGTTGAAGACCTCTTTCAACTGCCTTCCGTTTCCATCGTTAGACCATCGATAACAATGATATTCCAGCTAGGTCTGAAGTTCTCATCAAGGTTCATGAAATGAGCCGAGACACCATATAGCTGCTGTAAATTGTTGCGAACCTTTTGCAACTGCCTTCCGTCTCCATCGTCAGACCTTCGATGACAGTCATACTCCAGGCAGGTCTAAAGTTCTCACCAAAGTGTATACAATGAGCCCAATAACAATATAAATGCTGTAAACTGTTGAAGACCTCTTTCAACTGCCTTCCGTTTCCATCGTTAGACCATCGATAACAATGATATTCCAGCTAGGTCTGAAGTTCTCATCAAGGTTCATGAAATGAGCCGAGACACCATATAGCTGCTGTAAATTGTTGCGAACCTTTTGCAACTGCCTTCCGTCTCCATCGTCAGACCTTCGATGACAGTCATACTCCAGGCAGGTCTAAAGTTCTCACCAAAGTGTATACAATGAGCCCAATAACAATATAAATGCTGTAAACTGTTGAAGACCTCTTTCAACTGCCTTCCGTTTCCATCGCTAGACCATCGATAACAATGATATTCCAGCTAGGTCTGAAGTTCTCATCAAGGTTCATGAAATGAGCCGAGACACCATATAGCTGCTGTAAATTGTTGCGAACCTTTTGCAACTGCCTTCCGGCTCCATCGTCAGACCTTCGATGACAGTCATACTCCAGGCAGGTCTAAAGTTCTCACCAAGGTGTATACAATGAGCCCAATAACAATATAAATGCTGTAAACTGTTGAAGACCTCTTTCAACTGCCTTCCGTTTCCATCGTTAGACCATCGATAACAATGACATTCCAGCTAGGTCTGAAGTTCTCATCAAGGTTCATGAAATGAGCCGAGACACCATATAGCTGCTGTAAATTGTTGCGAACCTTTTGCAACTGCCTTCCGGCTCCATCGTCAGACCTTCGATGACAGTCATACTTCAGCTAGGTTTAGAAAGTTTTCATCAAGGTGCATGAAATGATTAAACTCTTGAGGACCTCTTGAAACTGCCGTTCGTCTCCATCGTTAGACCTGCGATGACAGTCATACTCCAGCTAGGTCTATAGTTCTCATCAAGGTGCATGAAATGAGCCCAAACACAATTTTTCAATTTTAAATGTGGCCAACTTTGAGATATACGCTTTTCACAATAAAAGAAGCATACATATCGTACTTTCAGGGTCATACATAATACATAAAAAATACTTATACGCGTCGAATAATAACTAATACTACGATACGAATTTAACCAACTTTAGTTTCTACCGACGCGGCGCGGCGATCTAATTAAATTTTAGAACACAAAAGCTGCTATTGTGACTAAACTATGAAAGTTAGATATATTCCCTCGCGGAATTTTTTGTAGGTAATAATGAGTACTTTAATCATGTAGTACATAATTTGTAAGTATCATCAAGTTTTCTCAGCGCACGCCAAATAATGAATTTCATAGGCAAAATTTTGTTACTTCGGGTTACATTATTGCAATTTTCTTAAGGATTTCAATTTTTTTTTAAAATAAATTATAGCATATGTTACTTCCTGATAATTTTGCTTTCTATTGGTGAAAAATGGTTCAAATTGGTCCAGTACTTTCGGAGCCTATTCGTACAAAAAAACAAACAAAAAAATCTTTCCTCTTTATAATTATTTCCAATATTAAATTAAAATAGTGTCATAAAAAGTCAATATGTTGTGCTGCAAAAAGTGACAGAAACGAGTTGCTGCAAAACCGACTTCACGCAGTCTTGTCTGCCCTACCCCTAGAAAGTAATTTAAGCCTGCTTAGGCGCGGAGGGGTTGGGCGGTAATCTCGCGTGGGGACACCCAAACCCCGCAGTGCCGGAGCCATGACAGAAACAATAATAATAACCCTGGCAACCCCGTACGTCAATCACCGGTTTCATCATCGAACAATTTTATTTTATTTTATTTTAATATTAATATTCGTTTTAATACAAAAGTATTTATATTAGTTATCTAAAGACTAACAAAGAAATACCAGAATATAAAAACAGAAATTTGGAAACCAAAAGGAAAAAATACAGTTGATGAAAAAATGACGCCTGTCAAAAATGTCAAATACTAAAAATTACATGTAAGATACAAGATGATAACCGAAAAATGATTACGAGAGCAGCCTACCGACGCGCACGCCTTACAACCCCGGACTCGCCGCTCAGCTCCGCCTCACCGCCGCCGGATCCCGGATCACCTGTGTTACCGGCAGCGGCAGTTGCGTCGAGCTCGAGCGACGAATATTTCTCTCCGCCGACGTCGCCAACACCTGTACGTCGGCAGGGGAGAGGCCGGCCACCGAGAAGCTTGGGACTTAGGGGCCATCCGGCCCCGAGCCGGGTCCCCGCTGCCGGTGGTTGTGTGCAGCGCATGAGATGGACTCACTCCATAAACGAGAACGTCATGCGCGCATACTACGGGTCTACAGAGGGGGGAACTAATCTCACTGCGTACCGTGTTAGGATGCTGTCTCTGTTCCAGGTACTTGAACCAACCGTCAACGTCTCGGCCCAACGATTGTCGGATCAGGTGCGGGTCATCCAACGTAATCACATGTTGGACGACGCCGTACTTGATCGGCTGCGCTCAGAGGTACTGAGCAACCGTGTCATCTTAACTCCGGCACAAACCGCGGTGCAAGCGTCAGTTATTGACGCAACCCCACCGCGGTTCAACCCAGCTGTTGTAGAGGAAGATGATAGGGTTGCTGTGGTAAGTAACCAGTGCAACGACCGATTGAGGAGCGCTCTGGAGGATGCGCTTCGTGAATATCGATCCACTCCTACCGAACTTAGGCCCCGATTACCACGGTTACCCATGCATAATAAAAATAGGGCGCTGGTGTGTGCCTTGGACTCGCAACTCAAGAATATATTCGAGAGTAGCGAGAACCTCGTTGATACACACTCGATCCTGTACTGTGGGGCTGTTGCGGCATGTCGTTTAGCTAACGTCAAGTTCCCAAATTGTGACGTAGCTACTCGACCAAAACCAGCCGTACCAGCCTGGCAGCGCAGGATCGAGCGCCGCATCGACGGGGCCAGGGTACTCATCGGCAAACTACACTGCTTCAGGGAGGGCAATACACGACCACGTGTGATGCGCTTTGTGAGGCGGGCATTCTCGGGGACTGGAATCAGTCCTCAAGAATACATGTCCCGTGTCACAGAGCGCATCGACTTCCTGAAGCAGAAAGTTTATGCATGGGCGAACCGTATTCGGAGGTATAAGCGGCGGGTTGATCGGTACTCACAGAATCGCATGTTCCAGAGCGATGAGAGGTGGGTATACAGAGCTTGGGAGCGACCCGAGCTAAATATGACAGACGTGTGCCGCCCGGATGATGCTGCCACGAGTTCTTTCTGGCGCAGCATCTGGTCGGTGCCCGTCTGTCATACTGAGGCTGACTGGATGCGTGATGTCGAACGAGTGTGTGAACCTATCCCAGAAATGGAGCCAATCTTGATAACACCTTTAGATATAGCGAGAGCAGTTCGTCCGTTACCGAACTGGAAGTCACCGGGACCGGACGGACTGCACAACTTCTGGCTCAAATGGCTTAGTAGTTCACACACTTGCCTGGCATCCCAATTCCAGTCATCCTTAGAGTCTGGGTCCTTACCGCAGTTTTTAACAACAGGCGTTACCCACCTGCTCCATAAGTCAGGTAGTCCCGCGGAACCCAAAAATTATAGACCGATCACGTGTTTGTCTACGGTCTATAAACTTCTTACATCCATTTTGAGAGCTAAAATTAATACACACATTGACAAAAACTCCATTATGTCTGCCTCTCAAAATGGATGTAGGAATGGGTCCCGCGGCACTAAGGAGCTACTCCTCATCGACATGGCCATTAGCCAACAGGTTCGTCGATCCCGCAAGGATCTGTCTACATGCTGGATAGATTATAAGAAGGCCTACGACTCGGTGCCACATACATGGCTCATGAGGGTGCTGGAGTTGTACAAGATAGATGCAACTCTACGCGCCTTCCTTGAGTCGTGTATGGGGCAATGGAGGACGGTCCTTCGATATCCAGGATGTCGGCAGATCCAGGGGAACGATGAGCCTGCATGGATTAAACGGGGAATATTCCAGGGCGACAGTCTGAGCCCCCTTTGGTTCTGTCTAGCCCTGAATCCTCTGGGCACATTGCTGGAGGATTCAGGTCTAGGCTACCGGTTGAGGAGAGGTGGTCAGGTCATATCTCACCTTCTTTACATGGATGATCTGAAACTCTTTGCCCCCAACAAATTGCAACTGATGGAGCTACTGAAAGTAACTGAAAATTTCAGTAGCGCCATCAGGATGGAATTTGGTGTGGACAAATGTGCAGTCATGTATGTAAAGCAAGGGGAGATTATGGAATCCGAGGGAATTCAGCTCTCGGATTCCATACACCTGAGAACCCTTTCCTCAACCGAAAGCTATAAGTATTTGGGTATGTCGGAAGCTAGACATTAACGTTACATTACGTGTTAGGCATTAACGTAACTGACATGAAGCAATCGTTGAAGGAGCGCTTCTTTGGACGCCTGAACAAGGTATTACATAGCCTTCTTTCAGGCGGAAACAAGGTGCGCGCCTTCAACGGTTGGGTCATGCCGGTTTTAATGTACTCTTTCGGCGTACTCAAATGGACTCAGACCGAACTCGATGCCCTGGATAGGAGAGTTCGTACACTGCTTACCGCAAACCGGATGCATCACCCACGATCATCGGTGATGAGGCTGTACATACCGCGGAAGTGCGGGGGTCGAGGGTTTTTAAACGCGAAGTCCCTTCACAACCGCGAGATGTGCAGTCTCAGAGAATATTTTTTAAAAGTCGAGGTGGGTATGCACCGAGATGTGGTGGCAGTGGACAAGGGACTCACCCCGCTGTCCATGGCTAAAGAGAACTGGCGCAAACCTGAAGTACTTACTACCGATGACCGCAAGGAAGTATGGCAAGGCAAGGAGCTTCACGGGCGCTTCTACCGAGCTCTTCATGGGCCCGATGTAGATTTTCTAGCGTCCGTGTCCTGGTTACGTTTCGGCGATCTCTTTGGAGAAACTGAAGGTTTTGTCTGTGCGATTATCGACGAAGTTATGTTGACGAACAACTACCGGAAATATATTATAAAGGATGGGACGGTTGACGTGTGTCGGGCATGCCACCGTCCGGGTGAGTCCATCAGACATATTATTTCTGGTTGTTCTCGTCTGGCTAACGGCGAGTACTTGCACAGGCACAACCAAGTAGCCAGGATTATTCACCAGCAACTTGCCTTGAAATATAAACTTGTGGAATCTGAGGTACCGTACTACAAGTATGTGCCCGACCCAGTTCTCGAGAAAGACCATGTCACGCTGTACTGGGATCAGTCTATCATTACTGACAGGACTATTGTCGCCAATAAGCCTGACATAGTAGTGATAGACCGATCAGCGCGCCGCGTAATGATAGTCGATGTTACCATCCCGCATGACGAGAACCTCGTGAAAGCTGAGAAAGAGAAACAAATAAAATATCTCGACTTGGCCCACGAGGTTGTCGACATGTGGAATGTGAACTCGGCTATCATTGTGCCGATCGTCGTGACGGCCAATGGCCTTATAGCCAAGAGCCTCGACGACCATCTTTCGAAGCTCTCCTTAGGCGGTTGGATCAAGGGCCTGATTCAGAAGGCAGTACTCCTCGATACGGCTCGTATTGTGAGGAGGTTCCTGTCTCTGGAGCCCTAACCACCGGTAGCTTGGACCCTGCTCCCGCTACCGGCGGCGGACCACTATTTTTTATATTTTTAAATGTTTTTTATATAGATTTTGTTAAGAAATATTTAAAAATGTATTATGTATGTTAGAAAATAAATAAAGGAAATAATAATAAACCTTAGTGCTTGACACTAACGACCGCATGGAGGTATGGCAGAGTAAAGAGCTTCACGGACGCTTTTTCCGGGCCCTGCATGGGCCCGATGTAGACCTATCAGCGTCCGTAGCCTGGCTACGTTCCGGGGATCTCTTCGGAGAAACCGAAGGTTTTGTCTGTGCAATTATGGATGAAGTTATGATGACGAATAACTACCGGAGATTTATTGTGAAGGACGGTACGGTTGACATATGTCGGGCATGCCACCGTCCAGGCGAATCAATCCGTCACATTATCTCCGGGTGTTCTCGTCTGGCTAACGGAGAGTACTTGCATAGACACAACCTTGTAGCCAGGATTATCCATCAGCAACTTGCTCTAAAATACAACCTTGTGGAATCGGAAGTGCCGTACTATAAGTATGTGCCCGACCCAGTTCTCGAAAATGGCAGTATCACATTGTACTGGGATCAATCCATCATCACTGACAGGACTATTGTAGCCAATAAGCCTGATATAGTGGTGGTGGATCGATCAGAGCGGCGCACAATGATTGTTGACATAACGGTCCCGCATGATGAGAACCTCGTGAAAGCCGAGAAAGATAAGAAAATCAAGTATCTTGACTTGGCTCGCGAGGTTGTCGACATGTGGGATGTGGACTCAGCGATCATTGTGCCGATAGTCGTATCAGCCCATGGCTTAATTGCCAAGAGCCTCGACCAATACCTGAGGAGGCTCTCGTTAGGCAGCTGGATCAAGGGCTTGATTCAGAAAGCGGTACTTTTGGACACGGCTCGTATTGTTAGGAGGTTCCTCTCTCTGGAGCCCTGACCGCCGGTAGCTTGGACCCTGTTCCCGATACCGGTGGGCTACAATTTTTTATATTTTTAAATGTTTTTTATATATATTATTTTTAAGGAATATTTAAAAATGTAAACTAATTTGTAAAAATTTAAATAAAGGAAATAATAATAATAGCTTGGACCCTGCTCCCGCTACCGGCGGACCACTATTTTTTATATTTTTAAATGTTTTTATATGGTTTTTATAAGAAATATTTAAAAATGTAATTAGTAAGTAAGAAGATAAATAAAGGAAATAATAATAAGGCAACCCCGTACGTCAATCACCGGTTACATCATCGAACAATTTTATTTTATTTTATTTTAATATTAATATTCGTTTTAATACAAAAGTATTTATATTAGTTATCTAAAGACTAACACAGGAAATATCAGAATATAAAACAGAAATTTGGAAACCAAAAAGAAATTTAAATACAGTTGATGAAAAAATGACGCCTGTCAACGGCGTCGTCAAAAATGTCAAGCACTGAAAATTAAATATAAGATACAAGATGATAACCGAAAAATGATTACGAGAGCAGCCTACCGACGCGCACGCCTACCACCTCCGGACCCGTCGCTCAGCTCCGCCTCGCCGCCGCCGGAATCCAGCCCCATCGTGAGTGCTGTGACACCGGCAGTGGCAGTTGCGTCGAGCTCGAGCGACGAGTATTTCTCTCCGCCGACGTCGCCAACACCTGTACGTCGGCAGGGGAGAGGCCGGCCACCGAGAAGCTTGGGACTTAGGGGCCATCCGGCCCCGAGCCGGGTCCCCGCTGCCGGTGGTTGTGTGCAGCGCATGAGATGGACTCATTCCATTAACGAGAACGTCATGCGCGCATACTACGGGTCTACAGAGGGGGGAACTAACCTCACTGCGTACCGTGTTGGGATGCTGTCTCTGTTCCAGGTACTTGAACCAACCGTCAACGTTTCGGCCCAACGACTGTCGGATCAGGTGCGGGTCATCCAACGCAATCACATGTTGGACGACGCCGTACTTGATAGGCTGCGCTCAGAGGTACTGAGCAACCGTATCGTTTTAACTCCGGCACAAACCGCGGTGCAAGCGTCAGCTATTGACGCAACCCCGCCGCGGTTCAACCCAGCTGTTGTAGAGGAGGATGATAGGGTTGCTGTGGTAAGTAGCCAGTGCAACGACCGATTGAGGAGCGCTCTGGAAGATGCGCTTCGTGAATATCGATCCACTCCTACCGAACTTAGGCCCCGATTACCACGGTTACCCATGCATAATAAAAATAGGGCGCTGGTGTGTGCCTTGGACTCGCAACTCGAGAATATATTCGAGAGTAGCGAGAACCTCGTTGATACACACTCGATCCTGTACTGTGGGGCTGTTGCGGCATGTCGTTTAGCTAACGTCAAGTTCCCAAATTGTGACGTAGCTACTCGACCAAAACCAGCTGTACCAGCCTGGCAGCGCAGGATCGAGCGCCGCATCGACGGGGCCAGGGTACTCATCGGCAAACTACACTGTTTCAGGGAGGGCAATACACGACCACGTGTGATGCGCTTTGTGAGGCGGGCATTCTCGGGGACTGGAATCAGTCCTCAAGAATACATGTCCCGTGTCACAGAGCGCATCGACTTCCTGAAGCAGAAAGTTTATGCATGGGCGAACCGTATTCGGAGGTATAAGCGGCGGGTTGATCGGTACTCACAGAATCGCATGTTCCAGAGCGATGAGAGGTGGGTATACAGAGCTTGGGAGCGACCCGAGCTAAATATGACAGACGTGTGCCGCCCGGATGATGCTGCTACGAGTTCTTTCTGGCGCAGCATCTGGTCGGTGCCCGTCTGTCATACTGAGGCTGACTGGATGCGTGATGTCGAACGAGTGTGTGAACCTATCCCAGAAATGGAGCCAATTTTGATTACACGTTTAGATATAGCCAGAGCAGTTCGTCCGTTACCGAACTGGAAGTCACCGGGACCGGACGGACTGCACAACTTCTGGCTCAAATGGCTTAGTAGTTCACACACTTGCCTGGCATCCCAATTCCAGTCATCCTTAGAGTCTGGGTCCTTACCGCAGTTTTTAACAACAGGCGTTACCCACCTGCTCCATAAGTCAGGTAGTCCCGCGGAACCCAAAAATTATAGACCGATCACGTGTTTGTCTACGGTCTATAAACTTCTTACATCCATTTTGAGAGCTAAAATTAATACACACATTGACAAAAACTCCATTATGTCTGCCTCTCAAAATGGATGTAGGAGTGGGTCCCGCGGCACTAAGGAGCTACTCCTCATCGACATGGCCATTAGCCAACAGGTTCATCGATCCCGCAAGGATCTGTCTACATGCTGGATAGATTATAAGAAGGCCTACGACTCGGTGCCACATACATGGCTCATGAGGGTGCTGGAGTTGTACAAAATAGATGCAACTCTACGCGCCTTCCTTGAGTCGTGTATGGGGCAATGGAGGACGGTCCTTCGATATCCAGGATGTGGACAGATCCAGGGGAACGATGAACCTGTATGGATTAAACGGGGAATATTCCAGGGCGACAGTCTGAGCCCACTTTGGTTCTGTCTAGCCCTGAATCCTCTGAGCACATTGCTGGAGGATTCAGGTCTAGGCTACCGGTTGAGGAGAGGTGGTCAGGTCATATCTCACCTTCTTTACATGGATGATCTGAAACTCTTTGCCCCCAACAAATTGCAACTGATGGAGCTACTGAAAGTAACTGAAACTTTCAGTAGCGCCATCAGGATGGAATTTGGTGTGGACAAATGTGCAGTCATGTATGTAAAGCAAGGGGAGATTATGGAATCCGAGGGAATTCAGCTCTCGGATTCCATACACCTGAGAACCCTTTCCTCAACCGAAAGCTATAAGTATTTGGGTATGTCGGAAGCGTTAGGCATTAACGTAACTGACATGAAGCAATCGTTGAAGGAGCGCTTCTTTGGACGCCTGAACAAGGTATTACATAGCCTTCTTTCAGGCGGAAACAAGGTGCGCGCCTTCAACGGTTGGGTCATGCCGGTTTTAATGTACTCTTTCGGCGTACTCAAATGGACTCAGACCGAACTCGATGCCCTGGATAGGAGAGTTCGTACACTGCTTACCGCAAACCGGATGCATCACCCACGATCATCGGTGATGAGGCTGTACATACCGCGGAAGTGCGGGGGTCGAGGGTTTTTAAACGCGAAGTCCCTTCACAACCGCGAGATGTGCAGTCTCAGAGAATATTTTTTAAAAGTCGAGGTGGGTATGCACCGAGATGTGGTGGCAGTGGACAAGGGACTCACCCCGCTGTCCATGGCTAAAGAGAACTGGCGCAAACCTGAAGTACTTACTACCGATGACCGCAAGGAAGTATGGCAAGGCAAGGAGCTTCACGGGCGCTTCTACCGAGCTCTTCATGGGCCCGATGTAGATTTTCTAGCGTCCGTGTCCTGGTTACGTTTCGGCGATCTCTTTGGAGAAACTGAAGGTTTTGTCTGTGCGATTATCGACGAAGTTATGTTGACGAACAACTACCGGAAATATATTATAAAGGATGGGACGGTTGACGTGTGTCGGGCATGCCACCGTCCGGGTGAGTCCATCAGACATATTATTTCTGGTTGTTCTCGTCTGGCTAACGGCGAGTACTTGCACAGGCACAACCAAGTAGCCAGGATTATTCACCAGCAACTTGCCTTGAAATATAAACTTGTGGAATCTGAGGTACCGTACTACAAGTATGTGCCCGACCCAGTTCTCGAGAAAGACCATGTCACGCTGTACTGGGATCAGTCTATCATTACTGACAGGACTATTGTCGCCAATAAGCCTGACATAGTAGTGATAGACCGATCAGCGCGCCGCGTAATGATAGTCGATGTTACCATCCCGCATGACGAGAACCTCGTGAAAGCTGAGAAAGAGAAACAAATAAAATATCTCGACTTGGCCCACGAGGTTGTCGACATGTGGAATGTGAACTCGGCTATCATTGTGCCGATCGTCGTGACGGCCAATGGCCTTATAGCCAAGAGCCTCGACGACCATCTTTCGAAGCTCTCCTTAGGCGGTTGGATCAAGGGCCTGATTCAGAAGGCAGTACTCCTTGATACGGCTCGTATTGTGAGGAGGTTCCTGTCTCTGGAGCCCTAACCACCGGTAGCTTGGACCCTGCTCCCGCTACAGGCGGACCACTATTTTTTATATTTTTAAATGTTTTTTTTATATGGTTTTTTTTAAAGAAATGTTTAAAAATATTTAAAATAAGTATAAAGACGAATAAAGGAGATAATAATAATAAACATTTATTTCAGACTAGGTCCATATTTTGTTAGTAACAATGTGCTTAAAAAACTAATGTTAGTATAGGCAAAACAAAATTTAAATTACGGCATGAAGCCGCACCCACCTTTGCAGCATGGGGGACTCCCACCGATCAGTAAAAACACCCAGTATAGTGTTGGTACTGCCACGAACGCGAGCGAGTAGGGAGGCGCATCTTTTCCTAACGATAGCGGCAAAGCCATCCACCCGCGCCTCAGCAAACATCCCTGACGCACTGCAGCGCCATGGCAGCCCCAACAGTACCCTGAGTGCATTATTATATTGGACACGCAGGTCGCTGTATGCCCGCTGCGAATAACCGGCCCACAGGCTGCAGGTGTAGAAAGATTGGCAATATGCTTTAAAAAGCGTGATTTTAACTGAATTCGTACACCGTGCAAACCTGCGGGCCAGCATGTTACAACGGACAGCCAGCGACCTGCGTTCCCTTTCTATGTCCACATTTATCATTTAAATCATCGGTGACCCAGTGACCCAAATATTTAAATTTAGACACCCTACACAGAGAAGTGCCACACAGAGATACGTTGGGAAATGCTGGGTAAGAAAAACCTCGGGCTTTAAAGAGCATTAGTTCACTCTTCCCAACATTATATTTGAGCCCATGGGCCACCGCATATGACTCACATATTGACATTAGCTTTCTCATAGCGCTGATTGATGGACTCAGCAACACCATGTCATCAGCGTAACTAATATTATTGGTACACACTCCGTCAATATGACATCCGACCTTGGTGCTGCTGAGCTCAACAATCAGCCGGTTAATGTACAAGTTGAACAAGCGATTGCTATACCAATACTTGAATATTGATATAACTTCAACTGGTACAGAAGTTTCAGATAGCAATTTATTCCACATGACTTCATAACTGACAAGATCGAATGCCCTCGATAGGTCCAAAAAACAGGCAAAGACAGGCGTTTTTCTATCCTTGTAGTACTGCACAGTCTGCTTAAGACACAATATAGCGCTTTCAGTGGACAGCCCCGGCCTAAAGCCAAACTGAGCGTCATGCAGTTTTATATGCTTAGCCAATTGTGCATCAAGCAGACTGTCCAGCACCTTGGCTGAAACAGTTGCCAAGGATATAGGCCTGTAATTTGAAGCGTCAGAGGCATTCCCAGTTTTATTTTTAATAACAGGTACCACAACTGTAAACATGAAACTATTAGGTAAATAACAGTGACTGATACACAAGTTAAAAAACATGGCAAGTACACGTGGCAAGTGCACCCCGGCGTATTTTAGATGTTCGATACTGAGGCCATCGTGACCTGGTGACTTACCTCTTTTCATTGATTTTACCACCGATGCAACTTCCTTAGGAGTAAAATGAACGTCAATGTCACCAGAAACGGCCTCAGCATCGACAACCCGTGTCGTTCCAACAAGTGGTGACTCAACCTTAAAGTGCTGTTTAAATAAGTTTGCTATTTCTGTTGGCTCATGCACGCCCGCCACGCTCACAGGAGAACCAGACCGCGGATTCAATTTATTCGTTGCCTTCCAAAAAGCACCAAATTGCTTGTCAGTCTGATTCTTAGCTATAATATCCATTTTTATTTGCTGCTCATTATCCTGGCAATATTTTAGCTTATCTTTAAAAACCTTCCTGGATTTACACATATTTGTATGTATGCACCCCGATGTGGGTTTGTTATGCAGTAACCACGTCTGATAATGCATGCGAGCCTCCCTGTGAGCGTCACGTACATGCACGTTCCAACCAGTCACATATTTTCTAGTACAACGGTTATCAGAACCTATATATGAAATATCAGCGCCTTCTTTCAAAATACTTATAACTGTTTCGTACATCTCATCTAACAGACTGCGGTGGCTAATATCAGAGCACATTCCATGCGAACAATACCGAAATTCCGTGGGAAAATCTACTAATTTTAATTTTGAATGACAAAAGTTTTTATATTCATCAATTTGTTTACCATTTCTTTCACCCCAAATGACCTTGTTACAAAAACGGGTTTTGCTCACTAACTTAGGTATTATTAAATTTATGTTACACTCAATAACCAAAGGAATGTGGTCTGACGAGTAAACATCATAAAAAACAGCTGCTTTCATTACTAATTGTCTCGCTGCACTACTCACCACACAATGATCCAACCACCGCAGCGCACCGTTAGCTGTGCTTTTAAAAGTATAAGTATCATTCGGTAACAACTCCATGTCCACACACGACCACGATTGCTCTGTACACACTGTTAACAGTTCACTTGCAAATCGTTCACCCGGGTGAGCGTTAAAGTCTCCTAATATGCACACCGTCTCCGTATCACTATTTTCAGTAATCGCAATAATCTCACTCAAACATGTAGTAAATTCTATTAAATTATCACTCGAGTCAGTAGGCATATACACTGAGAAAATTAACATAGAACGATCCGTGTGATCAATTCTAATAGCAACTAAACGATCGCTATTACACGACACTACCGACACCTTTGAGAAAGCCGACTTCCTCCACAGTAGGGCAACTCCTCCGTAGGGTCTGCCTATGAGTACTCCGGCAGACGTATCGACAGCAGATTTTCCAGTATACGCGAAGTCCGCATTCACTGTGCCTAAGTAGGCTAGATCATGAGGTAACAGCCAGGTTTCCTGCAGCGCGATGACGTCAGCCACTCCGCATAATCTTCTCACACAATCAGCTGATCGTGTGATATTTTTGCAATTAAACGTCGCTAGGTATGTGTTCTTTATTTCCTTGGCCATTATTCTGAGATGAATTCACATTCAAAATCTTATTGTCTATCCTGTTCCTGAAACGTATAAATTTTCTGAAAGCAATACCCTCAGGCCACAAGTTGTCGTCTAAAAACGTATTTATTTTGTGCTTAGGAACAAACAACTTGAATGCATTATATTGCCTATCAGTTTTCATATTAATTCTTTCCAAGGTCACCACTTCGTTAACTTTACTTTGTATATAGTCACATATATCCTCCTCTGTAGTTTCTTTATTTACATATGATATAAACAAAGGTATTTTCATATCTGCAGCGCGAAACTTTATTGGTACATTTGACACAGCCTTCCCTGTCAAACCAGTAAAACGATTTCTATATTTTGATTTTTGCACTAGTGTCCAACCATCGTCTCTTTTATTTTCTTTCCAATTGCCATTGCTTACAATCTCTGCCACTGTCAGCTGTTTCTCTGCTATCGTAGAACCGGTCGGGCGCTGCGGGACGGGCAAGACAGGTATAGTATCCCTATCACTGGCAGTACTAGTAAGCAGCACAGCACTCGAACGTTCATGGCTCATACAACTGGGGCTTCGTTGACTCGGGGACGGCGGTGCGCAGAGTGTATTATGAGATACATTTAACGACTCTGAGTTATTGTTTTGAATATACCCTCCTCTTTCAATATTCACATTCAAACTTGGCAACGGCGCCGGCGTCGAAATACTTTCATTCAATTTCATGTTTTCCAGCTGCTCTTTAGTCACATAATCACTTTTGATTGCGTTAACATCTGACCGCAGAACCAATAAATCCTTCAACAACTTCGTCACATCTACGTGATCAAAGAAAACCGGTGGCAATTTGTGAAGGTCATATGCCACAAATACCGGGATTTGTTCGGGATCCATGGTTTTAAACACCGTAATCATGTCCTCCAGGTCTTTCTGCTTTTTGTTTTTACGCCTCGACACGAGTTTTTGGCTTGTCTTCGTAGAAACAAACAATAACTTTTTTGCTTCATCAATATCTTCCTCGGAAAAAGCCGATGAGCATATTTTTATTAAACTTTCGTTGTCCACTACATCATGCCTATTTCGGATGAAGGCAAGGACCTCCGAGATAACCACATTACAACTGGTACACTTGACCGTATTTACACTGTTCAAAGACATTTTTAACGCACAAATCGGCGACCACTCATTAGTGCGCGCGCGCGACGACTCGACAATGCTTGCTGCATGTTGAATGCCTGCTTGCATGTTGCATGCTGGTTTGCACGCTGCCTGCCTGTGTGCCTGCTGCATGCTTGCTTGCTGCATGCCTGCTTACATGCTGTTTCTATGCAAACATGTTCGGAAACATAATACTTTGAACAAATGTTATTTCGGCTAAGTGTAACTTAGGTTAAAAGTTTTAAGACCAAATGAAACGTCGAAGTAACGAAAACAATCGAAATGATAATAGGTCTACTGATACAGTGGCAGATGTGACTTCGATGAAGTTAACAAAACCAAAATGATAATAGTTGAAAAGTTTTAGGTGAAATGAAATTCGGTCAAATATTTTTCGAACTTATGAATTATGATAGGTTACCCTATTTTACATATTATTTTTTGATTAGTGGCATCATACCTTTGCTTCTTCTTCAACCTGGCGAAAGCAAAGCGCGAAAAAAAGCAAATTAAATCATAGTTTCCTAATAATTCCTGACAAAAAATACTTTCCGTTCTAATATTTTATTTCTTCGAAAGTGTATTGAAAAACGTCCTTTGATACGCGTGGGGATTTGTTACTGCAGTCGGCTCCATAACACCTGTGCTCCTCGAATGCAATCAAAAGTTTCCCCACTTATATCAAAATGTACTATTGTTCTTCAGAAACGACCGATTCGTGCAGTTTACTTGGGCACAGTGTGTTTTTGCCTTAAAATCGGACATGTTATTCTTTTAAAGCCAGATCGTAGAGAATTCCACAACAAATGCCAGAGTAAAACTCCCGCGTGGATAACTTTTATAGTTTTTCATTTAGAGCCATCTGAATTTTTGTTCCTGGAATTCGCAAAAATGCAAAAAAAAATGTAACTTTGAATACTTACATATTAAACAAAATTGTCTTCATAAGTTTGAAAGGCCTAAAGCTATGCTAAATTATAAGCATTTTCTGGATGTCCTATGACTTACCAGTGACGAATAAATCGCGATAAAGTGTTTTTTTTTTAATTTTTCTAGCTTTGAAGGTGGTATTTGCAATCAGCACAAATCGGTTAGTAACTGATATGCGCTAATAACAATAAAAAAAATTCCCTTATCCGTGACCACAAGGAGAAAAACGACTTTGATCCCGGAATTTTTGTCATGAACCTTGGCATGTAGTTTCGGCAATCTTTATACTTCTTCTCCATCTTAGAAATGAATGACTTATAGCATGATCCAATTCTGTCTGTTGTCGCTCAGAAAGTGGAGAGAGCAACGTATCTCTTAGCGCAAACGTTATCAAGCAAAGACTTAATGCTTTGCCGAGGTCGGAAGGTTGTGCTAATCACCCTTTTATTTTTTTACTTTCGTTTGCCAAAATCAAAGTGTAAAGGATGGGTAAAGGTGCTAGTTAAAGCCAATCCTTCATCGTATTCATCTTTGTCATCTGCTGCTCCTAGCAAACTTATGGTCATACCCGCAGCTTGAGAAGTGCTGGTTGTGGCGCAATCCACAACATCATCATTTGGCGCTCGCTGACCAAAATGAGGGTTGGCGCCCTCATCTCCTTCCCCTCTCCTTGCAGTAAGTCTTCCGATCGGAGCTCGGGTAGACATCCCTCAGCAGGTCGGGTCAGGTCCTGCTGAGGCAATGTGGCACTATGATGACTTTAACAACTCCATAGTGCCTCTCCCCCGTTTCCTCCGAGTAATATGTAAGTAAGTAAGTATATTTATTTGTTTAAAATGTGGTATATACAGGTGTGTTATAAAAAATTTATAGAGCAGGACACATTCCGCCATAATAATAGCATGCAAAATCATCTTTTACATAAGATAGGTACATTAAAATGAACAACATAGGTACGTACCTATGTTACATAGAATATATCTTTACATAAATCTCCGCTAATATAATCTAAGAATAATTTAAAGATACTAAGCTAACCATCACTAAACAAAACAATAATACTGAAACACCTACCTCATAAACACATCTAAATATTCTCTGAAACCATAATTATTTAAAAAAATAATAAAGAATATTAAAGACATACACCAACACAATAAAAAGACACTGTCCATTACATATAAATAAACCTCAAAAGAAATAAAAAAACAGGTATAAAATGAAGGTTTTAAATAAACAGTTAGTAAAATTCTAACATAAAATAACAAAATAAAAACCTGCAATGCATTTTTAAAGTGATAAGAATGCGAAGAGTATTTTTTGAGGAACTCGTTGATAGTATAAAAATTTTCTTTTATTAACCATTTCCGTAAGTGAAAACAAAATTTGCGATAGGGCAGGTCTACAATTTTTTTAGGTAGCGAGTTATAAACTAATGGTGCCATATACATGCAGCTGTGTCTAAACATTTCTATTCTGGGAACCGGTAATTCTAAATTTGAGTGAGTGATTTTACGTTTGTTTAAGTTATTTTTATTTTGGAAAAGATTCATGTTAGTTTTAACAAATTAAGCTATTTCATAGATGTATATGCTGGGGGCGGTCAATAGATTTTCAGATTTAAATATGGATCGACAGGATTCAGACCACTGCATATTAAAGATTGCACGCAAACATTTTTTTTGTGCTACTAAAACTCGTGACAGTTCTGCTGTGTATCCCCATACAACTATACCATAGCGAATTATGGAACACACATACGCATAATACACCAATAGTGCGGTTTGTTTGGAAGTCGTTTCTTTGACCTTCTTTAAAGCGAATACGAATTTGTTGATCTTTTTACAAATGCTATCAATGTGTTCCTTCCACGTGAGATATTCGTCAATTATTATGCCTAAAAATTTGGTATTACGGATTTGTTCTATTGGTTGATTATTAAAAGTAATGTCTAAATGTTGGCTGCACTTTTAAATGTTTTGAAATTTATTACTTTTGTTTTCTCTAAATTAATCTTTAATGAATTTTTGTTTAACCATGACATAATTTCTTTTAGTGTGTTATTTATTTCAACATTTTGAAGGCTTTTATCTTTACATCCTATTATAACAGTCGTATCATCTGCAAATAAAACACAAACATGTTTGCGTACTGCTTGTGGCAGATCATTTACATAAATGAGGAATAGGAGCGGCCCTAAAATACTGCCTCGTGGTATCATTATTTCTGGGTTCAGAATCAAAGACCTCTATGCTGTTCGTATTATCGTTGTATTTAGTTATTCTTGTGATCTGTCTTCTATTGCTTAAATATGATTCAAACCATTTTAGGGCCGTTCCTCGTTCCTTTTTTCTAGTTTGTTGATTAGAATAGAATGGTCAACATAGTCGAACGCTTTACTTAAATCTAGAAACAGAGCAGTAGAAGAAATTTTATCGTTCACCTTATTTATAACTGATTTTACTAACTTGAAAGTCGCCAACGTAGTTGATCGAAATTCCCTGAATCCATGCTGTTCTTCTGCCAGCACATCATATTTGTCAAAGAAAAGTAATAAACGTTTTTTCATAACTCTGTCAAAATTTTTAGATAAAATTGGTGTTAATGTTATAGGTCGATAGTTATTTTTGTCCGTTTTTGAACCTTTTTTATGTAAAGGTTTTATTACAGACAGTTTAAGTTTTTCTGGAAAACAACCTTGTTCTATGGATAAATTATTAGCTAAAGGTTCTGCGATAAATTGTGATATGCGTTTTAAAAGATCGGTGGTAATATTGTCGTAGCCAGATGATTTTGTGTTACTTAACGATTTCATAACATTATAAACTTCAGCTGATTTTGTAGGCTCTAGGAAAATACTATGACTGTTACTATTAATATCTACGTTATTAATATTATCATCATGATCACTGCGATCAGTGCTTACATTATTTTTGACAACGTCTATGAAAAAAATATTAAAAGTTTTAGCAATGTCAGCTTCAGATTTGGCTGTCACTTTGTCGTCAATAATTTTATTAATATATTCCTTTGCCGTTTGGTTTCCCATATTACGTTTTACAACTTCCCAGGTTGCTTTACATTTATTTTTGGAATATGCAATGTGTTAGAGGTTACATAATGATTGCAAGTTATTAATGTATTTCCTTAACTTGATTGCATAAGACTTAAAAATAGATTTATTTTCAGTGGTTCTATTGTTATAATATTTACAACTTAACAATCTTTTTGTTTTACTGCTTACTTTAAGACCTCTTGTTATCCATTTGAGTTTATTAGTTTTATAGTAACTTTTTACCGTGATAACAGGGAAGCATAATTTGTAGAATAAAGATAATAAGTTATGGAAAGCATCAAAGGCATTATTTGCTTCAGTCGTGTCATACATTTCAGAAAAAGACAGTTGACTTATGTAATAAACAAATTTAATAATATTTTCTTTACTCATATCATTTCTTGTCATAAAATAATGTCTAGAATTTTTTTCGTTTTCATGCTTAAATTCTACGACTTGTGCAGTATTATGGTCTGATAAACACAAATTATGTGTTATTCCTTTAGTGTTAGGTATATTACTTACAATATTGTCTATGCATGTATTTAATCTCGTAGGCACCTTTATATGACATTTCATTCCATAGTTTGAGATGAGTTCATGAAATCTTATAGTGTTACGTTCTTTTTCCACAAGAAAATTTATGTTAAAATCGCCAGCTATTACTACTCTACTTTTTTTACGTTGCAGTTGGAGTAATGTTTTATCAAAATGGTCAAAAAAAAAATTTAAGTTAGAACTCGGGGTCCTGTAAATACACAGTATTATTAAGCGCATTTTTTTAATTTCAATTGCACAAACTTCATACTGCTTCTCAATGCTTAATTCTTTTACATCGTTTAATTCAATTAATTGAACATTATTTTTAGTTAATATACACGTACCACCTCGACGTTGATCTGATCGCGAATAAATTGCACTGAGTTGAAAATTATTAATGACCATGTATTTTTCATCATCCTTTTTTATAAAATGCTCACTTAAACAAATGACATCAACATCTGTACCAGATTGTTGCATTTCATTGATAGCTAATTCTAGATCAGCAATTTTGTTTAAAGCTCCAGCTATATTCTGATGAAAAATTGAGAATTTTTTTACATTTGAATTTGGATCGTTAACGAAAAAAAATCTCTTCGTTAGAATTTTTTGCTGGTGTTCTTAATTTCTTATAATTGTGAAAATAGTAAGGAATGGTACCTTTTCGTGGTTGTAATTTGTTTTTATTATTAACACTAGCAGAGCTATCCTTCCCAGTGGTTGAGTTACTTGGACTATTTTGAAAATGGTTAGGTATTATTGATTCATTAAAAAAATAGTTGTCAGAGAGATGGGATGCGTTATATTGATTCATATTTATTATCTGATTTACAATGTCGTTGCTACTGTTTCCTTCAATGAAAGTACAATTTTTAAAATTGTTCGTAAATATTTTTAGATTGTAGTTTAATTTACTTTCATTTAAAAATGCATTATAGAGTATATTAACTACATATACGTTACAATTTTTCAACATTTTAATTGCGGCCGAAATTTCAGATAATACTTTGATTGGATTTGAGTCATTGCATCCACTCATAATAATCACATTGTCGTTTCTTGTTAACTGTTTAGACAATGTATAACAACTGGATAAAACGTCCTCAGCATTTGCATCAGATTTTCTCATAGCCGATATATTAAAGTTGTTATGAATAAGTTCACTTCTCTTGTTTATTAGCTTTTGGACAATTCCCTTTCCTTGGTTATCTGCTAGTAGGAATATCTTTCTGTTTCGGGTTACCGGTACATCTAAAGTTATTTGTGTCGTTGGTTCATCTTTATTCGTGTCTATTACACTGTTTTCACTTATGATGGTTTTTCCTATGGATGAGTTGTCGATGATCGAAATATCTAAATCTGGTTCTTTACTTATTTTGTCTTCAGTTGGTTCAACATTAAAAGGAAATGTAGGGGTTTGACATTCGATGTCTAAATCTAATTTTCTTACTGAAATATTAGACTTATCTATGTTCGAGTTCTTTGATTTCGTTTTACAAGATAAGGTGTTGCTTCTTACAGTTAAACTTGTAATGTACATATTTTTGTATTGTTTAGTTTTTTGTTTTTCTACTTCAAGTTTTTGTTTCAGGGATTCATTTTCATTGTTTAGCGTATCAATTTCTAAATTAGCACTCTTCAACTGCTCCTTTAAACATTCTATTGTAGTTTGTAGTTTGTAGTTCTGTATGTTTTTCACCTCTTACATGTGTGGAAAGGTCTATCATACTTTTAGCACTTATGTCCGATGCCAAACTGTCCATAGACTCACTCGAAAACTGAGAAAGGGATTGCTTCGGACGCCTATTTCTCAGTGTGTAATTGTTGCGTGATGCCATGTTTAAATGAGTTTATTAACAACTCTAATTCGCTAGAATCGAATACCTACCCGACAAGTTCTTCAGGTGACTGTGACAGAGCCGCGTCGCGGTATTCACGTTCACCAGAACGCATCAACCGCGAAATAGTGAATAGTTAAAAACAGTTATTGTTATTTTGCTTCGGATCGTTATTATTGTTTTGAATATTATTATTTATCACTTTATTACAATTTGTATCTCTAACGAATTTCGCTTAAAATCACAATAACAAAGTTCGATTCATTTAACAGACTTTCCTTTTGTAGTGTTTTCGTAATCCAATTCGTCTAAGGACGCTTGTTTTTTATTATTTTTGTTTATTTATATTATTGCAAAAATTACTTGGTGTAAACGAATGAATGCAACATTTGAGTAATTTTCGAAGTAAAACTTTGAAAAAGAAATTTTTAGTAAATCCAATATGTAAAACTTGCTTGGGATGGGTTCGAACTCTGAACCTCTTACATCGCGGTCAGTGTCATCCGTCATACGCCATCTAAACGAGTAGTTGTTGAGGCGAAATATGTGCACGTATTGTACTATTAGATTTAAGAGAAAAAAGTTCGTTTCTCTTTGTTGTGATTGGTTGAAAAGTTGGCGTCATGCGTCGTTCACTTTTAAATAATGATAACGGTAGAGTATTACAGAAAAGTTACGAATTCACTGTTTTATATACGTATATATTATTATATCACTGTATTAATGTTTTATGAGTAATAATACACGTTTTTGTTCAGGTGTTGCGTATTTATCTGGATGCACTTTTTGTAAACACTAGTTTGTAATCACTATTTTGATGCTATTTCTTTAATACACATTCATTTACACACCACTTATGAAATTGTTCTGCAAACGATAGACGATGGTTATTAGGCATAAACTGACTGAAAATGTACACAATTAGACTTTAAAACAAGTGTTAACTATTTTTAAGATTATTTAAATACGGAGCCAATGTTAGTGTGACAACTAGCGCCACCTGTCCTCCTGTATAGATGCAAGGTGGACGCCTTCCTGCATTGCCCCTTCACTGGGAAAAACAAAAAAATCCCGGGATCCCGGGATTTTTTTAAAGCCGTTTTTCTCCTTGTGGCCACGGATTAGGAAGTTCGTTTTTTTACTGTTATTAGCGCATATAAGTAACTAACTGATTTGTGCTGATTGCAAATACCACCTTCAATAAACAGAGCCAGAAAAAAACAAAAATCACTTTGGGGCGATTTATTCGTCACTGGTAAGTCGTAGGAGGTTCAGAAAACGCTTGTAATTTAGCTTAGCCTTAGGCCTTTCAAACCAATGAAGACATTTTTGTTTCTTATGTAAGTATTCAAAGTAATATTTTTTTTTTGTATTTTTGCAAATTCCGGGATCAAAATATTTTATTTCACATAGGCCTAGATGGGCACTTATAAAACGTCGACAAAAAGGTGCACGGTTCAGGTTGGTCGTTCCCTATGGAGAAGAACCGGCAAGAAACGCCATGGTTACTCTTTTCAAATCATTTGTTATTACAATATTGTCATGGATACAACATCTGTACAGCGTAGGCCCGACAATAAGTCAAATAAAAAAAATATTGTAAAATACTAAATTAAACAAGTGACACAAATACACAAGTGTCAGTGCTGTGACTATTCTGAGCAAAAGATGCATAAATGATTTGAAAAGCATTGTAAAAATTTGAGATAAGAGAAAAAATGAGATTGAGAATAGTTAGAGACATATATTTGTGCCGTTTATGAGCTACCAGGGATAGAGGCCACATCATCATTTCAGCCGAAAGACGTCCACTGCTGGACATAGGCCTCCCCCAATTGTCGCCACATTGACCGGTCCCGTGCGACTCGAATCCAGCGGATCCCTGCTACTTAGAGGCCGCATGCGCAGAAGGAACTAAAGCCAAACTTCTTTATCTTCAACGTAGTCCTTGATTTTGTAATATGCTTTTTTAATAAGGACACGTTTGATGTAGTTTTTGAACTTTCCGTCGGTCAGTTCTATAACTGACTTTGGCAACTTGTTATAAAAGCTTATACTGTTTATAAGAAAAGACTTGCTAGTTTTTGTTAATCTGAACTTAGGTATTACGATTTCGTGTTTACTGCGTGTATTTATATTATGAAAGTCGCTTCTAATTTTGAAAAGCCCTCGATTTTTGCGGACATATAAAATACATTCTAAGATATAAAGTGAAGGCAGAGTCAGTATATAAAAAAAAAAAAAAAAAAATCTCTCTCTCTCTCTCTCTCTTTAAAATTTTCTCTGAGGGACTCGCGAGGACCCATTTTATAGATCGTGCGGACTGCCTTCTTTTGTAGAATGAAAATTGAGTCAACATCTGCTGCTAATCCCCACAGCAGAATGCCATAAGACATAATGCTGTGGGAATAAGCATAGTATACTAGCCTAGCTGTAGCCACATCAGTTAACTGCCTTATTTTTCTTACTGCATATGCAGCTGAGCTTAACCTACCCGAAAGAGTTCTAATGTGCGCGCCCCACTGCAATTTTTAATCGATAATAATCCCTAAGAATACAGTTTCCGCTATAACATCAAGTTTTTTGCCGTCAAGATTTAAATCCAGATCCCGTTGTGGTACATTCGGTAAAGAGAACTTCTAACATTTTGTTTTGTTCGCATTCAGTAAAAGATTATTAGCTGCGAATCATTTCGAGAGAACGGTTAGACTTTCGACACAGAATCCCGTTTGAGTTGAAGTGAACAACATCTGGTCCAAAAAATTGGTACAACTTTACTATGTTTCATTAGATCAGGAAACTTGCCGATGTCCAAACATTGATTGAAAATGCCTGTTAGGACAGGAGCGATTGAGTCAATAATATCTCCAAGAACCTTGACGGATATCCCCCATAAGTCTTCAGTATTTTTTATGTTGAGACTTTTGAATGCGTTTTTATAAAAATATCAAAAACTCAGATAGCTCTTAACGAAAAACTATAAAAGTTATCCACGCGGGAGTTTTACTCGGGCAATTGTTGTGGAATACTCAACACCCTGGCTTTAAAAATATTACATGTCCGATTTTGAGGCAAAAAAAACACACTGTGCTGGGTACCGAGTTTCTCTGAGTTTTTTTTAAAGAGATTGGTAACCTCACGGTGGCTTCATAATTCACCTTCGCCAACATTTTATACATTAGGCAAAATATCCATCCAGTTGCCCAAGAAACATAAAATTCAGATTTAATAAAAATGAAGTAAGTTCACTTACAATTTAACTTACTCTAAAGTTCGCTAGCGGGGGTTTTTCACCACACAATGTTTCTGGCAGTGCCTCCTATACTCTTATTACATAGACTCCGGGCTCCGGTAATCCCTATGTAATATCAAAAGTCACGCTATATAGTATGACGTAACCTGGCAGTGCCTCCTATACCCTTATTACATAGACTCCGGGCTCCGGTAATCCCTATGTAATATCAAAAGTCACGCTATATAGTATGACGTAACCTGGCAGTGCCTCCTATACCCTTATTACATAGACTCCGGGCTCCGGTAATCCCTATGTAATATCAAAAGTCACGCTATATAGTATGACGTAACCTGGCAGTGCCTCCTATACCCTTATTACATAGACTCCGGGCTCCGGTAATCCCTATGTAATATCAAAAGTCACGCTATATAGTATGACGTAACCTGGCAGTGCCTCCTATACCCTTATTACATAGACTCCGGGCTCCGGTAATCCCTATGTAATATCAAAAGTCACGCTATATAGTATGACGTAACCTGGCAGTGCCTCCTATACCCTTATTACATAGACTCCGGGCTCCGGTAATCCCTATGTAATATCAAAAGTCACGCTATATAGTATGACGTAACCTGGCAGTGCCTCCTATACCCTTATTACTTAGACTCCGGGCTCCGGTAATCCCTATGTAATATCAAAAGTCACGCTATATAGTATGACGTAACCTGGCAGTGCCTCCTATACCCTTATTACATAGACTTCGGGCTCCGGTAATCCCTATGTAATATCAAAAGTCACGCTATATAGTATGACGTAACCTGGCAGTGCCTCCTATACCCTTATTACATAGACTCCGGGCTCCGGTAATCCCTATGTAATATCAAAAGTCACGCTATATAGTATGACGTAACCTGGCAGTGCCTCCTATACCCTTATTACATAGACTCCGGGCTCCGGTAATCCCTATGTAATATCAAAAGTCACGCTATATAGTATGACGTAACTTGGCAGCTATTTCGCACACCTTTGTTACCGGATATCTGCCAAAGCCACCTCGACTGACTTATAATATCAAATAGTTCTTACCTGAGTAAGGTATTTCCACAAAAAAGGGGGCTTTTATGAATTGCGAGGTTGGTCTGGCAGCCACGGGATCTCCCTCTATGATATTCTCAAGCTCCGTCAATTTTGTGATGTGCATAATATAAAAAAAAAGATTTGTAACTTTATTAGGTATTTATTGACATTAAATGCATTTTGGTTTCGTTTTATATAATACAATAGTATTATTCTATACACGTTAATATCTAAATAGAAGAGTGAAGAAAATCCCTTTCCATTGTTAGTCGCCCCGCATGCGTGCCTACACGGCCGCGCGCCGCTGAAAGCTGCTCCCGGTAGCGTCGACCTTCGTTCCACGTTACTACCAGTATTTTATCTAAGCGTCTTACAGAAACAGTGATATTATTGTAAGCTCTTAAATTTGATATTTTATTACTATAGTTAAAGATATTTATATTTTAGATTAATTCAAAAATAATTTATGACTGACTTTATACAGTAAAGTTCAACAAAGCGCACACTTAGAAACGCGTTAAATGGTAAAGGCCGATCTATGAATCGCTCTCATTAACAATATTAGCTCACTAAACCCGAAGGATACTTCTACTAGCTTAGGACATTAATACTGCATCAAATGTGTAATGGCATCTGGGATTATCTCGTAATAAATAAATAATAATTAGCAGTTTAGCACGTTACGTCTCAGTAGTCTTAGACCAGAGTGCAATAATTATATACTGTTTCACGCAGCTCTCACGGTTTCAAACTAAACTTATACTTTCAGTTACGGGATTTCTTCCGTGATTATTCGTCATTGGGAGGGACCAATGACCACCCAAGGGGATGGGAGCTCAAAATAACGAAAAATCACGGAAGAGATCCCGTAAGTGAAAGTATTAGTTTTGCAATAACTATGATCAGTTGCGCGGCGCTGACACCCTGACACAGCTTCAACAGTTTCTAAAGTCACAGTCGGTGGCGCCAGTATCCCAGCATGCTAGCCAAGTTCAACAATATGTCAAGCATGTACAGGTGTGGAGCGCGGCCACGGCATCGGCACCGGCCCAGGCCAGGCTACATTTTCTATCACTATGTCTTTACGTATTCTGTACGTCCTTCTAGACGATGGAATTGCGTTCACATTTCCAATTACTGTGTAAGTTAAACTATCGGGATCTGAATTGAGACTTCAAAGATGAAAACCTAACAAAATCTGCTTTAGCAGTATAGAGTAGTAAGAAGTTAAGTACAAACATCGTGATTCTTTCAAAATTCAAAATTAACGTGAGAGTAGTTTGAGAAGTTCTCAACTTCAAATTTTCAATTCAGAAACCGGGTACAAACATCAAAAACGAATTGGAACGACCACTGTAAGGTTGCGGCTTAGGACAGCACTACTTCTCTCGTAGCTCATTCATATATTTAGGAAAGGAGGCTGACTGAGATAATATCAGAGCATAGCCGAAACTACTCGCACTAGGAACGTGACACTGTGCACAAGGCGTGGCGCCAGCTCATCCTTACATAAAGTTCTGCCGCGTCCTAACCGTGCACTACCATCTCGGAGCTGCACAAGTATCTGGTAAGTAGTTGCTGTTAACCTTACTAGTAGTAGTCACAATACGTCAGCCAGTTGTTCAAGTGCCAAGTAAAGCTAAGCGCGCTCCTCTTGGGACGTACAGAAAGCGGCTGTGTCAGTGTGCAGCGCGACGCTCGAATGTGGAAACACCGAGACGAGTGCCGCTTGTCCACGTCCGCGTTGTCCGCCGGACATCGGACTGCAACACAGCAGTCCGCTGTCCGTGAGTGCATACCTCCATAGTCAGGCACGCCACCACAAGTCCGGTAAACAAACGGCCGAGTACAAGCGGGCTTACAGTGCTCCAAAAATACTATACAATACTAATAACTTACTGTCCCAGACAAAATGACATTCAATGAAAACTTTAGAATGGAAGAGTGAACTGTTTGTTCATCGATGATAAGAACTAACAAGTATTTTGAAATTTAAAAAGTTAAAAACTGGACGATCTTAGAAGAAGGAAGCTTCGTTTCTTATAATTTATATTAATTTCTAGCCTTAATTTAACGGTTCGTGCCAGTATTAAACTCAACACGACATTGTACTAAATGAATATACATTTAAAGTCAGGTAGATATTTGTTCGTCAGTTTATAAATAAATCAATATACAATAGTAAGCCACATCCCTGGGCGCACGCGACGTCACGCCACGCCACGTCACCTCGCGGTGACAGAGACTCGCTCTGCAAGCCTAAACGTACAATTCTGAAGGCGTCCGCCGCACGACGCTACTAGTTTCTACGTGAGCCTAAGGAACGCTTCCCTAGAGGGCCACTTTGCCGCCTGTTGCCGTTTCGCCTTCGGAACTGTACCTTAAGACTCCACGTTTCCGTCAGTCGAGCACCGCACATTCATTATATTATTACCTAAGTTTCGTTTATGATTTGCCCCATACTTCCAAGTGCAACAGTTTGATTCCCAACCGTTATTACATCGTGACGAGCCACAACAACGTCTAAAATACTTCAAAATATGTATATAAATTTAATAATTAATATAAACGATAAAAACATAAAATGAAATACAAGAATCGTATTCTTGTAGCCACGTGTCTATATGTATAAATTAAATATTAATTCTATAATGAATAAATAACGTGTAGTACATAAGAAGAAGGGTAAAACGTGCTCCGATGAAGTGTGTGAGTGATGACGTCAAACGTGGCCGGTGCGGTGAGCGCTAGTGACCGCGCGGGGGCCGCTACACGAAGTCCTCGTCACTAGCGCGGGCCCGCACTCAGACATAGTGCTGCTCGCGCGGCAGCATGGGCTCGCAGTCGGGCCCATCGGGCCCGTCGCCCAGGCCGGCCGCGGCCCAGTCGCGCGCTCGCGGCGCCAGCAGGCCGCACGCGCGCACGCCGAAGAAGTCGGCGCAGTTGTGCAGCGGGCCGCGCGTGAAGGGCGAACGCCCGCCGCGCGCCACGAAGTGCCGGTAGCGGCTTCGGTTCAGCTGCTCGTTGGTCGTCATGCCCAGGCACACCACCAGATACAGCTGGCAGCACGTCAGCACCGTCACCCAGAACAGGTGGAAGCTGGCGTTGAGCATGACCCAGGCCAGCCAGGGGTTGCAGCGACACCAGTACCACACCACGCCCGGCGCCCTGTCGTCGGCCACCGGGCACACGGCCGCGAAATACTGCGCGCCGCCCCACAGCATCCACGCGCACATGACCAGCAGGCTCGCCAGGAACCCGATGAAGTACCGGTGGTTCTTGGCGCCTGCGACAGAAGCACGGCACGCGCTCGATAAACAGACTCACGACACACGCACTCGGCGCCTCGTCCGGACACTCACCGATGCAGTTGCCCACCCAGGGGCAGTGGTGGTCGAACTTGGCGACGCAGCGGTTGCACACGGAACAATGCTTGGAGCGCAGCGGGCGCCGCACCAGGCACGCCGAGCAGAAGCGCGCCGGCTCGAAGCCTCCGCGCGACGACTCCGACAGCTCGATGATGGTCTGCAACACGCGTGGCGGGTGAGCTAGGGAGGCGCAGGAGGCTCGGGAAGGTGGCACAGGCGGAGAGGTACTCACCCGCAGCTTGTCCTGGCGCGACGCGGAGATGACGCCGGGATCGGAGCGCCAGGAGCGCAGGAAGGTGTACCACAACGCGGCCGAGCACAGCACGAACAGTAGCGTGGCACCGGCACCTACCACGCCCGCCACAAACACCGCCCACGTGATGTAGAACCACACCTGCGCAGTGTACACGCTCAAGCTTTACATTCTACATACTCAAACGTTTTCAACGACTTCAGCATCTAACATTCCAGCTTTCTCTGCTGAGAGTGGTTCATTCAAGTTCTTGTGCATAAGTACTAGCCTTGCAACATCCTTTATACATATAAAGGGCGACTAAATCATCACCCGCCATAGCAAATTCGCATATAGAGGAGGTCAATTGCTAATTATTAGACCTTACTTTCCCTAGCTGAAGTTTTATAGTTTAGAAGATATGTCAATTTAAATTTTTAAGGTGACGAACTAGAGAACTAACTTAGATTAAAATTAATTATTGAAACACCGTAGTTTTTATTTCAGGGTGAATTTGTTCGTGAAGATTTTTTTAGTACTTTTTTTTTTAAACCATTCTATCTCTATCTTATTTTTTAACCCTAGTTTGAGGGAAGTCCCGAGGTACTTATTTAAACACCAATGTTTTTATCAACAACAAATAATAAAATAACTACAAAAATAATACAAAAAACAAGTTATGATTGCTTGAATGTCAAATTTTGGAAAAATCTAATAAAGTATAAAAATTGACATATCTCCCAAACTATAAAACTTTAGCTAAGGAAAGTAAGGTTCAATAATTAGTAAATGACCTCCTCTATATGCGAATTTGCTACGGCGGGCCCAGATCCAGTCTCCCTGTATATAGCATTCAGACCACTTTGCAAGGCCGCCTTGCTTCGTCTTAATAACTTGAAATGAACATGACTCCGGGTTTGATTAAATATTATAAAGTATCAAACCACATAGTGGACCACAAGGCACGACAGGCTGAGCCATATACTTTGGATCAGAAAATTTTCATTTGGTGTCCTTTTCGTCGTCGTCACAACACATCAGATAGCAAGATGCTGGAAGACTTACCTTGGTGGCAAGGTACACACTGAGCGGGAAGATGTTCTTGAGGTCCTCGTCCAACAGTAGGTTGCTAAGGAAATGCAGCGCGCCGTAGAAGCACACCAGCATAAAGGCTTTCACCAGGTACAGCGCGTCCATCTCTAGCACCAGCCCCGTCAAGTAGAACGCCACAAACGGTATCACCACCACACACCACCATCTGAATTTCTGTCATCGTAAACCACGTTTTGAGAACAATGTTTCAAATCTTACATAATCTGTGGTCAAACTTTTAAATTGGCAACATTGGTCTAAAGGGTGTAAATAGACGTCTTTGCGATATTTTTTTGTTCTAGACCATACCTGGGAACCTTCTAGTTACGGAGATATTGGGGGCCAAAATTCCAACTTTTTCACAAGTTTTTTTTTTTAATTCATATTTTTAATGTAAGATTTTTACTTTACACACCTCCACGACCCCCGTAATATTCAATCCATCCATCAGCACAATGCTTTGAGTGCTTTCCATCAAGTCCTACCGTAAAATCTGATTTTTCACCCCAAAAATAAAAAAGTGGATTCCCAGCAACCATTTTTGTTTAAAGTTACTTAGTTTGATGTACAGAATGCTTGGTTGACGGCTATGTGAAATGTCTGTTTACACCCTAAAATTTAATAAAAACTAAAGTTCTTAATAATTGATTAAAATCTAGGCAATTTAACTCTAGCTTAATATTAGGGGTTTTAACCCCTAATATTAAGCTAGAGTTAAATTGCTGTATGAAATTGCCGATTTATATGGACGATTTCGTAGAAAGTGATATTTCCATCAATTTATCTATTCTACTATTATAAAGAGGTAAAATTTGTTTGTAAGTTTGTATGTAGGGGGTAATCTCCGGAACTAATGATCCAATTTGCTTCGTATAGACTAAAGGGTATTTTGTCTATCACAAGAAAACTATTTGAAAAGATACTGCTAAAAAGGATGAAAGAAAACCCAAAAAAAAGTACTAAATCACCAGTTTGGTTTAGGGGAAAACCATGGCACAATCGAACAAGTCCATTGTATTGTAGATGTTATAAGTTGAGCACTGGAAAAGTAAACAATACTGTTCTGCAGTATTCTAGACATAAGCCAAGTCTTCGACAAAGTGTGGCATGAGGATCTACTTTACAAAATTAAAAAGTCGCTACCACACTCGTTCTTCTTCATATTGAACAGTCACACCTTGAGAAACGTTGTTTTGAAGTTTAGCACTAAAACGAACCGACCTGTATGAATAAAATCAGGTGTACCGCAAGATAGCATCCTAAGGCCAGTGACATTATCTACACTGCTGACTTACCTACTACGGAAAAACTACAGTTACAACGTACGCAGATGACGCATTCCTACTTACAACACTCTCAAATCGTTGTTGCATTAGAACATCAACAGCTCCATATTCACGAAATTGAAGAATAGCTTTAATCGAAAACAGAATCGAAGTTTGGAGAATCAAGGCAAACCAAAGCAAGTCCACATGTAACTTTTTTCTTAGAAGAGATACCTTTCCACCAGTGGTTCTGAATATTGAAGAGATTCCTCAAGATGAAAAGCGAAAACATAAATATATTGACTAAAAGAAAGCAGCTGGGGGTCTAAAATGGCCGCTTTGCCAAAATCATAATAAAATAATTATATCTCATCAAAAACATAAATGTGAAATGAGAGCCAAGTTTAATATTATGATATATGCCTTTCTTGTTGACTTCAACGACAAAAGAAGTGAGATGTAAATGGGTGCCAAGTTCCATGGTGAGTCCTGAAATTTATTTATAACAACTTAAAATTTCTTCTTATAACTTAGGATAACAATTATATTGAAGACTAAGGTCTGACTTGACCCCCTCACCCCCGTCCTAATCTCACGTGTGTATAGACCAAGGAGTTTTCCCTGATTTAATGAAATACAGTAAAGTCATAACTCTGTTCAAATCCGGAGATGGTAAAGATACAAATAATTATAGACCTGTATATATATTTTGCCAGTTTTTAGCTAGGTGTTTGAAAAGGTAATGCTGAATCAAATGCTCAATCATTTTAAAACCAACAGAATCTTACACGATCAACAATATGGTTTCACCAAGGGACGTTGTACGCCGGTGTAACCTTATTAAAGCACCTTTTTACTGCGTGGGAAGAGTCCCAAGACGCCATAGGAATATTTTGTGACCTCTCCAAAGCATTTGATTGCGTAAATCGCGACACATTACTTTTGAAACTTGAGCATTAGGGACTAGGTACTCTTGCACTTAGTTTGATAAAATCTTATTTGAATGATAGACAACAAGAAGTTCAAATAAATGGGGTTAATTCACAGGATTTAAAAGTAAAAATGGGAGTTTTGCAAGGCTCAATATTGGGTCCTTTCCTCTTATTAGTATATATAAATATGATCTACCCTATTTATTGAAAAACCAACCTCAAAATATGGTGTTAGTCGCTGATGACAAGATAAATAGACGGACCCAAAATCTAGATGACGTGAATAATCGGGGATTACGCTTGATTCAAGGCTACAATGGGGTTCTCATTTAACATCTCTAGCGGGGCGGCTAAGTTCAGCAGTATATGCTATTAGAAAAATCCGTCAATATACTGATGTAGATAATAATAATAATGGCAACCCCGTACGTCAATCACCGGTTACATCATCGAAAATTTTATTTTAATATAAATATTGGTTTTAATACAAAAGTATTTACAATAGTTCTCTAAAGACTAACAAAGGAAATACCAGAATATAAAAATAGAAATTAGGAAACTAATACAGTCAGACCATAATAACACTACAAACACAAAAAAACAAAAACATCACAATTTAGTTAAAAATAAAATAAATTACATTTCAAATACAATTAAAATTCTAAAAAAAAAAAAAAAAGACCCCTGTCAACGGCGTCGTCAAAAATGACAAATACAGAAAATTATACAAGATCAAGATGATAACCAAATGATTACGAGAGCTGCATACCGACGCGCACGCCTTACAACCCCGGACTCGTCGCTCAGCTCCGCCTCGCCGCTCAGCTCCGCCTCGCCGCCGCCGGACCCCGGATCACCTGTGTCACCGGCAGCGGCAGTTGCGTCGAGCTCGAGCGACGAATATTTCTCTCCGCCGACGTCGCCAACACCTGTACGTCGGCAGGGGAGAAGCCGGCCACCGAGGACCTTGGGACTTAGGGGCCATCCGGCCCCGAGCCGGGTCCCCGCTGCCGGTGGTTGTGTGCAGCGCATGAGATGGACTCATTCCATTAACGAGAACGTCATGCGCGCATACTACGGGTCTACAGAGGGAGGAACTAACCTCACTGCGTACAGTGTTGGGATGCTGTCTCTGTTCCAGGTACTTGAACCAACCGTCAACGTCTCGGCCCAACGACTGTCGGATCAGGTGCGGGTCATCCAACGCAATCACATGTTGGACGACGCCGCACTTGATAGGCTGCGCTCAGAGGTACTGAGCAACCGTATCGTCTTAACTCCGGCACAAACCGCGGTGCAAGCGTCAGTTATTGACCCGCCGCGGTTCAACCCAGCTGTTGTAGAGGAAGATGATACGGTTGCTGTGGTAAGTAGCTAGTGCAACGACCGATTGAGGAGCGCTCTGGAAGATGCGCTTCGTGTATATCGATCCACTCCTACCGAACTTAGGCCCCGATTACCACGGTTACCCATGCATTATAAAAATAGGGCGCTGGTGTGTGCCTTGGACTCGCAACTCAAGAATATATTCGAGAGCAGCGAGAACCTCATTGATACACGCTCGATCCTGTACTGTGGGGCTGTTGCGGCATGTCGTTTAGCTAACGTCAAGTTCCCAAATTGTGACGTAGCTACTCGACCAAAACCAGCCGTACCAGCCTGGCAGCGCAGGATCGAGCGCCGCATCGACGGGGCCAGGGTACGCATCGGCAAACTACACTGCTTCAGGGAGGGCAATACACGATCACGTGTAATGCGCTTTGTGAGGCGGGCATTCTCGGGGACTGGGATCAGTACTCAAGAATACATGTTAAGTTTATGCATGGGCGAACCGTATTCGGAGGTATAAGCGGCGGGTTGATCGGTACTCACAGAATCACATGTTCTAGAGCGATGAGAGGTGGGTAAACAGAGCTTGGGAGCGACCCAAACTAAATATGACAGACGTGTGCCGCCCGGATGATGCTGCCACGAGTTCTTTCTGGCGCAGCATCTGGTCGGTGCCCGTCTATCATACTGAGGCTGACTGGATGCGTGATGTCGAACGAGTGTGTGAACCTATCCCAGAAATGGAGCCAATCTTGATAACACCTTTAGATATAGCCAGAGCAGTTCGTCTGTTACCGAACTGGAAGTCACCGGGACCGGACGGACTGCACAACTTCTGGCTCAAATGGCTTAGTAGTTCACACACTTGCCTGGCATCCCAATTTCAGTCATCCTTAGAGTCTGGGTCCCTACCGCAGTTTTTAACAACAGGCGTTACCCACCTGCGCCATAAGTCAGGTAGTCCCGCGGAACCCAAAAATTATAGACCGATCACGTGTTTGTCGACGGTCTATAAACTTCTTACATCCATTTTGAGAGTGAAAATTAATACACACATTGACAAAAACTCCATTATGTCTGCCTCTCAAAATGGATGTAGGAATGGGTCCCGCGGCACTAAGGAGCTACTCCTCATCGACATGGCCATTAGCCAACAGGTTCGTCGATCCCGCAAGGATCTGTCTACATGCTGGATAGATTATAAGAAGGCCTACGACTCGGTGCCACATACATGGCTCATGAGGGTGCTGGAGTTGTATAAGATAGATGCTACTCTACGCGCCTTCCTTGAGTCGTGTATGGGGCAATGGAGGACGGTCCTTCGATATCCAGGATGTTGACAGATCCAGGGGAACGATGAGCCTGTATGGATTAAACGGGGAATATTCCAGGGCGACAGTCTGAGCCCACTTTGGTTCAGTCTAGCCCTGAATCCTCTGAGCACATTGCTGGAGGATTCAGGTCTAGGCTACCGGTTGAGGATAGGTGGTCAGGTCATATCTCACCTTCTTTACATGGATGATCTGAAACTCTTTGCCCCCAACAAATTGCGACTGATGGAGCTACTGAAAGTAACTGAAACTTTCAGTAGCGCCATCAGGATGGAATTTGGTGTGGACAAATATGCAGTCATGTATGTAAAGCGAGGGGAGATTATGGAATCCGAGGGAATTCAGCTCTCGGATTCCATACACCTGAGATCCCTATCCTCATCCGAAAGCTATAAGTATTTGGGTATGTCGGAAGCGTTAGGCATTAACGTAACTGACATGAAGCAATCGTTGAAGGAGCGCTTCTTTGGACGCCTGAACAAGGTATTAAATAGCCTTCTTTCAGGCGGAAACAAGGTGCGCGCCTTCAACGGTTGGGTCATGCCGGTTTGAATGTACTCTTTCGGCGTACTCGGACCGAACTCGATGCCCTGGATAGGAGAGTTCGTACACTGCTTACCGCAAACCGGATGCATCACCCACGATCATCAGTGATGAGGCTGTACATCCCGCGGAAGTGCGGGGGTCGAGGGTTTTTAAACGCGAAGTCCCTTCACAACCGCGAGATATGCAGTCTCAGAGAATATTTTTTTAAAGTCGAAGTGGGTATGCACCGAGATGTGGTCGCAGTGGACAAGGGACTCACCCCACTGTCCATGGCTAAAGAGAACTGGCGCAAACCTGTAGTACTTACTACCGATGACCGCAAGGAAGTATGGCAAGGCAAGGAGCTTCACGGGCTCTTCATGGGCCCGATGTAGATTTTCTAGCGTCCGTGTCCTGGTTACGTTTCGGCGACCTCTTTGGAGAAACTGAAGGTTTTGTCTGTGCGATTATGGATGAAGTTATGTTGACGAACAACTACCGGAAATATATTATGAAGGACGGGACGGTTGACGTGTGTCGGGCATGCCACCGTCCGGGTGAGTCCATCAGACATATTATTTCTGGTTGTTCTCGTCTGGCTAACGGCGAGTACTTGCACAGGCACAACCAAGTAGCCAGGATTATTCACCAGCAACTTGCCTTGAAATATAAACTTGTGGATTCTGAGGTACCGTACTACAAGTATGTGCCCGACCTAGTTCTCGAGAAAGACCATGTCACGCTGTACTGAGATCGGTATATCATTACTGACAGGACTATTGTCGCGAATAAGCCTGACATAGTAGTGATAGATCAATCAGCGCGCCGCGTAATGATAGTCGATGTTACCATCCCGCATGACGAGAACCTCGTGAAAGCTGAGAAAGAGAAACAAATAAAATATCTCGACTTGGCACACGAGGTTGTCGACATGTGGAATGTGAACTCGGCTATCATTGTGCCGATCGTCGTGACGGCCAATGGCCTTATAGCCAAGAGCCTCGACGATCATCTTTCGAGGCTCTCCTTAGGCGGTTGGATCAAGGGCCTGATTCAGAAGGCAGTACTCCTCGATACGGCTCGTATTGTGAGGAGGTTCCTGTCTCTGGAGTCCTAACCACCGGTCGCTTGGACCCTGCTCCCGCTACTGGCGGACCACTATTTTTTTATATTTTTAAATGTTTTTTTTATATGGTTTTTTTTTTTAAGAAATGTTTAAAAATATTTAAATTGACATAGTTTTCAGTAATTCGTGAAAATATTGAAAAATAGCGATTTTTTCGGTCAAAATAATTCAGAAATGATTTTTTTTTCTCACCAAAACATTATCAAACATATGAAAAAAGTAATGAATTAGTTAGCCAAGGTTATTAGCTACCGTTTGTCGTTTTTTTTTTTGTTTCTACGACGCATACAACCTTTGATATCACATGAAGTATCAAGCGCGCCGTAGTACATTAAAAAAATATTAAAGTAGCCATAATTTTTAGGGGGAGGGGGTTCAACACCCCATATTATTTTTTTTGTCGATAAAATTAGATGTAGTACTCAGCCTTAACGGGTTAGAAGTCTCACCCCTATCACATTGTATAGAGATACCGCTAGACTGGTCTATTTTAGTTACTTTCATAGTATAATGTCTTATGGCATTTTGCTATGGGTACGTGCTGCAGACATTGAGTCTATATTATTCGGCAAAAAGAGCCATCAGAACTATATATAATCATCGTAGGCTTGATTCTCTAAGGGAACTGTTTAAGGAAATTAACATCATGACGGTACATTGTCAATACATCTACGAAAACATAATGTATGTAAAATTTACATCTTTTTTATTAAAGGGGGAGAGACACAATTACGGTACTAGAAATAGAGACCAATTAGTTCATACAGGCTTCAGACTCGCTAAAGTAGACTCATCTTTCACGGGGTAGTGTTTGAGATGCTATAATAAAATTCCACAAAATATTCTTGAACTGAATGAAACGAAATTTAAAACATGCATTAAACGCATACTATCTAAGCAAGCATATTACAAGTTGGACGATTATATCGCTGATAAAAATGCTTGGCTCAATGCCGGTCCTGCTCCACAAGGACAGGGGCGCTTAAAACGATAGTATTAAATAGTATGTTGGAGCTGCTACAACTATCTTTGCATTGTATAAATTCAATCTCTTTAATATTATATAACCGCATAGCCCATATTGTGTGAGTACTATGTACTAGAAAGCTGTCATTCACTGGAAACCTACGTCTTTTCTTGACTTTTATGTGCCCATCTCTCTACCAATTTTTAGGTACAAGCCAAGGATTTTATATAAACTTGCGAGAGCCCTTAGTCCAGGCTGTCACATAACTCTTTCTTAGCATTACTCATAAACTCCAGACTTGCTAAATTTCAGGTCGGTAGTGAAAAAAAAAAACAGAACTTTCATACAAACTTGCGTGAGCCCTTAGACCTCGTTAACCCGGCCCTGTAGCAAAATCCGTTCTTAGTGGACGTCTACTAACTATAAACTACCTCCCTGCCAAAATTCATCTTTATATGTCAATCGGTTTTCGCTTTTATATATATTTAGATTCAACTTGGCTCTCATTTCACATTTATTTTTTTGATGGGATATCATTACTTTTTGTACAGAAATTATTAGTAGGTACTTAATCATAATAAAATTAATAGCAAATGGTTTTTGTTAATCTACTGTAATATTTTCCTACGTTTACGAGGTATAATTGCCTTTTTTGTGTTATTTTCTACATTTTCTTGTACCTTTGAAATGTTCGAGTGAATTGCCCATTCAGTATCCGGATTTTTTTACGCGTTTTCTGTTTAGACTTAATTTGGCCAAGTCGGGGCGGTATAACGTGCGCAGGCGGTTGTACTCTACAATAGAGTTCTCTTGTGCCTTGATTTGACTTGGATCTAAATTGATAAGATGTATTCCATCTAAGGTTTTAACTCTGGAGCGTCCAACGTAAGCCTGCCCTTTACTAAATATAGAGGAGCCTATGTCGAGAAGAGCGCTGTCAAGGCTAAGGCCTTGTGATTAGTGGATAGTAATGGCATAAGCTAAGCAAATAGGGAATTGTTCCCTGTCAATATAAAACGTCACGTTAAATAATATACATTACTTAATTTCTGAAACTTGGTCTTGACTCGTTCTAGTTCGTAAATTAAATTATGCTTAAATTGTATTGTTATTTTACGTGCGCTATTGCTATTGCTAAAACTGATATGTTTGGATTTAAAAAAAAATAACGGTGGTTTTTCACTCATTATATATATATTCACGGCTGTCATCAATTTTGATTGCTGATTCTTACATTACAGGCACTATAAGTGTTCCTTATAGAATCAATTAATTGAAAAATTATAATTAACTGATAAAAATTTACTAGTTTCTGATTTTTATTCCTTTGTATTCACCCAAGTACCTATCTGGATGCCAAATTTGAACTTTCTAGGTCATCTGGAACTGGGTTAGAGTTTCGATCTTAAGGCCAGTCAGTGATAAAAATGACGATTTTTGGACGTTAACATCTAAATAATTGTTTGAGGTGTGTTTATGAAATTTGGAGCACATATATGTATCTCGCAAGTCTCAATATATGAGCCTAATTTGACGTGTTTATGCGAAATAGTTTTTGAGTTATGAGGGGGTCAAAAGCGGCTCCACCGTGTGTACACGGTGTTGCTGGCCAGTTCTGTTAGCTTGAACTTGGCTTGGCTGTCTAGATGAATCACGTTAAAATTCTAAGTCGCAAACGCAGTTAATATTATGAATTATCACTTTGTGACCATTTTACGAATTGTAACGTAATTCATATTATGACCCTATTCTGATCCTGCTAAAGCGGGCATTTTAGGCCCTCTGGATACAACACTAAGACTTACAAATAGGCACAAAAAAGTGAGACCCATTTCATGTTATAATAATGTTATATTTCAAGGGGTTTCGCCTGTTTCAGATTTCAGTTAAATAAAAAAAAACATATTTGTTGTGTCTCAAATGGTTGTATTTACCATTGTGAATTGACAAGATTGAGAATTTATGAAATTTAATTTAAAAACACCATTTTTAAGAATAAAGAGAAACAATAAAATAATTATCAGCTCTGTGTAGTGTGTAATAGTTTATGTATGTGTGACTATAGTAGTGTGGTGGTATAGTATGGTGGGTTTGAGTGTGTGTGAGTGTTTGTGTGTGCGTTTGCGTATTTGCTGATAGTGCCATTATAGTCGAAATTGATACAGAAGGTAAGTATTCATGTCACAGACTATTTAACTTCTTGATTTGTTCACTTTCATATCATTTGGCATTTCGAAAAACCAACATTACACACAATTTGTAACGACTTAACCATTACAAATTCTCAATTCGAAATGAAAAATTATACGAGAAACCTAAAGATGATTTTCAAATAGCACGGAATAGAATGGAATACAATGGAAGTGCAAAGTTGGCGCGTGCCAGAATTAAGCGTTGTTACGCTTACTTGCTGCTTGATGGTGCTTAGTCGTATTCCGACATCGCTTCCAAGTTACAGTCGCTAGTCTCCCGATCATTTTATTTTTCCATAAGAATACCATTTTGTAGTGGAATAATGATAGTAGGAGAAAAAGGGTAAGTTGAGGTTTTTCCTATCATCGGAAAGTTCGCTTTTATTTGTTTTATTATAAAAACACTTTTAAAAGTTGTTAAGTGTTTACATATTGGTGCTCGTGACATCCATTGATGTATCCAACCTTGTTTGTTATAGGCATGGTGGGATACAATAAATTGGAACATAGCTCTTGCTACCTATATTTTTAAATTATTGCGTGGCAAGACTTCAAACCTAGGTATATTAAAAGAAATAAACCTGTGTGTGCCCGACAATTATGTATTGCGAAGGCGACGGCCAATAATAAATAATATATCGAAATAGACGTCTAATGGCGGTGAATAGATTTTTTGCTAAGTAATAATTTGGCAAATGAAATTATGCCAAAAAAAATTTTGGGAAGTGAAAATTTGTCAAATTCCTTTCGGTCAAACAAGGGCCACCAATCTACTAAGTAAAGCCCCTTTAACGCGTACAATATAAATAAATAATTCTCCCATTGAAAAACTGTAGTATTATTTATTTGTTTGTGTTTGGTTTGTTTAATAAATTATTTTATGTCAGATTTAAGTAATAAATTATTAAATAAGTTTTTTTAATACTTCGCTCCCTTTTCGGAATGTAACAAGAAATCGGGTATCTATCGATAACATAGATCAATGCTAATTAATGTGTCACTGACGCGAATATCATCCATAATTCAAAAGACATTAACTTTATAATTGTGATCACTGAGAATACCGCCATCTATGGTCAAGTAGCGGAATTCACTCGTCAATAGATTCTAGTTTAATTTCAGATTACAAAACATCGTATGTTTTTTCTGCTAAAGCAAAATAAATCCTATCCATAGAGTGCGAAGGTAACTTTTAAAATGTAGAATTTGTGACTTATGCTACTTGTGACTAAAATTAAAACGTCCAAACAAACGAATTGTTTATTTGTAGTGCATTATAGGATTAGGCTCGGCGCTCATTGGCGGCACGGCAAGGTGTTTTTAGGCGACGAATAAAAATAAAACTTAAAACTATGGCAATAAAGTTGAAATTTCAATGTTAACGGTCGTAAGTACTTACCACGGTATTGTTTTTGTTCTTGCGACCGTAACATTGAAATTTCAACTTTATTTCCATAGTTTTAAGCGCCGGGCCTTACTGGTTTATTTGTGTAAGTTTGGTGACAGCGGTTCCCATTTTCGGCGCTTGTGCCACGGTAATAGTATCTACAGTAGTGTATCTTCATACAAACGGTCGGAACGCGAGTCATACCTACATGCCTCGAGTTTGGAATACACACGGTACGCAATAAGTCGCGACTGCTCGGTGCACTGACGAACGAACGATGTGATGGTTTTGTAAGCAGTCAGCGTGCGATTTGTGAATATTTTTTTGAAATAAGAACAAGTATTTACTAAATATGGCAAAGAGTTATACTTATTATACTAACATTATAAAGCTGAAGAGTTTGTTTGGCTGAACGCGCTAATCTGAGGAACTACTGGCTCGAATTGGAAAAGTTTTGGATAGCCCATTTATCGAGGAAGGCTATAGGTTATATAACATCACGCTACAACCAATAGGAGCGGAGCATCAATGAAAAATGTTGCAAAAACGGGAAAATTTATTATTTTTGAGTGCTTCCGTTGCGTGCGCTGCGTAAACGGTTAACGTTACAAAAAAATAATGTAAAAAGGAATTATTCCACTTAAAAAGGTCTTAAAAAAAGACTGCGACAGCATATGAATATATTTTGAGGTTGACTAACAATAACCATTTTTATGATTTTACAATACTGACTGTTCAAGAAGAACTTATCATCAATATGTAAGATACATGCAGCGACATCTATTGAACCAAAATGGTACTAATGAATAAAAATGTAGCTGATTACTTAAAAATCGACTGACCGGCCTTTTTTTAAAGTTATGATAGCGTACTCTAGATTAGTCTACATGACGCTGCTTTGTAAAATCTACATAGCCTGTGTGCCCTGTAGAGTGTGTTCGATCGCTTTCCATGCGCTTTGCATACGGAAGGCAGTTGCAAGAGGTTCGCAAGAGTTTACAGCAGCTTTATCGTGTTTGGGCTCATTTCATGCACCTTGATGAGAACATTAAACCTAACTAGAGTATGACTGTCATCGAAGGTCTGGCGATGAATACGGAAGGCAGTTGGAAGGGGTCCGCAACAGTTTACAGCAGCTTTATCTTGTCTCGGCTCATTTCATGCAACTTGATGAGAACTTTAGACATAGCTGGAGTATGACTGTCTTCAAGTGTCTAAAGATGAAGACGTAAGGCTGTCGAGGGAAGCCCTTATTTGGAAAAACATAAGTAAAATATTTTAGCGATTAATGCAAATATTTCCGAGAAATGAAATTGTTACCTACTTGAATCTAGACTAATATTATAACGCTGAAAAGTTTGTTTGTTTGGTTGGTTGAAGGCGCTAATTTTAGGAACTGCTGGTTCGAATTGAAAAATTCTTTCAGTATTAGATAGCCCATTTATCGTGGAAGGCTATAGGTTATATAACACCACGCCACAATCAATAGGAGCGGAGCATCAATGAAAAATGTTGCAAAAACAGGGAAAAATTATTCCGTTTGAAAGCTTCCGTTGCGTGCGCTGCGTAAACGGTTAAAGTTACGCAACAATCACGTATGACAGAATGGTTCCTCTTAAAAAGTTCTATAATAGGTCAGCGATAGCATATGTCCATCTTTAGGGTTGACTGACACTCTCTCTAACCCTCTATCTCTGTTATGTGACGCAGACGAAGTTGCGCGGCTCAGCTAGTTAAACATAAACGAAACACAAGAAAGCGCTAGCACAAGTTGCGGCGGCCATAAGGTGATGTTGTCAGATAATGTTACTCAATAAGGATTTCCGTGATAAGGTTGCCCTAATTGATAATACTGGACAGCTATGAAATATAAAACCGGCCAAGTGCGAGTTGTACCTACTCACACGCACACAGTGTTCCGTAGCACCAAACAATATAATAAAAATATTTTGAAGGCTCATTCATAATATGTTGTATTACATTCAACAGCAAAACTAAATTTGTTTTTCATAGTATGTTAAGGAAAAACAAAGTTACTGCTGCAGTTTGATAAAAAAGTCCCATATCTCAAAAACTAAACATCAAATTTTATTCAAAACAATTTTCGTTGAAGGCTTCTTGTAAGTTCTACAATCCTAATTTTTTTTCAGAATTTCCTCCTCTTACTTTAGAAATAAGAGGGGGGGGGACACATTTACCACTTTGGAAGTTTCTATCTTTCAAACGATAGAGTTTCAGAAAAAATGGTTTTAGAAACCTCAATGTCATTTTTAAAGACCTATCTATAAACAACCCGCACGCATAGGTTTAATGAAAAAAAAGATGTTTAGTTTCAGTTCCATGTGGGGGACGCCCCCCCCCCCCCCATAATCTTTTATTTTTTATTTTTGTATAAAAATTGTAAAGCGGTTCATAGAATAAATTCATCTACCTACTAAGTTTGAACCTTATAGTCCTAATAGTTTCGGAATAGAGTGACTGTGAAATACAGACGGACAGACGGACAGACAGACAGACATGACGAATCTACAAGGGTTCCGTTTTTTGCCATTCGAATACGGAACCCTAAAAATGTTATAATTTTGATGATAGTTGTAACAATTATTATCTAGAAAAATACTATAAGTTAAATTAGAGAACTTAATTATTTGATTTTCTTATTTGCATTAAAGTTTGGATCACAGAGACATATATTGATAATTATGAAACTAAGTAAAGTTCTCTCTCTCTGTCAAGTAAAGTAGATGGTGACTCTTTTACACTGAACTTGTGCCTGTTCTAACTGTTCCCCCCTGGTATAAGTATTCTACTTTTTGATCAAAAACGTCCCACACAGCGCCACAAAGGAACAAGCCTAGTACATAGGCTGATAAACACATTACCCTCCTCCAGTTTGGTAAAAGCAAGCTGGCAATCTACAAAGGCTATTTTCAAACCAATCTATGGCAGCATATGGTATGGTATCCATTTTTGGGGTATGGCCAGCCAAAGTAATATTGAGATTTTAGAAAGGTGCCAGTCAAAAATATTAAGGGTTATCTTTAGTAGTCCACAATATGTAACAAGATAATATATCATGACTTGAAAATATCTACTACAGTCAAACAAGAGATAACACAATACAGCCAAATACCAGAAGACACTCAAAACATCAAAATGAACTTGCTCTAAAACTAAGTGGTGATGGTGGCCCGCAATTTATGAGATTGATAAGACAGCTTCCAAACTCTCCTGGACAGATTCATCTAATTGGAATGAGAAACTTAACCAAAAAGTTCTCACTGACCTCTCTTACCTAATAAAACCCAGAAATATCAGACAAAGAAGCAGCTTATTGTCGTTGACAACAAATTGGTGCGAAATAGAAAGAACAAAAAAAAGTCAACAAAGGAGGAGTTCCTTTGTAGACTTTTCTATTTCTGCATTAATAATTAAAAAAAACCAAGCAAATAAAATGGCACTTGACAACCTGTCTCTTACCCACACTGGAATTACTCCTGCTTAAGACTAAGACCTTAACCCCCCTGAACGGGATGTAAAATTTTGGAGCTTGCTTTGCTATCACAGCATTGTTAGTATGATGTATGTAATGACAAACTTTATTATTTACTTAAAATAAGTATTGGGGCCAAGTTCAAGTTTATTAACCAAAGGAATAAGATTTTTCATACAAATGTGTGAAAAATGCTCCTTTCTACCCAAAATAGTTATGAAAATAATCCCATAAAAGTTTTGTTTGACTATCATTTCAATATCGTTGATACTGACGTCATGTTTAATTAAGGGTAGAACCATGAGCAATATTGTACTTGCCAATATATAAACACTCTTAATTTATCACCAAAGAGTTTGTTTTTTGGTTTTGAACTCCCGGTTGGATTTGAAGAAATATTTTAGACAAATTCTTGAGAAAACTTTATGGGCTATTTTACATCAATCTACAAAAATTAGGAGCTGTTTAGCACTGCTTGTAGGTATAGAATATAGATATATTGAAGACAATTAGGTTAAAATTAATACTATATCTTACCTTATCATAAGTTAATCTCCTAAATAGGTTCCTTTTATTTGTAGCTATTGAGTGTTCTTTTATTTTATCAGCTACTTTGGAGCCCACCCACAGTGAGTCAGCGTTGGCCTGCAGCATGGCTAGCGGAGTCACTCCTCGCAGGTTGGGCACGTCTAAACTAGCATCACCCTGTGTATGTTTTATTATAACATAAGGAAAAAAAATTACATCTATTGATAAGTTTAAAGGTTTCGGTTATTTAAATTATACACTACTACAGTTGTAACAGAGCTTCACCTCTACTGACGCAGGTCAATAGATTATTCCAAGTAATGCAGTAGCATTGATTGTTATGTATTTGACTTCCGCCACCATCCTAGGAGACACACTGTATCTGTGACCTCCCTTTTGTTACACTTATTCTCTCAAGGGCAATTAAATATTCTAATTTTGGAGATATTATGAATAAAGGCATAATATGGAAACTCACATATAGGATGAGGGTGGATATGGCAGTAGTGTTCCGGGCGAGAATAGCCCAGTGCAGCGCCGTGTTGCCGTGCGACCGGTCGGCCGGGCGCGGCGACGCGCCCAGCGTGAGCAGCAGGCGCGCTGGGTCCACGGCCGACACTTTCCAGCATGCCCACATGAGCGGCGTCATGCCGGCCGCGTCCGCCGCGTCGGGCGCCACGCCGCGCGCCACCAGGTATGCCACCACCGCTGTGTGGCCGAACTGTGCCGCCAGGTGCAGGCAGGCGCAGCCTTCGGCGTCGCGTAGGGACGCGTCAGCGCCCGCGCGCACCAGCAGCACCGTGGCCTCCAGGTGGCCCTGGCGCGTGGCCCAGTGCAGCGGCGTAGACTGCAGCTCGCCGCCCACCGCGTCCACCGCCGCGCCCTTCGACAGCAAATACTGTATGATCTCACGCCGATTGTTGATGGCCGCCCAGTGTAGCAGCGTGACGGTCTCATGATCCGGCTGGTTCACGTCCCACCCCGCCTCCACGAGCTCCTTGACGCGAGCGAAGGCACCGTACTGCGTCGCCTTCACGATATCGAAGCCGCTGTAGTCTCTCTCCAGGGGCGCAGGCGGGGGCTCGCGTGGCGGCGGCCCGTCGCCGTCGGGCTGCGACTTGCCGCATTGCCCGCTGGCGGCGGCGCCGCATGTACTGTCGTACATAATCCTAACACGGACCAGGGGATACGGGCATCATAAGGTACGACTGGACGAGAATAAATTGGTTCGATGAACTTGGGTGCACTACCACAATAAACGCACAATTTAACACAATTCCAATGACTCGATTTTAATCGAAATTAAGCGAAAATATCACAACTTCCAATCAAACCAAACACACACACTTATTGACATTTCTGATTTCTTATGATTGTAGAGTTGCCACTTCATTATTATTTTGATTAAAAGATCCCTATTTCTTCCTTTTAAATTGAGCATTTCACGAAAAGTGCGGTTTCACTTCCGTATTTTTAATTGTTTACCTTTTTACCTCCTCGGGCCTTAAAATCGCGTTTGAATTTTGTTAACTACAGTATGACCACTTTACCCATTCCCCTTCTTTTATTATTATTATTTAAGAGTGCAGTTCAAAGTGACGCTACTTGTCAAGAAAAAAGGCATCGATGTATCAAACTTGGTACATTTAATTTAGTTCTGTCTTTCCACGAGCACAGATAAGTTGGTTGAAGTGTACACATGTATGTTACTGAATAAGCCCAAACTTAGATTTTCCAGTAAAACCTAAGATTTACCTCTTAATGGTAAAAATCAGAAGTATTCTGTGATCATCGTTTATTTCAAACTATTATATTATAACCTCAGAACACATAATAGTATGTACAGAAGCCAGCATATGAAGCAACTACAATCTGTCAAATTTCTATTATAGATTTTCAACTTTATCGTTATAGCATTAGGGTCAAGGTTGGTTGGCAAAATTTGACAGTTTCGGGTAGCTTGATGTGCTGGCGTATGTACAAGTATTACCATACACTAGGTTGTTACCGTAGACAGGCTGTTACAGTTACATTATTACCTATAGACACATTTCATTGCTCGTGACTGTACAGTGTATAGCCATATTACACTACCCGCCGGCAACGGCCCGGCACGGCACCATTACGGCGACGGCCCGGCTCGTTTTTTTACGACATCCAGTAGTAAGCATTCATTACCACTTATTAGGCATAGCTGCATGCCCCTCGGCCACATTCGCCGTATGCATATATTCGCCTTAAGCATTGACTTATTTGCCACCGACTTCCCGAAGTAAAGTTTTTTCACCATTTACGGTTTTTTTGGAAGTCGGTTAATTTTTTGCAAAAGACTTTTTTATTTCAGCCTTTTTATTTGTGCAATGATGGAATCTCACACAAGTTCCTGTCGAGTATTCATTTCTCCATTATTACTAAAACCACACCACATCCACATATACATAGAAGATAAGAAAATAAAGACAGTTAGGAAAGTCATAAATAACGAGACTAACAGGAAGAAAATACTTAACAATAGCTACACATTAGATACAGCATGTGGTAGTAAAAACTCTAATCAGGAAGTAGCTCATGAATTTGTTTTCTTTACCGATATACTATTAAAAACTACGGAGGCTCTAAATTCCTCTCCTGAAGTCTCAATTGGTTTATTAAAGGCGAATGTGTGTGGCTGCCTGGCTGAATTTAAATTTAAACACATAAACCCAATGATAGTTATTAAAGCTTTCCGGAAAATAAAAGTCAAACTGACCGAAGATCTTTGGGGAATGTCTACCAAAGTTTGTACATCCATAGTTGAGACTATAGCACTATACTTAGCTTTAATTTTTAATTTGTGTGTAGACCAAGGAGTTTTCCCTGAATTAATGAAATACAGTAAAGTCATACCTCTGTTCAAATCCGGAGATAGTAAAGATACAAATAATTATAGACCTGTATCCGTGTTGCCAGTTTTTAGCTAGGTGTTTGAAAAGGTAATGCTGAATCAAATGCTCAATCGTTTTAACACCAACAGAATCTTACAGGATCAACAGTATGGTTTCACCAAGGGACGTTGTAAAACTGACGCCGGTGTAACCTTATTAAATCACATTTTTACTGCGTGGGAAGAGTCCCAAGACGCCATAGGAATATTTTGTGACCTCTCCAAAGCATTTGATTGCGTAAATTACGACACTTTAGTTTTGAAACTTGAGCATTACGGACTAGGTAAACTTGCAATTAGTTTGATAAAATCTTATTTGAATGATAGTCAACAACAACTTCAAATAAATGGTGTTAATTCACAGGGTTTAAAAGTAATAATGGGGGTTCCGCAAGGCTCAATATTGAACCTTCCCCCTTTTTCGGTATCCAACTTTTTTAAATATTTTTGGGAAAAAATATAACATGGCTTAAATTTATTGGAATCGATTCAGTTACTTATTCTGAACAAACTATATTCAGGTTTCGCATATATTAAAAATAATGTTGTATAAATGATCTACCCTATTTATTGAAAAACCAACCTCAAAATATGGTGTTATTCGCTGTTGACACTTCCCTAATTTTTAAGATAAATAGACGGGCCCAAAATCTAGATAACGTGAATAATGCCCTACTTCAGGTCCATAACTGGTTCACAGCAAACAATTTAGTATTAAATGAAAATAAAACGAAATGTTTAAGATTTGCTTTACGGAATGTTAAAAGTAGCGATTGTGATATAGTATTGAGTAAAAAGAAACTTGAATTAGAAGATAAAACAGTTTTCCAGGGGATTACGCTGAATTCAAGGCTACAATGGGGTTCTCATTTAACATCTCTAGCGGGGCGGCTAAGTTCAGCAGCATATGCTATTAGAAAAATCCGTCAACATACTGATGTAGATACCGCTAGACTGGTCTATTTTAGTTACTTTCATAGTAAAATGTCTTATGGCATTTTGCTATGGGGACGAGCTGCAGACATTGAGTCTATATTTATTCTGCAAAAAAGAGCCATCAGAGCCATATATAATCTTCGTAGGCGTGATTCTCTAAGGGAACTTTTTAAGGAAATTAACATCATGACGGTACATTGTCAATACATCTACGAAAACGAAAGTATGTAAGAAAAAATCTACATCTTTTTAATAAAAGAGGCGACAGACACAATTACGGTACTAGAAATAGAGACCAATTAGTTCAGCCTCGGACTCGCTAAAGTAGACTCATCTTTCATGGGGTACTGTTTGAGATGCTATAATTCCACAAAAATTCCACAAAATATTCTTGAACAGAATGAAACAAAATTTAAAACATACATTAAACGCACACTATGTAAGCAAGCATATTACAAGTTGGACGATTATATCGCTGATAAAAATGCTTGGCTCAATGCCGGTCCTGCTCCACAAGGACAGGGGCGAATAAATGAATAGTATTAAATAGTAAGTTAGAGCTGCCGAAGATTGTACAACTACCTTTGCATTGTATAAATTCAATCTCTTTAGTATTATATAACCGCATAGCCTATATTGTGTGAGTACTATGTACTAGAAAGCTGTCATTCGCTGGAAACCTACGTCTTTTCTTGACTTGTATGTGCCCTGGCGGTTAAGAGTATGTCATGCTCACTCAAATATGTCGCTGATGGTGGCGCGTGTGTCGGATTAATTTTATTATATAAATGGCCACCTAATAATTTCAAGAATCTCTGCGCGAATTGGGTACGGCAGGCTCTGGACTCGCCAAACTGTAAACTTTCTACGTTTATGTAGGAGAACAATGGGATCATAAGTCAGACGACCATGCATTTTGATGATAGTGTAAAGTATGAAAAGTTGCCATACTGTTAGAACTTCACAGGTTTGGTAAAGGGTGATAGTGGGATGATAGAAGGGAAGAAATGCACTCACTTTAAGTAACGCCCTCTGCGCACGCTCAAGTTTCAGCATTATGGTTGTACACGCCCCACCCCAAGACATTATACAATAAATTAAAAGAGATTGACATAAAGCGAAGTAAATCGTTTTTAATACTTTAGAGTTTGCTATATGTCGGAGATTTTTAAATATATATTTTAATTTACATAAGAGTACGTAGTAATTACATAAGAGAATGTTGTGTTGACCTGTAATTGGTACCTACATAAGAACCCTAACCTGTATATTTTTATTGTTAAATGTAAAATGTATGTGCTGTTGGCGTACCTATTTTAAATCAATAAATATACATATAATAAAATCGTAGACTGTCCGTGCCTGTACATTACAGATTTTTGTAAAAAAAAAATCACTGGAAGGTGCGAGAAATAAGTAATAGAAAGTAATTTTTTTATTTTTTAGTTTGTCGGTTTATCTGTTCGTTTGTGCGCGCATCACGTAAAAACCCCTCATTGTATTCAAAATCGAAGTATTACAAAATAAGAAGTATTGTTGTGAGTATTATTTAGCCTTTATTTCATCAACATCGACCAACAGACGCAAAAGATATTATTTTTTAAAATTTAGTTAGTAACCTCATATTATTATGCGATTTCTATGATAAAAATAATTTACGTAAATAGGTTTTAGTCGTAGTGTAGTCGGAATGGCTGAAAATTAATTTTGTTTTATTTTTCCTTTTGTCTTTACTCTTTGCACGGAAGTGATAAGTATTACGTACGCACGTGACGGCCAGTCAAGCTTTAAAAAACCAAGGCCAAGTTATACTGGAAATTACAGCTTCATGTGCCGCCGTGTGTACAACATCAATTCTTGCTTGCATTAAAAATTTTGCCACCAAAAGAGAGGTTAAAATATGCTAATTTAGTTAGTAGTAATTTATTCATTTTATGTAAAAAGTAGGACATGATGGAAAGGCTGAGAATATAACATTATTAAATTAAATAAAAAAATGATTTTCAATTTTCGTTTCAAGGCAATGAAATAATTTAAAAAAATTAGTAATAAGAGAAAACTATTAGGCGTCGGTAGATAGGTATTAAAAAAATAATCATAATCATAAATCTTTGTTTATCTCAACATAAGAAGTAACAGGCACTGGTCTATGTACAATCTTAAATAGAGAAAGGTGTCTGAAGTAGGAAGGTCCCGGTACAGATCACCACTCCGGCTTAGATATACCATTTATTTACAGCAATTCAACCTGAAGTTTATTTAACTAATAAAATTACTATTATTTGAATTTACTATATTTAATGGTGACCAGTGAAATGATGTATTAAATAAGATTAGTTCTTAGATAATAGGTAGATAAACAATATCCCACAAAATAAAAACTTTATGGGGACAATATCAAAATAAGACGATGACGTTGTCAAATTCAACCAGACCACCTTTTTCCAATGTTGCCCGCACACAAACTAAATAAAATACTTTCGTTTGAATATTAAAACAGGCTAATTAGTGTTTAAAAAAGGCATCGTTCTTTTCGTTTTTGAATATCAAAAAACCTATCCAAAAAAACAAATTATTGTTTATATGAGATTTCCATTTCGTATTTTTATATGTGCCTACCGAAATGACTTTGAATACTAATAATTTAGTAGATTAATGATCATTGCCACATTGTGCGAGAGGGAAAAGGCTAAAATCCGGCAGTGACGAGCCTCAGAACGGCTATTTAAAACTTACACTAACGGAGTAAAATACTATATGAACAAATTAACATTGCGAATGGGTTTCCTGATAAAGTCAAGGCTACCCTTTTAAAACTCACGGAACTAATATTTTTTTCCAAACCAAACGAAATAAACATTGAATTAGAGTAAATACATATCTACAAAGCATAAGAGCCAAGAATCTGTTAGGTTGTCATCTTTTTGTCCCTACTACAGGGTTGTAAGGTATAGGTAGATAAATTTTTACAGGGCCGAATTAAGGAGGTCTAAGGGCTTTCGCAAAAAGTTGCATTTAATGTTGTACACAGAACGGTTTAGAATAATAAGCGCCCAACAAACACTTTGAAAAAAAGTTGTATAGCGCCAAAGTACACCGATTTTTAAAGTCATGTCGTAGCCTCAACACCATTTAATTTTGTTTCGGACCTCTGCCGCCCAGAACTACAGCAACTGCAGCAACTACTATTTTTGTATTGACTGTGATTATGTATTTGAATTTATTGAATTTTGACTATATGTAACTAATTTAATTATTTCTTAAATTTTAGAATAGAATAGAATATTTATTTGCGTAAAACATGGTATACAGGGTGTTAGATACAAATTGAGGCACAAGCATGTTTAGCTAGGATAAAACATAGCATGCAAAATTTTAAAGACAAGGTAACAACAGACGTTTTTTTTTTTTTAAAACATCAACATTTTTTATCTTCAAATTCTTTTAAAGTATAAAAACTACACTCGAGGAACCACTTATGAAATTTAATTTTAAATAATTTTGCATTTAAAGCTTTGAAATGCCTAGGTATTTTTTTTATAAATACACACACATTGCCAAGCAGTTACTATTGTATTTAGATAGTCTAGGCAAATCATTTAACACTAGTTTATATGGATCTCGTCGGTTCCGAGGATTGACATCATTTGCAGTCTTAAATAGTTGCTTATTTCTCATAACAAACACACATATTTCGTAAATTTAAAGCGACGGTAACGGTAACAAACCAAGTTTTTTAAATATTGGTCGACATGAGTCGTCGGGCTTAAGTCCACAAATTGCTCTCATTTATGTAAATGAGGAATAATATTGGGCCTAGCACGCTTCCCTGTGGAACACCATATTTATTATGTTTATATTCCGATGAATAGGATATAATGACATTATTTTCATTTTTTGGATTGATGAGGACACATTGTTTTCTGTTGACGACAGCCACTGAAGCGCCGGTCCTCTAATACCAACAGCTTCCAATTTTTGTAGCAATATGTCATGTGACACCAGATCGAAAGCTTTCGATAGATCAAAAAAGAGGCCTGTAGTTATATAATTATTATTAGTATTTGAAAGTACAGCTTGCATGAGGGAGAAAATAGCTAACGACGTGGACTTGTTCTTTTGGAATCCAAACTGCTGGTCACTTATTATATAAAATTTATTGCAAAAGTCAGTTAACCTTTTAAACATACATTTTTCTAAAATTTTAGACAATATGGGTATAAGAGTTATAGGCCGGCAATTGTTGATGTCACATTTATCTCCCTTCTTGAATAAGGGCTTTATTAAAGACATTTTTAATTTTTCAGGAAAGGTGCCTTGTGAAAATGACATGTTTATTAAATGCGTCAGAATACCAGTCAGTTCGTTGCAGCAGGCTTTGACGATTTTTGTATTGATCTTATGATAGCCCTCCGACCTTGTGTTGGACAAAGACATTATTTCCTGTCTTACCTCGTTAACCTCCATTGGTCTTAGAAAGATAGAGTTGACACACGTACTTCTGAAGCGGTTTTGATTTGTGTTTTTTCCCCTTGTACATGCGTTAAATTAACATAATTGTTATTAAATATAGTAGCCATTTTTACAGGGTCTGTAGTTATTGTATCATTGAATTTAATGCATTCTATGTTGTCTTTAAGAGTGTTACTGTTTATTTCGGTTTTAATGACATTCCATGTGGCTTTGCACTTGTTATCATGATTATGAATATATTTTATATTTGCACTTTTTTTTAGAATTATAAATACATTTATTTAGCAGACTGGAGTAGTTTTTATATTTAGTTTTATTAATTAAATTTTTATTTTTATAATATCCATACCGTAGCCTCCGTTTAGTTGTACAACTTTGTCTCAAACCTTTACTTATCCACTTTTGTTTGTTTTCCTTATTACTATTGATTTTAACTCTTACTTTAGGAAAACAGAGACCATACAACAGACACAATAGCTCATGAAAATCATTGAATGCACAGTTAGTGTCAGTTTTGAGATAAATATCGAAACAAGAAAGATTTTCCAGACATTCCTTAAATTTTCGGATGTTGTGTACGTTATAGTCAACTCAACAACCGTAGTTCTTCCGATGTTTGGAAATTTCTCAAGTCTGTAGGCATAGGCAAATCAGCTACTAACCAGTGCAAGGACGTGAACCTCAACGACCTAAATAAACATTTCTCTTTCCTTCCCTTTTCTCTCGATTCATCTGTCAAAGCTATGACCCTGGAGAGCCTTTCCAGATTACCGTTGCCACAATGTTCTCCTTTTAACCTTAGCGATCTTTCTGAGGATGACGTTAAGAAATCTGTCCTTGCGATTACATCTTCTGCCGTCGGTAACGATAAGTTGTGCTCAAGAATGGTTACTCTTATCCTTCCCTCTTTACTTCCTGTTCTTACTCACATCTTTAATCACTCTTTTTCCTTTTGCTCTTTTCCTTCAGTTTGGAAGCAGGCTCACATCATACCTTTACCTAAAACTAACAATCCTTCCTCGCTATCCCATTTTAGACCTATTTCTATTCTCCCATTTCTTGCTAAAGTTTTTGAGCAATTAGTTCATAAACAATTAACATTTTTCTTGACGTCAAACTTTTTAATATCCCCTTTCCAATCTGGTTTCCGCTCGGGTCATAGCACTGTCACTGCACTTTTGAAAGTAACTGACGATATCCGCTGGGCAATGGACAGTAAGTCACTTACCGTCCTTGCATTGCTTGACTTTAGTAGTGCCTTCAACTCAGTGGATTTCGACATCTTGCTAGGTATCCTCAAATCTTTAAATTTCTCTTCTTCTGCTTTAGCCTGGTTCAATTCTTATCTTCGGGGACGCTCTCAGTGTGTCCGCCTTGATGAGACTTTCTCCGATTGGTGTAGCCTCACCGAGGGTGTTCCTCAGGGTAGCGTTCTTTCTCCTCTTCTTTATTCAATTTTCATAAACATGGTCACCAGTGTAATCTCTTCCAATTTCCATCTTTATGCAGATGACTTGCAGCTCTACCGGCATTTTATTGTAGCTGATGCTGATTCCGCCGTTGCTGCTATGAATCATGACCTGGCTTGCATCAGCGCCTGGGATAAATCATTTGGATTGCAAATTAACCCAAGTAAATCTCAGGCCATGATCATAGGCAGCCGATTTGTTCGTGGTGCGGCCGTTATTGCATCTTTGATGCCGTTGTACCTCGATGGTGTTCGCATCAATTATTCAGATAGCGCCAAAGATCTGGGTGTAACTATTGATCCCTATCAGTCGTGGCGAGCTCAAGTCAATGAGGTAAGCCGTAAGGTACACTTCTCTTTTCATTCTCTGTAATGCCTTCAGAGTCTTCTGCCTTTGAAGACTAAAATTTCTTTGGCTCAAACACTTATTCAGCCGATAATAGATTATGCCGATGCCTGCTACCTGGATGCTACTGAGGAGCTATTAAATAAGCTTGAGCGCTTGCAAAATTTATGTATTCGCTTTATTTTTGAGCTCCGTAAATATGACCACGTTTCTCACCTTCGCAAAGAACTCAAGTGGCTCCCAATCCGCCTTCGCAGGAACACTAGGATCCTATGTCTCCTCTTCAATATCCTACACAACCCGTCCTATCCTTTTTACCTGCGCGAGCGTTTTTCTTATGCTCGCCCTACGGACGCACCATGTATGTAGATCGCACCTTAGATCCCTACTTAAATCCCATCCTCATAAATCCAGCTATTACTCCTACTCCTTCTCCGTCCATGCTGTAAGGTTGTGGAACTCGCTTCCGCCTAGCATTCGTGATTTAAAGAGCATTTCATTGTTCAAAACCAGAGTGAAAGAGCATTACCTTTCCTCTCAATTATGATTTATAATATACATATATATTTTTATTAGTTTATATATCTCAGCATTGTATATTTGTATAGCATTATAGGTTAAGTTATTTAAGGTACATATACACACTATTCTCTTGCTTTTTACACACAATCGTCTACATTTCTTTTTCATTTCTCCTTTTTGCGGGTCTGCTGGAAGAAATTTCATATGAAATAAGCTCTACCCTTGTACTCATATATTATAATGTTATTCTCCTGTGTTGTCTTCTCTGTGTACATAAATAGTTAAATAAAATAAAATAAATAAATAAATAGTCTCTTTTATAAATATAATATATTGTTGATTTTTGTGGTTTCTTTTTGATTGGAAAGCTTAACATTTGTGCTGTGACGTGATCAGATAGATACAGGGGTAGTACAGTGGCAGTTGCGTTGGTAATGTTGCTTAAAATGTGGTCGATACAAGTCAATTTGCGAGTAGGTACATTGATGTGGATTTTCAAATTATGATTGTTACATAAATCTTGCAAACCATTTGTGATCTTACCTTTTTTAAGAGTATTTATGTTTAAATCACAGGTCACAACTATATTTATTTTAGACTTGTATTTATATGACAAATCGTGTAAAAGATTGTGTAATTTTGCCAAAAACAGATTTGGATCAGATTGTGGTGTTCTATAAACACATACTACTATTAATTTATTATTTATAATCTCTATGCCACAAGCTTCAAACGTGTTTTGAGTTGCATATAGTTTTTCACATAAGATAGCTCTTTATAAAGTAAACCCATTTTCACTAATATGCATGTGCCACCTCTTTGCTTCTCTCTACAGTAGTTAGCAGCCAACGCATAGTTGCAGATTTTTACATAATTTTCATAGCCTTTTTTTACAAAGGTTTCAGATAGACAAATAACATCTCATCATTATTCGCTTCTTTTAACTCCTGAATAGTGATATCTAGTAGTTCTTGTTTGGATAATAAACTCGCTATATTTTGATGGAGTATTCTAAACTGGTGTGTTTTATTAGTTTGAGATAGGAAAGAAAGAGTCACGCTTGTTTAACACAGGAAAGTAATAAGGTATAGTCCCTATTTGACCTTTTGAGTTGTGCTGCAATGAGGAACTATGTTCGTGGGGCCTTGTACCCTCAATACGACCAAAGTAGTAAGGAATCGTCCCTTTTTTGGGTTTATCTGTAGGAACGTTTAATTTGGAACTTGATTTGTTACTCGCTATTTATTTTCATATTTCGCTCGGATTAAAATACTTATTACTATAATCACAACAATCTATAAGATAATTCATCGACTTACAAACATCGGATAGATTCGTGGAGGTTTGATTTACGAAGTGACAATTTTATAACTATTACAAACATTTTTATAGAGTAGTTTAACTTACGGACATTGAGGTACATGTTATTGATGACATTTAACACAATAATAGTGTTATTTATAAATGTATTTAATACAAATTGCAATTGAGACAACAACAGGTTAGGGTTGTTGTCATTTTCACCGATGCATATTACAAGTTTGTCTTCAGTGGTCAATTTAGTATTTCTACAGTTTGCTATAATTTCGTTGCTAGGCGCATTTGGCTTTGTTTCAGCAACGAGTCTGTATTTTTCATACTGCGTATTAGTCCTTGAGTGTGAAATGGCTGCTGCTAGTCCGTGTTTGGAGTTAAGAATTATAAACTATTTTGTACGCCGAATATGGCAAAACATGTTGAACCAGTAATCTCAAACTTGTTTCCATCCATATGTGCATATCTGTGTATCATGTCACACATGTTTATACAAATAAATGCATCTTTATCTTTATCTTTATCTTTATCTTTACCGGGCACAAATTTAGGTTCCGTGGGTGCTACTGAGAAATTCCTGATGGGATAACACTATTATCTAAAGTATTTTTTCTATTGCGTATACATTGTTTAATGTTAAGTGGAAGATCGGAGTCACCTAATTTGGGTCGCGCCGAATATCACCCAATCTCACGAGGGAGAGAGGGGGGTCTCGGCAAATTTCAGTTCGGTCAGATCGGTTTAATTAAATAAACATGTTTCTCTACAAATTTTTTTTTAGTGAATTCAACGCAATCATGCACAGATTACCGTATTTATACTAAACTACGTATTTTGATAAATCTCACGTGAGATTAGGAGGGAGATGAGGGGGTCAAGCAAATCACGACATCCCACCAAGGTGAGAGGGTTCCCCTCACGTAGTTAATGTTCGCCCCCTAACACAAGCATCTCCTTGCTTAAAAGGTGATCTCCAATTAATGTGTGTGACAACTTTATGTAATAAACAATTTTTTTTAACACTTTGCCCGACCCGGGAATCGATCCCCACGCTTAGTAGTCGCACTTGCGACCACTAGACCAACGAGGCAATCTCACACATGCACACCAAAGCTTTCATGCAAACGAAGTCGCGGGCAACAGCTAGTAAATAAATAAATTTACGAACTCTAGATGAAACAAGGTCGATGTGAGATGCAAAATTAAGTCTGTTATCAAGTAGGATGCCAAGGTATTTTATTGTGTTAGTTAGCTGAAGTAAACGACAGTCACAAGGTGGTAGACCACTACAAATATGCGAGTGTGCGATAATTTGTGAGTTAGAATCAAAAATCATCTGTGGGACATTACGGAGAGAAAAAGTTAAAAATTTTGTTTTGTCGAAGTTTAGGGTTTGGAGATTGGTTCTTGCCTCAGCACTGGGGCCGCCCAGCCAGTCCTCCGGCAGGGTTGCGTCGGCCCCCGAAAAGCCGGCTCCGGCGAAACCGGCTCCGGTTAAGAAGGCGGCGGCCCTGAAGCAGGGCAAGGCGGCGGCCCAATAGAAGGCAAGGTGGCGAATGTGCCAGCGCCAGCCATGAGGCAGCCGCCACCGTCGCTCCCCCCTCCCACCTCTTAAGCCGCCACCGTCACTCCCCCCTCCCACCTCCTAAGCCTTCCGCGGCCGAAGCCGGGTGGCAGGTGGCCGGAGAAAAGAGGAAGGGGCGAAAGGCGGCCAAAAAGGCTAGGAAGCGGGAGCAGAAACGCTGCCAAAAGGAGCGGAGCGTCGCGGCTAGGCTCAGCGCCCCGAAGATCGCAGCTGTAGTGATCACACTATAGCCGGACGCGGAAAAGAGGGGCGTGACCTATCGCGACGTGCTCGCTAAGGCGAAGGTGACGGTGGACCTCGGGGAGCTCGGGATCACCGGGGGCCTCCGGCTTAAAGTCACCGCAACAGGGGCTCGAGTGCTGGAGATCCCCGGCGAAACCCGTGACTCGACACTTCAAAAAGTATATAAAGTTAAGAAAAAAAAATAACAATAATAATACTATAGGTACTTGAAAAAGTAAATAATGTCAACTAAATCGAATAATAATTAATAAAAAAATATGTTAAATGTCAAACTGTAATAAAAATTAAAAAAAAATTGGTACAAATTCAATTTAATATCGATTTCAATTGTTGTTTCGTATGGTGTCCGGACGTAAAGAATAGCACCATCCCATGTCTTCCCGTGGGTGTCGTAAGAGGCGACTAAGGGACTTACCAGAGAATGGGCAGCAGCGTTCTCTGATTTTACAACAACCATACTGCGATCGCCAACCCGCCTGCCAAGCGTGGCGATTATGGCAAAACCCCCCTAAATGACGAGCACAAAAAAAAAATGGCCCCTAGTACCCGGCAGCCCGTCTACCCTCGACTACGGTAGCGGTCGAGGTTACGGCGTGGCAAGGGGTGCTAAGAATCTCCGGACGGGATCAGGCTGCCAATACCGACGACTTGACCTGGCAACATATAACACGCGTACACTCCGGACCGACGAGAAGATAACGGAACTCGAAGAGGAATTGAGCAGGCTGCGATGGAGTATTGTGGGATTATCTGAAGTCCGAAGAGAGGGTGAGGACACGATAATCCTGAAATCCGGCAACCTGCTCTATTTCCGAGAGGGTGACCGGCAGTCCCAGGGTGGTGTTGGGTTTATCGTCCACAAGCCCCTTGTGAATAACGTGGTGAAGATCGAGAGTGTGTCGACCAGGGTGGCGTACCTTGTACTCAAAATATCCTCAAGATATTTGCTGAAGGTCATACAGGTCTACGCCCCGACCTCGGCACACCCCGACGACGAAGTGGAGACCATGTATGAGGATATTTCCAAAGCCCTGCATGGTTTCAAGACTCACTTCACCGTTGTCATGGGGGACTTCAATGCGAAACTGGGCAAACGAGATGGAGATGAGCTGCAGGTGGGGCAATTTGGGTTTGGAAGTCGGAACCACCGGGGTCACCAACTGGCTAGTTTTATGGAGAAGGAGGACCTCTATATGATGAACTCCTTCTTCAAAAAGCGCGAGCACAGGAAGTGGACCTGGCAGAGTCCCGATGGTGCAACTAAAAATGAGATTGACTTCATCATGTCAACCAAGAAGCAGATGTTCAATGATGTCTCTGTGATCAATTCGGTGAAAACCGGGAGCGATCACCGCATGGTAAGAGGCACATTGAACATCAATATAAAGCTTGAAAGGTCTCGACTGATGAAGTCTACGCTCCGTCCAGCACAGATCCAGATCCAAAACCCCGAGAGCTTTCAGCTTGAACTCCAGAATCGTTTCGAGTGCCTAGGAAGCTCAGTGGACGAATACAACGATGGGTTCGTGGAAACTGTCCACACGACTGGGTCTAAGTTTTTCAAGACACGTCGTGCACACAACAAAAAACTCTCTGATCATACTCTCGAGCTCATGAAGGAGCGGCGTGAGATGATCCTGCAGTCTTCAGATGAGGTGTGGAAATACCGGCAGCTCAATAGACGGATCTCTAAATCCTTGAAGAGCGACCTCCGCCGCTTTAATACCGAGCGTATTAAAGACGCTATTGAGCGGAATAAAGGCTCCAAGGTATTTTCAAGAGATCTGGCTATTGGGCAGAGCCAGCTAACGAAACTGAAGACCGACGATGGCAGGATCGTATCCGCCAAACCGGAGCTGCTGAGGGAGATCGAGAGTTTTTATGGGCAGTTGTACACTTCAACTAGAAATCCTGTTGCAACTCTAGCTAACGACCCAAGAGCTAGACTGACCCGACACTATACCGAAGACATTCCGGATGTCAGCCTGTACGAGATTAGGATGGCTCTTAAACAGCTTAAGAACAACAGGGCACCGGGTGATGACGGAATTACGGCCGAACTCCTGAAGGCGGGTGGAAAACCGGTACTTAAGGCCCTTCAGAAGCTGTTTGATTCCGTCATACTCGAGGGGAAAACGCCGCAGGCATGGTGCAGGGGTGTGGTGGTACTCTTCTTCAAAAAGGGCGACAATGCCCGGCTGAAGAACTATAGGCCCATCTCACTTCTAAGCCATGTCTACAAGTTGTTCTCAAGAGTCATCACGAATCGTCTCGCGCGCAGGTTTGACGATTTTCAGCCTCCCGAACAAGCCGGATTCCGAAAAGGCTTTAGCACCGTAGACCACATACATACGCTGCGGCAGGTTATACAGAAGACCGAAGAGTATAACCTGCCTCTCTGCTTGGCATTTGTGGACTATGAGAAAGCCTTCGATTCGATCGAGACTTGGGCTGTACTGCAGTCTCTCCAACGGTGCCAAATCGACTATCGGTACATCGAGGTATTGAAGTGTTTGTACAAAAACGCCACCATGTCAGTCCGACTTCAGGACCAGACCTCAGAACCTATCCTTCTGCAGCGAGGTGTAAGACAGGGAGACGTCATATCTCCGAAACTGTTCACCGCTGCACTGGAGGATATCTTCAAGGTTCTGGACTGGAGAGGGCTAGGCATCAACGTCAATGGCGAGTACATCTCTCACCTTCGGTTTGCCGACGATATAGTGGTCATGGCTGAGACCATGGAGGACCTCAGTACAATGCTCGATGACCTTAGTAGAGCTTCCGAAAAAGTGGGTCTTAAAATGAACATGGACAAAACCAAAATCATGTTGAATACCCATGTAACACCCACTCCTATCAAGATCGGAGACTCTACACTCGAAGTTGTAGACGATTATGTCTACCTTGGACAAACGATCCAGTTAGGTAGGTCTAACTTCGAGAAAGAGGTCAATCGTCGAATCCGACTCGGCTGGGCAGCGTTCGGGAAGTTGCGTGGTATCTTCTCGTCCAACTTACCGCAGTGTCTCAAGACGAAAGTCTATGACCAGTGTGTGTTGCCAGTGATTACTTACGGGACCGAAACATGGTCGCTCACAATGGGCCTTATCAGAAGGCTTAAAGTCACCCAAAGGGCAATGGAGAGGGCTATGCTCGGAGTTTCCCTGCGTGATCGAATCAGAAATGAGGACATCCGCAAGAGAACCAAGGTAACCGACGTAGCCCGAAGAATAGCCAAACTGAAGTGGCAGTGGGCAGGGCACATTGCTCGCAGAACGGATGGCCGATGGGGCCGAAAAGTTCTGGAGTGGCGACCGCGAACCGGAAGACGCTGCGTTGGAAGGCCTCCCACTAGGTGGACCGATGACCTGGTGAAGGTTGCAGGGATCCGCTGGATGCGAGTCGCACGGGACCGGTCAATGTGGCGACACTTGGGGGAGGCCTATGTCCAACAGTGGACGTCTTTCGGCTGAAATGATGATGATGATGATGATCGATTTCAATTGGAGCAGTTAAATCCCAAGCTTTTTTGTCCTCGATATAATCTTTAACAGAATAGAAGGCTTTCTCGCAAAGTTTTCGTTTTATAAAAAAAATGAATTTATTAAGGCTTAGTTCTTGAATGTGGCCTGGTAGTTTATTATAAAAGCGTATACATTGGCATCTAAATCCACCTATTTTCTCGACCCTTGTTGTGGGTACAATAAATTTATGTTTGTTCCTTGCAGACATACAGCATACAAAAGGTTTTCATAAATATATTGAGAAGGAACAGTCATTATATTTATTACAGAAATTTCGATATCTTTTATAGGTAACAGAAAGTATTACGTCATCAGGTGCAAGTTTGGATTTTAAGTGAAGTTTGTCTGTGTGTGTGTCTTATACAACGAACGAGACCGGGTGTGATCCAAGGTTTAATACAACTATACTTTCTAGGGATTTTCTTAGTGAAAGAGTTTTTTCTTATTGCATATTGTAAAGAAATATTTGCATCAACAGAATCATAAATACGGTTAAAATTAATGCCGCGTATGTCACTTTCAAGGTTTTTCATATTGACTTTAGTGAACCTACGCTCGCAGGTTTTTCTAGGTGAGTTTATTTGCATTGTTAGTAAAACAGTTTGATGATCGGTAAGCGAAGAGTTAGTAACCAATGTTTTGGATGATTTTTTTGATTTTAGAATGATATGGTCAAAGCAAGAACCGCTTTGATGCGTGGGGTAATAGTGAGCTGGTAAAAGTCCATGAAATGCACAAATATTTAGATAATTATGTGTATGGGTATCGGGATTCCCGGAGGAAATGTTGATGTTGATATCTCCTAAAAGTACTATGTTTTTGAATGTACTTATGTTGTTTAAGTTTGTGTCAAGTGAGTCTAAAAATCTGTCGATATTATAAACGGGAGGCCTATAAATAGCCATGACTACTGTATCGGGAATAATTTTAATGATTAAGCAGTTACTACCTTAGGATAGTGGTTCTTCTTTGATAGTTCGCAAATTATTACTAAACATAAACTACTACTCCGTCGTTTTGGTTAGTGTTTCTGTCTGTTTTATATGAATAAAAACCGTTCAGAGATGGTAAGTTGACTGTTTCTTATGACAGCCAACATTCTGTTAGTACGATAATATCACAGCTTATGTCAAGACTTTGTAAAAAAACAAACAAAAAACACACTTCAACACCGTCCATGTTTCGGTTTGTGCTGTGAATATTTTGTGTAAGTAAGGTAAGCGTTTTGTCACTAGAACGAAGAAGGTGTTTACAGTCCTCAACATTACAGATTTCAGATTCAGACACAGTAAAACTATCTAGATCACTGATCAGCTGATTGCTCATGATAATTACAAACTAAGAAGAAATACAAAAAAGGGATGAGCTACCTGTTTGTGCCTATTAAATAAAATATTATGTGGCGCTCTTAGGCGCCCTCATAGTCTATGGAGTTAATGAAGTTGGTCTCTGCATACGTACGTGCCGGGCAACTTACATCACCGGTTGGATGGTCACATTTCCTCGTGAATCTTTTGTACGTCGCACACTGAGGGGGAGAAGATTTGCTGCTGCAGTCCTTCACAGAGTGTCCCGTCTCTGCACAGTGGTTGCAAGTAGGTCTAGTTTCACGGCAAAACTTAGCTGCGTGGCCGAACTGCTGGCAATTATAGCACCTGGTGACTATTCTAAAATCTCTCACCGGGCATGAAGTCCAATTGATAAAAATTCTGCTTTGGTTGATTAGCATTTTTCTTATGCCAGCGGGTACTTCCAGAATGTAGTTGCAGGCAGGAAGGCCTTTCTTACCCGACGAGTTGTATTCGGCAATTTGTCTGATAGGTTATGCTCGTAAATACAGTCGAATACCTCCTTCTCAGTAAGAGCTACGGGAACACCAATGACAGTAACCCTAGGGCGACGTTTAGATGGTTCTTCTATTGTTAGGCTCGAGGTAAATATCTCCTCCGAATTTTTCAATTTATCTATATCGCCTTTATTTTCAGTGCTAATCAGCACTCCCCCATTTTTCACTTTTTTCAGGCCACGGACATGGAGTTTTAGTTCTTCGGGTGATATTAACTTTGGAACAAGTGACTTGGTGTTGTCACTTGTTTTAGTCTTATCGCTGGGATAAATTGCGATCGAACTCAGGTTTGCAGGACGGACCAAATTGTCGGAGCATGTCTTCACCATGCTAGCATAGGAATTGTTGGACGGGTTCAACTTCGACTCAATAACCTCTTTGAACTGGTTCAGAGAGGTGCGCCATGTTTTGCTGCAGCTGTAGGTGCTGCACGGTACTGTGTGACTGGATCATTTTCTGCTTCACCGATTGGTAAAGGACAGCCATCTGAGCAGTCCCACTTTGGACCTTCCGGCAAAGGTTTGAGACACGTTGCTTCTGGTCCGAGTTCATTTTTCCTTCACCAACAATAAAGCAGACTTCGTTGAGAATGCCATCTATAGATAATAACCATTTCTGGATCTCAGGCGAACTGATAAGACCATTCGGCAAAACATTCTCCGCAGGTGCTGGTAGAGGTGGTGGTGGTTCACTCGGGGGCAATTGTTCGGTAGGCGTTGGCGGAGGACTTCTTCGTAGTATTTGGCTACGGCCAAACGGGCTCGATTCTGGGTTAGACATACTAACCGCAACACTTTATTTATTGTCAATAGAAAATAAATATAAATCAGTTCATCTTGCACTTAATAGTTGGTATGGCGCTAGTCACACGTGACACACTTTTTACTTTGATTTTACTGACGCCGCAAATAATTATTGCTATATTTTATCGTAATTGTTTATAGATATTTCATTTTAGCAAGTACAAAAAAAATAAATAAAACACGTCCGCTTAGTCTCACGACTCGTAAAGATACTCGTAAATAAGCATAGTATACTAGCCTAGCTGTAGCCACATCAGTTAACTGCCTTATTTTTCTTACAGCATATGCAGCTGAGCTTAATCGATCCGAAAAGGTCTAATATGCGCGCCCCACTGCAATTTTGAATCGATAGTAATCCCTAAGAATACAGTTTCCGCTATAGCATCAAGTTTTTTAGAAAAATACATTTGCAGAAAAAATACAATTCAAAGACTAAAACAAACAGGCAGAAGGCCCTAATCCTACTAATATGAATTAAGAATATTTTATTTGAAACACTTATAATATATAGCCAATGATGTCACCTCATACAGACCTATCAGTCTCTTACCGATTATGTCTATGCTCTATGAAAAGTCCCTACTACACAGAATGTTACATATTCTCAATGAGTTGTCCATAGTCCCAGACCACCAATTCGGATTTCGAAAAGAACATGCTACCATAGAACAAGTCCATAGAGTGTGCAGAACGATCAGAAAATCCTTTGAGAAAAAAGAGTACTGCTCAGCTGCTTTCCTTGACATACAACAGGCCTTTGACAGAGTCTGCCACAAAGATCTGCTTGTCAAAATAAACTCTTTGTTACCACATACATTCTATGGTGTATTAAAATCCTACATTTCAAATAGAACATAGCTAGTAAGAGAAAATCAATCCACCTCGGGATTCCACGAAATATCCTCAGGAGTACCACAGGGCTCGGTCCTTGGACCCGTGCTGTACACCCTGTTTACTTCCGATCTGCCACAGAGCTCCGAGATCACAACTGTTCCCTTCGCGGATGACACTGCCTCGCACAAATGTCCAACACAAGCATCTTGCATATTCCATACTAGCTTAAATGAGACTGAAGAATGGCTAGCCAAATGGAGAATTGCCGTCAGCGTATCCAAGTCTGTGCACGTCACATTTACTCTCTGCGAGCATGATTGTGAACTAGTCACCCTAAACGGCAGTCAACTCCCACACCACGGGTCTGTGAATTATTTGGACATGCATCTTGACCGCAGGCTCACATGGAGGAAACAAGTCGAAACAAAAAGAGAAGAAATGAACCTGAAATACAGAGGTCTTTTCTGGCTCCTAGGAAGAAACTCAAAACTGGCGATAGACAACAAACTCCTCATTTACAAGACTATGCTAAAGCCAATCTGGACATATTCCAACTTTGGGGATCAGCTAGTGCCTCCAACATAATGAAAGTGCAAAAGGCACAAAATTATATACTAAAACAAATATCCAACGCACCATGGTTTATTCAGACAACAGAGATCCATGAAATCCTCAATATATCTTTGGTCAACGAGAAAATTAATTGACATGGCGACAACTACAAATCCCGAAGCGCTTTGGAGAGTGCATTCCGGGAGTATCGTTCCACACCGCCTGAACTTAGGCCACGTCTACCTCGTTTGCCTATGCACAAGAAAAACAAGGCGCTGGTGTGTGCTCTAGATTCGCTGCTGTCAAACTGCTTTGACACCAGCAAAGACCTCGCCGATACCCACTCAATATTGTACTGTGGAGCTGTAGCGACATGTCGTGTAGCTCACGTCAAATTTCCCAACAACGACAGAGCTACACGACCAAAATTAGCTGTTCCAGCTTGGCAGTGCAGAATTGAGCGACGTATCGGTGAGGCTAGAGCACTCATCGCTTCAGGGAGGGCAATACTCAACCTAGAGTGATGCGCTTTGTGAGGCGGGCGTTCTCGGGAACTGATGTTAGTTTTCGAGACTACTTGGCCCGTGTCACAGAGCGTATCGACTTCCTGAAGCAGAAGATTTGTGCATGGGCAAGCCGTATTCGTCGGTACTAGAGGCGAGTGGAACGATACACTCAGAATCGCACATTCCAAAGCGATGAAAGGTGGGTATATAGGGCTTGGGAGCGACCGGACCAAGGTGTGACTGATACGCGTCTACCGGATGATGACGACATGTGTTCGTTCTGGCGCAGCATCTGGTCGGTGCCTGTCAGTCACACTGAGGGTGATTGGACCCGGGAGGTTGAACGAGCGTGTGATCCAATACCTGAAATGGGGGCAATCATCATCAGCCCCCAAGACGTAGCTTGTGCAGTCCGTCCGTTGCCTAACTGGAAATCTCCAGGGCCGGATGGACTGCACAACTTCTGGATCAAATGGTTCCAGAGATCGCACGTTCGCTTGGCGTCCCAGTTTCAATTAGCCTTAGAGTCTGGGTCGCTGCCCCAGTTCTTGACGACAGGAATTACCCACCTGCTCCATAAATCAGGTACACAATCAGGTCAATCAGGTAATCAGGTACTGCGGAGCCCAAAAATTATACACCAATCACTTGTTTACCAACGGTCTATAAAGTTCTTACATCCATTTTGAGAGCTAAAATCAACCATCATATTGATAGTAATTCTATCATGTGTGCCTCTCAGAATGGTGTCACGATTTACTAACGGCCAATTTTTAAATGATATCCTCAGGATACCTACATTTGTAAAAATAGTAACTTATGATGTACACTATCGCTAACACCAATTCTTTGGCCTTAATTCTACTCTCTCTTTATCAGTACTTACTATTAGTGCTCATTAGTAATTAGTCGCTTGAATAGTACTTCCTGCTTATTGCCTACTGAACCTAGACTAGCCTTCTAGTAGATGCCAATCTCTTTCTGTCAGGTGTAGGCTTGCAATTGAGTCTTAACGAGAAAGGGTGTTAATGCCATTTTGGAACGGGTTCTAGGAACTTCTATACGGCTGAAGATCAGCGTAGCTGGCTGACAGGACGTCAACCCTTGAACCGGCACACTGTTCTGCTGGCTGACTGGACGGCACCCCAGACCCGGCACAGATCTGCCCTGCTAGATGGACTCCGAAGCCATCACCGACGTCACCGACTGGCACCAAGCAGGAGAGTGCGGTATTCACGGCCTTCTACGTGGTCCGACCTTTGACCGGCGTACCTTCCACCCTCTCGTTTCAATTTATTTTAAACTTTTAAAATATAGACTTTTAAAAAAAAAAATTAAGCGTTTCTTTTTAAAAAAAACCTGTCAGCTGGAAAAAAGCAACGTGACAGTGGCAAAAAAGCAAAAAATATTGTCATCGCTGTCGTGTGGATACCCATTCTATGAAAGAATGTACCGCGGAGCGTACTATATTCTGTTTTAAGTGTGGAATGAAAGACGTCCGCATACCTGAGTGTCCAAAATGTAACCCGAAGCAATCAGACAAGTCAAAAAACTAATTTATGAAAATCGAAGCAACCAAGCAGTTAAACGTTTCGACAACTCGGATTGGAATAAATGGTTATTGACTGTGAAGAATTTTTTCGACTCTTATAAAGTTGCTTCGATTTTCAATTCTAAGCCGCGTAATAACCCACGTCCTTATGTAAAGATTGGTATAAATACAAAGAAAGATATAAATATGTACGGTTTACTAGATTCCGGTTCTGTTGTGAGCATCCTTGGTAATAATTCGCATATACCCTTAATGGAGTCGGAACTTGCTCTCAATACCGATAACATAATCACAGTTACTGCCGCTGGTGGCCAAAAGATTACCTCGATTGGGTACATTCAGTTACCAATCACTTTTGAAAATGAGCAGGGTTCTATCATAGCTCATGTAATTCCCGAAATAGATTCTACTTTAATATTAAGGATAGATTTTTGGAGTAAGTTTAAAATTTGTTCAAAACACTTAACAAGCGTGCTAATGTTTACTAATGATAATTCATCATTAGTAAGTGCGTCATTATTAATTAATAACTACTTAAATTCATACAATTTACTGTCAGACACTCAGAAAATTAAAGCCGATGGATTGGTAAGTCAGTTCACAGAAATTTCCTTTGAACATAAAGGACTAGGCAGAACTTCTCTTATTGAGCACAGGACCAATACTGGTGATTCTGAACCAATAAAACAGCGTTGTTACCGACTCTCACCGGAAAAACAAAGAATAATCTCTGAACAGTTGGACGAAATGATATCGCTAGATGTAGTCGAACCATGTGAGAGTCCCTGGTTTTCTCCAGTACTAGTGGTAGGCAAGAAAGACGGCAAAGCTCGGTTTTGTCTCGATAGCCGAAAGCTAAACTCCGTTACGCGAAAGGATGCCTACAGCCTGTCATATGTCTTAGAAATCTTGGATAACCTAAGAGACGCTAAGTTTCTGTCTAGCATTGACCTATCAAAAGCATTTTGGCAGATACCAATAAATTAACAGGATAGGGACAAGACGCCTAGTTGATGCATTGTTTGGTCCAGAGTTCGAACTACAAGTCTTTGCTTATCTAGATGACATAATCATCATTAGTATTCTTTCTCAGAGCATGTGCAACTCCTTACTAGGGTTCTAGAAAAATTAAAAGGTGCAAACCTAACAATAAACTTAGAAAAAAAAAAATTCTTTAGACATGAACTTTGTTACCTCGGTTATGTCGTGGATGTTCATGGTTTGCGTACTGACCCAGCGAAAAATGCGATAATAGTAAACTATCCCACGCCTACCACTAGGAAAGAAGTCAAAAGATTTCTTGGAACAGCGTCTTGGTTTCTTCGGTTTATACAAAATTTTAGTACAATAGCTGGACCTCTAAACAAATTACAATCCACTAAAAAAAATGCACCGCCTTTTCTTTGGTCTCCGGAAGCTGACGCTGCCTTCCAGCACTTGAAAGGTTGTCTTGTTAATGCGCCTGTGTTAGCTTGTCCTAATTTTAGTATTCCCTTTGAAGTTCATACGGACGCTAGCAACTATGGCGTGGGTGCTATGCTTGCTCAACAGATAAATGGTGAGGAGCACCCTATAGCATATATGAGCAGGTCACTCACTGGTCCTGAAAGAAACTACAGTGTCACCGAAAGAGAGGCATTGGCAGTGCTCGCAGCTCTTGAGCACTGGCGTTGCTATGTAGAGAATGGTCAAACCATAACTGTATATACAGATCACTCTGCACTGAAGTGGTTCCTGTCTCTTTCAAACCCAACAGGTCGTCTCGCTAGATGGGGTGTGAGACTTTCTTCATTCAACTTTGTTATAAAGCATAGACGGGGAAAAGATAATATAATACCGGATACATTATCAAGAACGATACCAGTGGCGCAAATTACGTCACCCTCATCTTCCACATCTAACACAAAAGATGAATGGTATTCAATAACTAGCTGTGCCCGCGGCTTCGCTCACGTGAGCGCACATTCTTTTGTCATTCTCAAAGTTTATGAACGTAAGCAAAATATAGATGCAACTCATGATCTATCCTAGGCCCCAACGGTTAATATCCTTAACAATTTAAAAAATAATCTTTCAGCTCTGAGAGCTCAATCAACCGATGGAAAAAATGTGATGGACACAAACGATGGAAACAAAATTGAGAATTTGCAAACACCATGCAATTGAAAAATACTGCAAACGCTTGAATTTAATGTATTTAGCAATAGAACCAGAAAGACTATGCGCTTCGAGAATCTTCATGTTTCCGAATTAACACGAACATCGCCATAAAGCTTCTAAGTTTGGTTTTTCAAAGCATTGTAGTGCATTCATTCCGCACTTTTAGGATTTTAGTCGTATAATTGTAATATTCTAACAAAGGTGATACATAAGAGACCACTCATAAATTACGTCATACGAATTTTATGATTTTTTCACCGGAGGGGTCAAAAAATCCGTCCTTATCAGAAGGTCAATTTTTGTGAGACTCCCGCCTCCCAAGTGTGACGTCACATATTTTGCAATATTACATGCTGCCCGCCGATAGAGTTGGAAATATTTCTTTAATAAGTTTTTTGTTAATAGTTCAAATTTCGTGTTTTAAAACTTAGCAATATTAGTTTTTTAAATGTGCCGTCACCAAATTTAGGACCCCTTCCACCCCTTGTCACACAATGTCACACTTTGTTGTCACCCCCCACCTCTTTAACGTATGACGTAATTAAATTACGTCATAAATATTATGGCTGGCCCCTAATAGACACGTACTTTCATGGTAGCAGCAGCTAACTGTGACTTCCTGGAGTATCTAAAGTGTCCCTACACCTGCGATTTAGAGGAATTACTGTCAAAATCTCTACTGAAACCGCGATTAACGTAGCCACCTGGGTGCTAATAATGTGATAAATCATCGATACAAAAGAAGAAGAAGAACATGGGAATTATATTAGATCTCATATTTCCGAAGGTAGACCATGATTGCCGAAGCGGATACTTTTTCAAGGACTGATGAAAGGGCAAAAAAAAAGTTGAAGCAAGTATTACGCAGATCGATGTAACAAATAGTGTTGAAAGCAAGCCATTTGACTATTCACTATATTTATGTTACTACTGACTATTATTAATGGGGATTTAAACGTTAAGGATATGCCGCGAGTGAAACAATTGCTCTTACGGATATAACTCCTCTTCACTCTGGGGTACCTACCATTATAAATAAGCCTGTCTAGTATCAAAAAAATCCTATATTTACTGAGTCAAAAATATGTTTAATATACATGAAAAAAAGCATAAAAAATGGGTTGCCTGATATCATTAAGTGAAGACTATTTAAAATTGCGACAACCGTGGGGCTTGACCGATTTTACTTAGACAACCGAACGTTATGCCATCGTGTTTGTAATAAAATTACCTATCTGTTGTTTTAATACATATTCTAATAAGATTTCATATAAGTATTTTACTCCGTTAACGTAAGTTTTAAATAGCCGTTCTGAGGCTTGTCACTGCCGCCGGATTTTAGCCTTTCCCAGGGACGGTTACCGTTACCACAAAAATACCGGTAAAATTACCAAAACCTTAACGTTATGCTACGTTACCTAGTAACGTTAAAAATATCGTTAAATCATACGATTTACCGGTATTTAAATAGCGTTACCAGTAGCGTTACTTCGCTAAAAACTAATAATTTCTGGTGCGACGTTGCCAAACCGAACGTGCGCCGCGAGTTCTTTCGTTCGGCTTCTAATCGGAGCGGCAACAGCTAGCATTTTAGGACGATCGGACGGATACCTACGAAAACGCGACGGCTCGCGCCTTTTTCATTTTATAAGACGTCTGGTCACACAAACATGGCGAACACCAAATACATCTATTTGTTTTGTTGTTCTAATTATTAGCTGTTTGTGTAAAAATATCATTATAGGCCGAAAGAAGTGCAACAAAGTATATCAGTATAACTATAACTTTTTAAAGAATAATAAATCTACTTACCTTCCATGCCATGGTAGTGGATCATACGAAAAGTAGTATAGTCTATGAAAAAAAGACCTAAAAAAAATTGACCACAATCCTTCGCCTAATCAAGCCTTCGGGACCCGATGGGATGAGGGAGTAGTAGTGTAGGGAACACCATGGGATACCTCAATGGCATTGACCTTGAGATCAAGGTCAAAATTCCAAAAGTCAAGACCCGCGGTTCTCAGGAACAGTAACAGGTCATTTATATTCATGGTTAGTGACCTTGTGGTCAAAGTCAAGTGACCGTAGGGTCAAGGACAAGTGACTTTGAGGTCAAGATCAAGTGATCCTGGAGGTCTTGAAACCTTGGAGTTCAAGGTCGAGTGACCTGTCTTTGAAATTCCAGTGCCTTGACACTCCCGACCCCATGACTTCGAGCGCAAAAACAGTTTTTCTTTTTCTTCTAAATTTGCTTATATCTCGAAAACGGTGTGTCCTATCGCAAAAATAATGAAAAATTTGCCCCCCTTAATAACCCCTCTGCGCGTAATTCCCGACATGTAGGTAATAATTAATTACAAAAAAATCAAATTTTATTATCCATACAAAAAAAAATATACAGGCTTATCAATTGTAGGTGCCTTTATTAAAGGATTCCTTCGACATCGTTTTTACGACAAACGGTTGGTCAGCCAAAAAACACCAAGACGCTTTTATCCTTTTATTTAGGTGGTATATACGTTAGAATCGAGAAAATAAACGATTTGCTAAAATAACACTTTTTTGGCAAAAATTTCTGAGTCTTTTTTTCTCAGTGCCCCGTTACATACACTCCAACCGAATGTTCCATTATGGAACTGTGAAGAAGGTACCAGAAAGTTGTGGAACTTTCTCGAAGGATGGTTCAGTATATAAATAGCTGTCGTGTTTGCGGGAGGAGTCAGCCGCCCGATACAAACCATCACGTATCAGTATGACTCGCCGACGGTATACTCTAATCACCCCCGACGATTCCATCACCCTCCATCAGGAAAGCAGTAGGGAAACCTGTAATTTACGCAAACACAAGCCGGCATCATTCCGACCTCACCGTCGAGGTCCGTCGCGAAGTAAGTGTGTTCAAGTAATCATTGCAGATGCATCGCAGAAAGAATACCTATTACACGCCGAAGCTAGTTGTACTAACATCGTAAGATGCTAGACTCCCCACCGACATCGTTAGAGAGAGATAGGCGAATAAATTACCGGTATACGTATTGTTACTTTTACCGATACTAATATTAGTTAATAGGTAACGTTAACGGACTTACGGGTATCGTTATAAATATCGTTACTTTTGTAACGTTAACATATCGGTAATCGGTAACGTTAAGAAAAAAGTAACGGTAATTCGGTCCCTGGCCTTTCCCCACTCGCTCAATGTGGACATGATCATTAATCTACTAAATTATTAGTATTCGAAGTCATTTCGGTAGGCACATATAAAAATACGAAATCCTGAAAGTCCTGTTTTAATATTCAAACGAAACTATTTTATTTAGTTTGTGTGCGGGCAACATTGGAAAAAGGTGGTCTGGTTGAATTTGACAACGTCATTGTCTTATTTTGGTAGAGTCCCCATAAAGTTTTTATTTTGTGGGATATTGTTTATCTACCTATTATCTAAGAACTAATCTTATTTAATACGTCATTTCACTGGTCACCATTAAATATAGTAAAATCCAAATAATAGTAATTTTAATATTTAAATAAACTTTAGGTTGAGTTGCTGTAATAAAATGGTATATCTAAGCCGGAGAGGTGATCTGTACCTCAGGACCTTCCTACTTCAGACACCTTTCTCTATTTAAGATTGTGCATATACCAGTGCCTGTTACTTCTGATGTTGAATTAAATAAAGATTTATGATAATGATTAATTTTGTAATACCTATCTACCGACGCCTATTATATAATAATAGCTTTCTCGTATTACTATTTTATTTTATTATTTAATTGCCTCGGAAACGAAAATTGAAAATATTTTTTTAATTTAATTTAATAATGTTATATTCTCAGCTTTTCCATCATGTCCTACTTTTTACATAAAAAGAATGGTCACCTTATTAGAAAGAGATTAAATTAGCGTTAACCTCTCTTTTGGTGGCAATTTTTTTATGCAAGCAAGAATTGCAGTTGTACACACGGCGGCACATAAAGCTGTAAAATTCCAGGTTTTGTAAAGCTTGACTGGCCGTTGCGTGCGTACGTAGTACTTATTACTTCCGTGCAAAGAGTAAAGACAAAAGGAAAAATAAAACAAAATTAGTTTTCAGCCATTCCGAGTGACTACACTACGACTAAAACCTATTTACGTAAATTATTTTTATCACATAGAAATCGCGTATGAGGTTACTAACAAAATTTTAAAATAATAATAATAATATAATATTCCACAACGATTTTGATGAAATAAACGCTAAATAATACAACAATGCTTCTTATTTTGTAATATTTAGATTTTGAATACAATGAGGGGTTTTTACGTGATGCGCGCACAAACGAACAGACAAACCGACAAACCGACAAACCGACAAACCGACAAACCGACAAACCGACAAACAAACAAAAAATTAAAAAAAAGATATTTTTACTTTCTATTACTTATTTCTCGCACATTCCAGTGACTTTTTTGCAAAAATCTGTAATGTACAGACACGGAAAGTCTACGATTTTATTATATGTATAGATTTACAAGGGTTGTCTTGAAAACCCAAGTAGTTTTCCAAATTATCGCGTAGAGGACAACACATTATACAGATTTATGAAAAGTAGTAATGCACTTTTATCAGAATTCGATTGGAAAACGGTAATTCCATGTGAGACGCGTAATGAAGTTATATCAAAAAACCATGATGAGCCTGTATCAGGTCACTTCGGCGTGTTCAAGACGTATAAAAGACTTGCACTTCGTTATTATTGTCCGGGTATGCGTCAAGACGTTATCAACTTCATTGCAAATTGTAACACTTGTTTGGCATACAAACATCCAACACATGGTACTTTAGGGAAGATGGGTAGACCCAAGGACTGTTCTAGACCATTCCAAGTACTGTCTATAGATTTAGTGGGACCATTACCAAACAGTAGGAAACAACATTGTTATATATTTGTGGTAACATGTTGTTTCTCCAAATATTGCCTTCTATTTCCCCTTCGTCGGGCTACTGCAGACTTGGTCTCTAAAAACTTAGAAGACAACGTTTTTCTTGTACATGGCATTCCGCAAACAGTCATACTTGACAACGGATGCCAATTCATAAGTCGCGAATTGGACAGACTCTTCTCTAAATACAAGGTCCCATGCGTTCATTTCACGCCAAAGTACACGCCACAAATTAACACCGTGGAAAGGTATAATAAGACTGTTGTTACAGCAATTTCTGCCTTTGTCGAAGAAGATCACAGAACATGGGACCTCAATTTAGCAAAGATCCAGTTCGCAATGAATAACTCGGTCAACGAAACTACTGGTTTTACACCCGCATTTTTAGTACATGGCAGGGAACTCGTAACTTGTGGCTCACACTACTTGGAGAATACTGTACCTAAGGATTTAATTTTTTCTCCCCGTGATAAATATGCTGCTAATTTGGGACACCTCCGTAAAGTCTTCGATGATGTGCAAACTGCTTTATGGCGAAGCCATCTAAAAAATACGCAGCGTTATAATTTGCGACGTAAGGAAGCTGAGTTTCAAATAGGAGACATCGTTTGGAAAAGGTGTTACTTTCAAAGTGATAAGGATGCGTATTTCAGTAAAAAGCTCGCTCCGAAGTTTCAAAAATGCCGATTAAAGGACAAGCGCTCGCCTTTGGTATATGTATTAGAGGATATGACTGGTCGCAACTTAGGAGCATGGCATATCAAAGATTTGAAATTTTAAGTGTGATAGTTAAGGATTTTCCTAAGGAAAAATCCTTGTCTCGGAAGGGGGGTACTGTCACGATTTACTTACCTACTTAATTTCTAAATATTTTAAGCTGTTAAATAATAAACTATCTATCTAATTATCTTTCATGCAAATAAAATAAAATTACGAACAAACGGACACGGCAACTTGTTGCGGCGCGCGGTTTTATATATATCTTAAAATCCCTTCCTTTCACTTACCACACGAAGCGCGAGCGCATTCATTCCGCGGCGGCAGCCACCAGTCACACTCAAACGGCCATCGAGGAACCACGCGTACTAAGTTTACTGAACAGTACATACCTCTATAATAATAATAATAAAACGCAATCACATGTTGGACGACGCCGTACTTGATAGGCTGCGCTCAGAGGTACTGAGCAACCGTATCGTTTTAACTCCGGCACAAACCGCGGTGCAAGCGTCAGTGATTGACGCAACCCCGCCGCGGTTCAACCCAGCTGTTGTAGAGGAAGATGATAGGGTTGCTGTGGTAAGTAGCCAGTGCAACGACCGATTGAGGAGCGCTCTGGAAGATGCGTTTCGTGAATATCGATCCACTCCTACCGAACTTAGGCCCCGATTACCACGGTTACCCATGCATAATAAAAATAGGACGCTGGTGTGTGCCTTGGACTCGCAACTCAAGAATATATTCGAGAGTAGCGAGAACCTCGTTGATACACACTCGATCCTGTACTGTGGGGCTGTTGCGGCATGTCGTTTAGCTAACGTCAAGTTCCCAAATTGTGACGTAGCTACTCGACCAAAACCAGCCGTACCAGCCTGGCAGCGCAGGATCGAGCGCCGCATCGACGGGGCCAGGGTACTCATCGGCAAACTACACTGCTTCAGGGAGGGCAATACACGACCACGTGTGATGCGCTTTGTGAGGCGGGCATTCTCGGGGACTAGAATCAGTCCTCAAGAATACATGTCCCGTGTCACAGAGCGCATCGACTTCCTGAAGCAGAAAGTTTATGCATGGGCGAACCGTATTCGGAGGTATAAGCGGCGGGTTGATCGGTACTCACAGAATCGCATGTTCCAGAGCGATGAGAGGTGGGTATACAGAGCTTGGGAGCGACCCGAGCTAAATATGACAGACGTGTGCCGCCCGGATGATGCTGCCACGAGTTCTTTCTGGCGCAGCATCTGGTCGGTGCCCGTCTGTCATACTGAGGCTGACTGGATGCGTGATGTCGAACGAGTGTGTGAACCTATCCCAGAAATGGAGCCAATCTTGATAACACCTTTAGATATAGCCAGAGCAGTTCGTCCGTTACCGAACTGGAAGGCACCGGGACCGGACGGACTGCACAATTTCTGGCTCAAATAGCTTAGTAGTTCACACACTTGCCTGGCATCCCAATTTCAGTCATCCTTAGAGTCTTGGTCCCTACCGCAGTTTTTAACAACAGGCGTTACCCACCTGCTCCATAAGTCAGGTAGTCCCGCGGAACCCAAAAATTATAGATCGATCACGTGTTTTGACAAAAACTCCATTATGTCTGCCTCTCAAAATGGATGTAGGAATGGGTCCCGCGGCACTAAGGAGCTACTCCTCATCGACATGGCCATTAGCCAACAGGTTCGTCGATCCCGCAAGGATCTGTCTACATGCTGGATAGATTATAAGAAGGTCTACGACTCGGTGCCACATACATGGCTCATGAGGGTGCTGGAGTTGTACAAGATAGATGCAACTCTACGCGCCTTCCTTGAGTCGTGTATGAGGCAATGGAGGACGGTCCTTCGATATCCAGGATGTCGGCAGATCCAGGGGAACGATGAGCCTGTATGGATTAAACGGGGAATATTCCAGGGCGACAGTCTGAGCCCCCTTTGGTTCTGTCTAGCCCTGAATCCTCTGAGCACATTGCTGGAGGATTCAGGTCTAGGCTACCGGTTGAGGAGAGGTGGTCAGGTCATATCTCACCTTCTTTACATGGATGATCTGAAACTCTTTGCCCCCAACAAATTGCGACTGATGGAGCTACTGAAAGTAACTGAAACTTTCAGTAGCACCATCAGGATGGAATTTGGTGTGGACAAATGTGCAGTCATGTATGTAAAGCGAGGGGAGATTATGGAATCCGAGGGAATTCAGCTCTCGGATTCCATACACCTGAGAACCCTTTCCTCAACCGAAAGCTATAAGTATTTGGGTATGTCGGAAGCGTTAGGCATTAACGTAACTGACATGAAGCAATCGTTGAAGGAGCGCTTCTTTAGCCGCCTGAAAAAAGTATTTAATAGTCTTTTATCAGGCGGCAATAAGGTACGTGCCTTCAACGGTTGGGTCATGCCGGTTTTAATGTACTCTTTCGGCGTACTCAAATGGACTCAGACCGAACTCGATGCCCTGGATAGAAGAGTTCGTACACTGCTTACCGCAAACCGGATGCATCACCCACGATCATCGGTGATGAGGCTGTACGTACCGCGGAAGTGCGGGGGTCGAGGGTTTTTAAACGCGAAGTCCCTTCACAACCGCGAGATGTGCAGTCTCAGAGAATATTTTTTAAAAGTCGAGGTGGGTATGCACCGAGATGTGGTCGCAGTGGACAAGGGACTCACCCCGCTGTCGATGGCTAAAGAGATCTGCCGCAAACCTGAAGTACTTACTACCGATGACCGCAAGGAAGTATGGCAAGGCAAGGAGCTTCACGGGCGCTTCTACCGAGCTCTTCATGGGCCCGATGTAGATTTTCTAGCGTCCGTGTCCTGGTTACGTTTTGGCGATCTCTTTGGAGAAACTGAAGGTTTTGTCTGTGCGATTATGGACGAAGTTATGTTGACGAACAACTACCGGAAATATATTATGAAGGACGGGACGGTTGACGTGTGTCGGGCATGCCACCGTCCGGGTGAGTCCATCAGACATATTATTTCTGGTTGTTCTCGTCTGGCTAACGGCGAGTACTTGCACAGGCACAACCAAGTAGCCAGGATTATTCACCAGCAACTTGCCTTGAAATATAAACTTGTGGAATCTGAGGTACCGTACTACAAGTATGTGCCCGACCCAGTTCTCGAGAAAGACCATGTCACGCTGTACTGAGATCGGTATATCATTACTGACAGGACTATTGTCGCCAATAAGCCTGACATAGTAGTGATAGACCGATCAGCGCGCCGCGTAATGATAGTCGATGTTACCATCCCGCATGACGAGAACCTCGTGAAAGCTGAGAAAGAGAAACAAATAAAATATCTCGACTTGGCCCACGAGGTTGTCGACATGTGGAATGTGAACTCGGCTATCATTGTGCCGACCGTCGTGACGGCCAATGGCCTTATAGCCAAGAGCCTCGACGACCATCTTTCGAAGCTCTCCTTAGGCGGTTGGATCAAGGGCCTGATTCAGAAGGCAGTACTCCTCGATACGGCTCGTATTGTGAGGAAGTTCCTGTCTCTGGAGCCCTAACCACCGGTAGCTTGGACCCTGCTCCCGCTACCGGCGGACCACTATTTTTTATATTTTTAAATGTTTTTTTTATATGGTTTTTTTTTTAAGAAATGTTTAAAAATATTTAAAATAAGTATAAAGATGAATAAAGGAGATAATAATAATAAGAGGCAGGGTCGCTACCAGAGTTCCTGACAACAGGTATAACCCACCTGCTCCATAAATCGGGTAGTACTGCGGAGCCCAAAAATTATAGACCGATTACCTGTCTTCCGACGGTCTATAAAGTTCTTACATCCATTTTGAGAGCAAAAATTAACAAACACATTGATGACAATTCTATCATGTCCGCTTCTCAAAATGGATGTAGGAACGGGTCCTGCGGTACTAAGGAGCTACTCCTCATTGATATGGCCATTAGTCAACAGGTTCGCCGTTCCCGAAGGGATCTGTCGACATGTTGGATAGACTATAAGAAGGCCTATGACTCGGTGCCACACACATGGCTCATGAGGGTGCTAGAGTTGTATAAAGTTGATGCAACTCTGCGCACCTTCCTGATGTCATGTATGGGGCAATGGAGGACAGTCCTTCGTTATCCAGGATGTCGGCAAATCCAGAGGAATAGCGAGCCGATAAGGATAGAGCGAGGTATATTTCAGGGCGATAGTTTGAGTCCACTTTGGTTCTGCTTAGCCTTGAATCCTCTTAGCACGCTGCTGGAGGATTCAGGTCTAGGTTATCGGTTGAGGAGAGGTGGTCAAGTTATATCTCACCTCCTTTACATGGATGACCTGAAACTCTTTGCCCCCAACGATTTGCAACTGATGGAGCTACTGAAGGTAACTGAAACTTTCAGTAGCGCCATCAGGATGGAATTTGGTGTGGACAAATGAGCGTTCATGCATGTAAAGCGAGGTGAGATTGTGGAATCTGTGGGAACCCAGCTCTCGGATTCCATAAATCTTAGATCCCTCTCAGCAACCGAAACCTATAAGTATTTGGGTATGTCGGAAGCGCTGGGCATCAATGTTGCTGACATGAAGCAATCGTTGAAGGAGCGCTTCTTTAGCCGCCTGAAAAAAGTATTTAATAGTCTTTTATCAGGCGGCAATAAGGTACGTGCCTTCAACGGTTGGGTCATGCCGGTTCTGATGTACTCTTTCGGCATACTCAAATGGACTCAAACAGAACTAGACGCTCTAGATAGGAGGGTCCGTACATTGTTGACGGCATATCGAATGCATCACCCGCGTTCTTCTGTTATGAGACTGTATATCCCGCGGAAGTGTGGGGGTCGAGGCTTTTTATACGCTAAGACTCTCCACGATCGCGAGATATGCAGTCTCAGGGAATATTTTCTTGAAACCGACGTGGGGATGCATCGAGATGTGGTCGCGGTGGACAAGGGCCTCACCCCGCTCTCCTTGGCTAAAGAGAACTGGCGCAAACCTGTAGTGTTTGACACTAACGACCGCATGGAGGTATGGCAGAGTAAGGAGCTTCACGGACGCTTTTTCCGGGCCCTGTATGGGCCCGATGTAGACCTATCAGCGTCCGTAGCCTGGCTACGTTCCGGGGACCTCTTCGGAGAAACCGAAGGTTTTGTCTGTGCAATTATGGATGAAGTTATGATGACGAATAACTACCGGAGATTTATTGTGAAGGACGGTACGGTTGACATATGTCGGGCATGTCACCGTCCAGGCGAATCAATCCGTCACATTATCTCCGGGTGTTCTCGTCTGGCTAACGGAGAGTACTTGCATAGACACAACCTTGTAGCCAGGATTATCCATCAGCAACTTGCTCTAAAATACAACCTTGTGGAATCGGAAGTGCCGTACTATAAGTATGTGCCCGACCCAGTTCTCGAAAATGGCAGTATCACATTGTACTGGGATCAATCCATCATCACTGACAGGACTATTGTAGCCAATAAGCCTGATATAGTGGTGGTGGATCGATCAGAGCGGCGCGCAATGATTATTGACATAACGGTCCCGCATGATGAGAACCTCGGGAAAGCCGAGAAAGATAAGAAAATCAAGTATTTTGACTTGGCTCGCGAGGTTGTCGACATGTGGGATGTGGACTCAGCGATCATTGTGCCGATAGTCGTCTCAGCCCATGGCTTAATTGCCAAGAGCCTCGACCAATACCTGAGGAGGCTCTCGTTAGGCAGCTTTTTTTTTTTTTTTTTTTTTTTTTTTTTTAGGATGGGAAATCATCAAATGACCCCTCCCGCTCTGGGCGGAGCGGAAGGGAGTGTCAGACTTGTACTGACTAAAACCCATCCATGTTCCTTCTTTGCCCTTTGTGTTCCAGGGCCGCGGTATCTCTTTCGAACAGTCCCGCAGCCCTGGCAGGCATCGGCCCGTGCGGACCCCTACGTGGTTGCTGACATCTCTTTGAGGCGCGCGTGGAACACGAACGCGCCGTCGACACGGCCTGTCGTCATAAGACGGCTGGACGGCGAGCTAGCCCATAACTCGCCGTCCACAGGCCCGCGCCTACGGTGGCCGGGGGCCACGACGTGACCCCCGACCCCGACCAGGGCGTCTCCCGCGGCGGCTGGGACGTGAGGCTCTTTCCCTCTCACGTTCCGCCACCTCCTTCACTAGCATGACTGCTTCGCAGAAGGAGGTGACGGCTTCCCATTCCCTCTCGCTCCGGACCATGGCTTGAACCAGGGCCGGGCGCGAGAAGTCGCCGCCGCCAATCGCCTCTACGAGGACACGGCGCTGCTCCGCCCAAGCAGGGCAGGCCTCCACAGTGTGCTGCACCGTGTCCTCCGGACGATCCTCACAATGGAAACACCCGGGCGTTTCCTCCCGCCCGATTCGGTGCAGGAACCTCCCGAAACAACCGTGGCCGGTGAGGACCTGCGTCAGGCGGAAGGTGAGGGCGCCGTGGCGCCTCTCTAGCCACTCCTCAAAGAGGGGACTTATCGCCACTATGGTGGCGTGCCCTGCACGGGGTTGCGACAGTCGCTCTCTCCATGTCATGCTCTCGTTAGGCAGCTGGATCAAGGGCTTGATTCAGAAAGCGGTACTCCTAGACACGGCTCGTATTGTTAGGAGGTTCCTCTCTCTGGAGCCCTGACCGCCGGTAGCTTGGACCCTGTTCCCGATACCGGTGGGCTACTATTTTTTATATTTTTAAATGTGTTTTTATATGGTTTTTGTTAAGAAATATTTAAAAATGTAATTAGTATGTAGGAAAATAAATAAAGGAAATAATAATAAATTTATTAGTACATAATAACAACATCACAGCACATAGCATATGGAAACAGTGGGTTGTACTACCAAGTTTAAAATTATTGTCAGCTTTCCGGGCTCCTAAACTAGGTACGCAGACCTGTATCTTAGGAGTCGGAGATTTTGCGGCTTCAATTTATATAATACAACCGTGACTTTTCTATTTGTTTGTAGTGGTTGTGAACACAGCAAAAGAAGTGAGTGATTGTGTTTGTGCATCGGGGTGTGTATGTGAGTGTAGAGTGTGTGTAGAGAGGTGAGTGTGTGAAGTGTGAATGTTTTATTAGCTTTCTTTTTAAAGTAGGTTTGATAAAGTTATGAGTCTATAGCCAATATAGTTTCTGTTTCATCATAAGATAAGGACAAGAGCCATTTTTTTAATTTATTTTTTATTTCGTGTAAATTATGTCTGTACAACGGAATTATTTTATTTATTTTATTATACATTCGTGAACTTTGAGCTAACAGTTGTCGACTTGTAAATGCAAAACGACAAGGGTATATTTTGCATATAGGAAAACCGTGGCGTCTTAGAAGTAGATTTTTATCTAATGGAAGGTTTGAGTGTTTTCGTAGGACTGAACGAAGAACATATAGTTGCCTTACTGTGAGAACTCCGGCTTCAGAATATAACTGATCAGAAGGGTAATCTCTGGGTTTAAATAACATCACTTTAAGAACTGCCCGTTGTGCACGCTCCGCTGGGACAATTACGGTTTTGTAAGTACCACCCCACACCGGGATGCAGTACGTAATGATGGACTGACAAAGGCTGAGGTACACAAGAGTCAGTGTTTCGGAATTGGCAGAGTGCCTGAGTTTTAAAAAAATATATATTAGTCTTCTGATTCTAGTACAGAGTGCGTCTATATGCTCGCGCCAGCTAAGTTTTTCGTCAATAATAACTCCCAGATACTTAATATTGGGGACTGTGCTGAGAGCAAGACAGTTACAACCTACTGACTGACGAGGGTGGCACATGTGAGCTTTAATTTTATGAGGGAATGAGGATGGGGTTAATGAATGTGGGCGATGGAACCTGATTACTTTCGTCTTGTCTAAATTCAACGTCAGCAAGTTATTTGACAGCCATTCCATTATTATCCGAAGCGAGTATTCTGCTCTTTCTCCGGCTTGCTCCCAGTTTTTGTCAGACACTAGAAGTGCAGTATCGTCTGCATAAGAGAATATTTCGCAATTAGAGATGGAGAGCTTGCATAAATCATTTATGTATATTTGGAAAAGTGTCGGTCCTAGAATACTATCTTGTGGGATGCCATATGTGAGCTTTTCATATGAACTTGTGACTGAATCAATGAGAACACACTGGGATCTATCGCTGAGGTAGTCTTTAAATAATTTGAGGGTTACTCCTAAGCTTTCCAACTTTGAAATAAGTCGAGGGACAGAGACCGTGTCAAAAGCTTTGGTTAAGTCTAAGAAGATGCCATAGCAGTTCAGTTTATTATCTAATTTATTTACCAAACTGTTAGTGAAGGCAGCAACGGCATCCTCTGTACAAACTCCGGACCTAAAGCCGTACTGGTTTTGAGCTATTAATTTATGTTTTTCCAGAAAGCTGACTAAACAATTGTTCAAAATTCTCTCCAGAACTTTTGAACTCTGCTCCCTCGTACTCCATATAATTTTATACTACTAACTTCACCAGTAACTTTACCTAAATTTAAACAATACTTGGTTATTGAAGTAATTAATAAGTGCCTAGTGTTCTTCCCGTACTGGGAACTTCTATACGGCTGAAGATCAGCGTAGCTGGCTGACAGGACGTCAACCCTTGAACCGGCACCCTGTTCTGCTGGCTGACTGGACGGCACCCCAGACCCGGCACTGATCTGCCCTGCTAGACGGACTCCGAAGCCATCACCGACGTCACCGACTGGCACCAAGCAGGAGAGTGCGGTATTCACGGCCTTCTACGTGGTCCGACCTTTGACCGGCCTACCTTCCACCCTCTCGTTTCAATTTATTTTAAACTTTTAAAATATAATCTTTTTTTTTTAAAACTTTAGCGTTTCTTTTTAAAAAAAGCTGTCAGCTGGGAAAAAGGAACGTGACAATGGATGTAGGAACGGGTCCCGCGGTACTAAGGAGCTACTCCTCATAGATATGGCCGTTAGCCAACAGGTTCGCCGCTCCCGAAGGGATCTGTCTACATGTTGGATAGATTATAAGAAGGCCTATGATTCTGTGCCTCATACTTGGCTCATGAGGGTACTGGAGTTGTATAAAATTGATGCAACTCTGCGTACCTTCCTGATGTCATGTACGGGGCACTGGAGAACGGTCCTTCGCTATCCAGGATGTCGACAGATCCAGGGGAACAGCGAACCTATAAGGATCGAGCGCGGTATATTCCAGGGTGATAGTCTGAGTCCATTGTGGTTTTGTCTAGCCTTGAACCCTCTCAGCACACTGCTGGAGGGTTCAGGTCATACTATCGGTTGAGGAGACATGGTCAGGTCATATCTCACCTTCTTTATATGGATGATCTGAAACTCTTTGCCCCCAACAATTTGCAACTGATGAAGCTACTGAAGGTAACGGAAACTTTCAGTAACTCCATCAGGATGGAATTTGGTGTGGACAAATGTGCAGTCATGTATGTAAAGCGAGGGGAGATTATGGAATCCGTGGGAACTCAACTCTCGGATTTCATATACCTTACATCCCTCTCCTCAACAGAAACCTACAAGTATTTGGGTATGTCGGAAGCATTAGGTATCAATACTGCTGACATGAAACAATCGTTGAGGGAGCGCTTCTTTGGCCGCCTGAATAAGGTACTAAGTAGTTTTTTATCAGGCGGAAACAAGGTGCGCGCCTTCAACGGTTGGGTCATGCCGGTGTTGATGTATTCTTTCGGCATACTCAAATGGACTCAGACTGAACTTGATGCCCTGGATAGGAGGGTTCGTGCACTGCTGACCGCAAATCGAATGCATCACCCACGGTCGTCGGTGATGAGACTGTATATCCCGCCGAAGTGGGGGGTCGTGGCTTCTTAAATGCTAAGACCCTGCACAACCGTGAGGTATGCAGTCTCAGGGAATACTTCCTAGAAGCCGACGTGGAGATGCACCGAGATGTGGTCTCAGTGGACAAGGGCCTCACCCCGCTCTCCCTGGCTAACGAGAACTGGCGCAAACCTAGAGTATTAGACACTAATGATCGCAAGGAGGTATGGCAGGGCAAGGAGCTTAACGGACGCTTTTACCGGGCCTTACACGGACCCGATGTAGACTTCTTAGCGTCCGTATCTTAGCTGCGCTTCGGTGACCTATTCGGGGAAACCGAAAGTTTTGTCTGTGCAATAATGGACGAAGTTATGATGACGAATAACTACCGGAAATACATTGTGAAGGATGGCACGGTTGACATATGTCGGGCATGCCACCGTCCGGGAGAATCGATCCGACACATTATTTCTGGGTGTTCTCGTCGGGCTAACGGAGAGTACATGCATAGACACAACCTCGTTGCCAGGATTATCCACCAGCAACTTGCTTTGAAGTACAACCTTGTGGAATCAGAAGTGCCATACTATAAGTATGTGCCCGACCCAGTTCTCGATGATGGTAATATCAAGTTGTATTGGGATCGATCTATCGTCACTGACAGGACTATTGTTGCTAATAAACCTGACATTGTGGTGATAGATCGATTGGAGCGTCGTGCAATGATTGTTGATATAACGGTTGCGCATGACGAGAACCTTTTGAAAGCAGAGAAAGATAAACAATTCAAATATCTTGATCTGGCTCGCGAGGTTGTCGACATGTGGGACGTGAGTACAGCAGTCATTGTGCCGATAGTGTCGGCCAATGGCTTAATAGCCAATAGCCTCGACCAACATCTGAGGAGGCTCTCGCTTGGCAGCTGGACCAAGGGCTTGATTCAGAAAGCAGTACTTCTGGACACGGCACGTATCGTTAGGAGGTTCCTCTCTCAAGAGCCCTGACCACCGGTAGCTCGGACCCTGTCCCTGATGCCGGTGGGTTACTATGTTTTATATTTTTAAATGTTTTTTTTTATGTTACTTTGTATAAAAATATTTAAAAATGTAAAATTATATGTGTAAATACTAATAAAGGAAATAATAAATGAAAAAAATCTACAAGTGTTAATTACATTGCTTGTTGAACCTAACCGTAGTAAGAGCCAGTTTTCGAGGAAGTGTATTGAAAGGGGTTTGAATTAAATGGTCGGCCTAATTTCCACCATTTTAATTTTTTTGTTCAATTGCGGCCATGAATATAATAACCAGAATAATCAATAGCTGATATCAAACAAGTTTTGTATCAGACAAAATGTTCTAAAGTGTCACCTTTCCGAGATATGAGCTATCAAAGTTAAAGTCCATTCACTGATGGCACCTTCAGAAAGAAGTTTTTATATGTCGCATATAACCTGTTATATTGAAAAGAAAACAGGGGAAAAATGAACCTAGAAAGGTTTAATATTAAGCGGCAATGTGTATATGTTTCATTTCTGGCTGGGTCGCTCGCTTCGGATGTCCAGAGAAAAGTTAACCACTGACCGAGGGAAACAATTTAACTAGCAGCTGTTCCAGTGCATGTCGTCGATTATAGGCGCCTATCATTGTCCCACGACAGCTTATCACCCTCAGTGCAACGGCCTAGTGGAGAAAATGCACAGATAGCTGAAAGCCGCCATAATGTGCCACAACAACGCGCAATGGTTGGAGGTACTTCCTCTTGTTCTCCTGAGTATGAGGAGCGCCTGGAAGGATGATCTACAAGCATCTTCAGCTGAATTGGGGTACGGCGAGCCATTCCGGTTACCTGGTGAGTTCATGAAACCAGTAACACACAACATCGTAGATGAAGCAGATTTCGCAGCACGTCTAAGAAAACATATTTCGAGACTGTCACCTGCATCAACATCCGGCCATGGTGAGAAAATGTTTTATGTACCTAAATACCTTCATACAGCCAGTCACGTCTTCCTGCGGAAAGGACCTTTAAAGAAGTCATTGGAATCACCTTATTCCGGTCCACACAAAGTCTTAGAAAGAGGACCAAAAACCTTTACAATAGACGTCCAAGGGAAACACTCAACTGTAACCATTGATAGGCTAAAACGAGCCTACATGAACAACAATGATGGCTCGATAATACCACCTTTACCGGCATCACCAGTGCCATCAGCTTCATCGCCAGCATTGCCACTACCACAGCTGGAAACCACTACGAGAAGCGGGAGGGCCGTTAGATTCCCGCGACACCTTTCCCACTATCGATCGACCGTGAACCGGTCTCAGCGGGGGAGTGATATAGGCTATAGCTACCTAACATTGCCGAGGTTTGCCGAACCGCGCGACTTGCGGCTCGACGCGCCGCCGCCTCCTCCCCGCACGTTGAGATGCGCCCCTCGGTCGCCCACGCCAGTCCACGCTAACCAACGTATCGGTCTGCATGAATTTGTTATCGCGCCCCGAATCACTAGTATTTTTATTGTTTTTTTTTATTTTTACAAGTGTTACACTAGTATTTTTATTTAAGTGTATTAAACTTTTATATTTGTTAGAGTTGTGTTTATTGTGAAGAGTTCCCAACCAAAACCACCAAAACAGACATAGACTCTACAAACACAATGCGTTCAAGTTCTTTGTTTCCCAGGGTAAGCTAAAATTGTATCTGGATGATAAGTTGTTTCCACAGGGCATAATATTTACAAGATGGTGCGGGACAAACTCCGCACCCGGGCCCCCCGCTGACGCAGAGTCTCCGGCCTGAGCTCGTGAAGGACGTGGTGAGCGCTCTGTTCCCTTCGCAAGGGAGGCATCCTCCTCCCCCGCCTATGGCTCCGCCGCCGCTTGCGGTGCCGGAAGCGGACCACACCGATAACGATGATGACGTTCCGGAGGTGACTGGGGTGGACCTGAGAGTAGCGGTACGCAGGCTGAAAGTCAGAAATACCACCCCGGGACCCAATGACTTGCCTGGCAAAGCCTGGGTCCTGGCCTCTGAGGCTCTCGGGCCCAGACTGGAAGGGCTCCTAAGCGCATGATTGGAGAGAGGCCAGTTCCCACTTCGTTGGAAGACGGGGAAGCTGGTCCTCATAAGGAAGCCAGGGCGCCTTGCGGACTCTCCGTCCGCATACTGGCCCATCGTGTTGATCGACGAGGTGGGCAAGCTCTTTGAAAGAGTCTTTGCCAACCGCCTCGCTGGGCACCTTGCGGGTATGGGGCCGAATCTTGTGGAATACCAGTTTGGTTTCCGCAAGGGGCGCTCAACGGTGGACGCCATCATGCGCGTGAGAGCCCTCACGACGGGAGACGCGGTGTCCCAGGGCGTGGTCGTCTTGGCGGTGTCTCTTGACATCGCCAACGCCTTCAACTCCATGCCCTGGAGCTGCATTAGGGAGGCACTCCGCTATCACCGGGTGCCGACCTACCTTCGTCGTGTGGTCGGGGAATACCTGACGGATAGGGCCGTCATCCACCCCGGTCGGAGCGGAGAATGGAACCAGCGAGAGATGTCGTGCGGTATTTCACAGGGATCGGTTCTGGGGCCTCCTTTATTTATATTATACATTAATGATCTACCGAAAGGCATCCCTCAACCTCTGACATTATTTGCAGATGGTAGCACCATAACGATACCTTGTAAAAGTGTTGATACTTATGAACGTGACATAAATGATTCTATAAATCTAATGGTAAAGTGGCTAGATGGCAATAACTTAAAAATTAACCTGACAAAAACAAAACTAATACATTTTAGTCAACGGATCAATAGTAAGAGTAATTTAAATATACACTACGATGACCAGCCTATAGAAGAGGTACAGACAACAAAATTTTTAGGGCTCCACATTGACAAAAAACTGAATTGGAAAACCCATATCGAAATCTTGTGTAAGAAAATCAGTAAATCTGCCTATGCCCTGCACACATTGTCGTCTATAATAAGTGTAGAGGCGTTACTTACAGCCTGCTATGGTTTAGCAGAATCTCATCTACGCTATGGTGTAATTTTTTGGGGAACATGGACGCACACAACATCTATTAATTCAATACCTTGCATGTCTGATTGGTCAGTTTATGTAAACGCATGTTTGACAAATAAAGTATCTTTTATCTTTTTATCCATAGGAATCGAGTTGTATGGAACCTTCGCCACTGGTAACGACAGTGTTTGCAAGTTTGTAACATTTAATTGGTTCGGTGGCATCGCCCTTCTGTGGAGAAATCGTCTTTTTCGCGAAGTGGCTGTGGTTCAGTGCGGTAATACACGTATTTGTGCTGTGAAAGTAGCTACAAATGATAAATCATTTTTAGTGTTTACACGCCCACGGATACTGTGTCAAATTTAACGGATTTTACGGACACCTTAAGCTCGGTGAATGCCATTATTGATAACTGTTATATAGACTTTGTTTACATGTTAGGAGATTTTAATGTGCACCCGACTGAATAATTTTATGACGAACTTTCCGGCTAGCGATTGTGGCGGACATGTATTGATTTAAAAATGTTAGGATTAAGTTCGAACACTTATACATTCCTGATTGAGGTCCTTGGGTCCAGGAGTTGGCTCGATCACTGTGTAGTGACTGAGGCGGCTGTGGGCTCCGTCAGAAATGCGCATGTAATTTATGATGTACTTTGGTCTGATCACCTGCCACTAGTTGTTGAATGTGATTTGAATGTAATACTGCCAAAGATATGTGCTAATTTTGTATGTGTGAACAAGGTAGTGTGAGGGGGAGAGAAGTCGAAACCAGATCCAAGCTTATCAGCGTAAATTTCATGAAAGATTAAGACTAATTGACTTCGCACACTAACTTGGTAAATGCTGTGATAGTATGTGTAACGATCTTAGTCATCGAACTGTGATTGAAAAGCTTTATGCCGACATCATACACGCCTAAAGTGACGCTGCTATGGCGGGTCGAGGAAGCAGCAATAGGCGCTCGAAACGGGTAATAGTAGGCTGGAACAAACATGTTGCCGGGGCTCACAGAGAGGCTAGACAGAAATATTTGTTGTGGGCGCGGTATGGTAGGCCTACCACCGGGTTACTTTATAACGAAATGTATGAGGCTAAGAGAGTCTTCAAGTCGAAGTTAAAATGGATATTCTAGCATCATACCACGCTAAAAATGATTTTCGTAGTATCAGGAAGCACACAAATAAGTTAAAAACTAAACCGGGAATTCATGTGAGCGTCGGTGGCATAAGTGAACCGGAAGACATTGCCAATCTTTTTAAAGAGGCGTTCTTTGTAAAGTCGCCTTTAAGACCATCGCGGTCGGTGCCCGATGTTGCGCCCGGTACGGAATTAGGGGTTAAATTTAAATCTCAGGAGATTACCAATACTATTAGAAGTATGTCGAGAAGTAAGTCCCCGGGCCATGACGGGCTCAGCATCGAGCACCTCCGATATGCTGGCCCTCATTTTGCTAGGGTACTTGCTATGCTGTATAGCTTCTGCATGAGCCATAGTTACCTGCCTGGTCAGATGATGCGAACAGTGGTTGTGCCAATTGCTAAAAACAAAACTGGTGACCTCGCCGACAGTAGTAACTATAGGCCCATTTCACTAGCTAATGTGATATCGGAGGTTTTTGACAGCATGCTTAATACGCAATTAAATAAAAGTGTAACCTTGCATGATAACCAGGACTCAGGGCTGGGTTGTCAACTGAGAGTGCAGTTTTGTGTCTTAAGCATGCTATCGCATACTATGCGGAGCGCAAGACGCCGATTTACTCCTGCTTCCTGGACCTGTCTAGGGCTTTTGATCTGGTTTCCTATGATGTGTTATGGAGTAAATTAGAGCGGGCTGATTTGCCGATATAACTCGTTAGCATTTTAAAGTATTGGTACAGAAACCAGATCAACACTGTGCGATGGGCTGGGGCGCTTTCTCGTCTGTACGGGTTGGAGTAGGGGTTGAGCTCACTAACGCTTTTCAACCTTTATGTGAACGGACTTACTTTTTATTGTCGAGCTCAGCAGTACCAGGGTTGGATGCTACGTGCACGGTATCTGTGTCAATAATATCAGTTATGCTGACGACATGGTACTGCAGACTGTGTCAGTCTGTGGCTTGAGAAAGTTGGTTGCCCAGTGTGAGACTTACGGCAAAGTACATGGCTTGGCGTATAATTGTAAATAGTCTGTGGTCATGGTCTTTAAGGCTGGGGGTAAAAGCCCTGACAAAGTGCCTCCTGTACTACTCTATGGCACACTTTTGCAGTGAGTACAGAAGTTCAAAAACCTTGGTCATATATTGACCCCTGATCTTAAAGACGATGATGACTTTGAACGAGAGCGGAGAGCATTGTGGGTCAGAGCGAAGATGTTGGCTCACAGGTTTGCACGATGCTCGCTTCCAGTCAAAGTCACGCTCTTTCGAGCGTACTGTACTTCATTATACACGTGCAGCCTGTGGGCTAGATGTACGCAAAGATCTTACAGTGCTCTCCACGTTCAATATAATAACGCGTTTAGGACGATGGTGGGGCTGCCCCGCTTCTGTAGTGCGTCGGGGATGTTTGCAGATGCGCATGTGGATTGTTTTTACGCAACAATGCGTAAAAGGTGCGCTTGCCTGGTGCGCAGGGTGTGGGCAGCACCAACAGTATCTTAAACATGATTGCCAGTCGCCTGGACAGTGTTTATGTGAGTCGCTGTTGTGCTATCACTCATGGGTTGTCGCAGCAGTGTTCCACTTAGTTCCACCGTTATTTGTTGTGTGGTTTTGTTTTTGTCAGTGCTTACGGACATAAGTCGTAAGTTTTACTAACAGTTATTGAGTCATGGATACTCGAATAAAGAGAAATTCTATTCTATTTTATATTCGGTTGTGGGACCAATAGTCAAAAACAGAACAGGGGATATCTCGGACAAAGGAAACTACCGGCCGGTCTCTCTTGCAACTACCATTAAGATAAGATAAGATAATTTATTTCCCCAAAACATGCATGCATGCTAAAATATTGGACAGTATCCTTGATTCGTGCTTGGAAAAACATCTGTCCTTGCACTATTCACAGTTTGGGTTTCAACCAGGACTGATAACTGAAAGTGCAATCCTAAGTCTCAAGAATACTGTCCAATTTTGTACAGATCAGTAAAACGCCGGAGTATGCCTCTTTCCTGGATCTTTCCAGTGCTATGATGTGCTCTGGAAGAAGTTGGGGGACAGGAATGTACAGGCGGAATTTCTTAAAGTTCTGCAATTTTGGTGTGCGAACACGTGAAGTGGACCAACACTCTCTCCGAGGCTTATGGGTTGGTGAGCGGAGTGAGACAGGGAGGGTTGATGTCTCCCAAGCTCTTCAACCTATATGTGAATGACCTCATGGACGAGCTCAGCAGCACGCGTGTCGGCTGTTGGGTAGGTGGTCTTAATATTAACCCATTCTTGACCACTGTACCAATTTGGGAACACTTAATAAATGAAGGTAGTTTAAAAAGGTTTTGACAATAGTTAATATTTTGTCACTGTGTTGTGCAGTCGAGAGTGTGTTCAATAAGTAATAACAACGGATTATACAAATTTGTTCAAAAATCTTGTTTTTTGGCGTCACTGAAGTTCGTTATCCGGAGGAAGGTACAGGTAAGCGTGCTTTTGTTATTATTATTTATTACAGATGATGAATATCGTGAATATTGTTTATATTTTTATAAAACAAGTAACTTACCTAACATCCAAAGCTATTTTATTGCAGTTATTTTACATGTATGTAAAAATATAGTGACATAAATATTGGTGTGCCAATTTCGGTACAATGGCTACAAGTGTACTAAAAATAACTATTTTATTTACAGAATCAATATGAATAGCAAGCAATATTATAGTGGCACTAATAACTTCAGGGGCTTAGAAACTATCAGCAGATTAGCAGAGGATAGTGACGACGACGACTTGGACTATGATTTAGCCATGATGACTGACGAAGAAGGTGATGATGATGTGGCACCTAGTGCCCTACCAAATGATGTCCCAGGCAGTATTGAGGTATTTGTTCGCAACGTGGGTACTCTTTCGGAATCCGAGAATATCAAACCCTAAACCTTGGCCAACCTTGGCTTGAACCTTTGGCTGCTAAAAGGTCACGATCTTCCTTTAGATCGGCCTAACCAGAGCAGCCCACTGTCTCTGTGCGCCGATAGTCATCGAGTCTCCCGCATTGGCGAAAGTGTTCACAAATTACTCGACAACCTTCGAACAAACTGACTATATATTAGTTCTCGAAAATCGCGTCAAGCAGGAACTACAAGATTTGACACCCGTTTCAATATTTGAGAAGCTTTTTGACGAAGAAGTTTTTACAATGACTGCTGTTTTTAGCAAATTGTAAGCCACTCAAAATAATCGTCACAATTTCAATGTCACTGCTACAGAGCTGAAAACTTTTTTGGTTATACTCATATTGTCGGGCTATCACAAACAACCTCGAGAACATATGTATTAGTTTTTAGATGAGGATATTGGTGTCGCAGTGGTGTCAAAATCTATGTCCAGAAACAGATTTAGAGAAGTAAAATGAAATTTGCATAAAACAGTATTTGCACAATGGCGACCAATCACGATTCGTACGAGCCAGTAGGATCCACAAAAAGAAGGTGCATTGAAAGAAAAGAAAAGGCTAATGTGAACATTCTTCATCTGTTCCAAAATAAAATAAAGGTATGGGCGAAGTGGATGAACTTACATGATTGATATGACCATGTCAAATGCATGGCGATTGCACGAAATCGCTAAAGAAGAACCAATGAAGCAGTTACTATACCGCTGAAGTGTCTCAAACTATCATTTCAAAGATGTTCTGGTTCTTCGCATCAAGCAATATTGGAAGTTTACAGTTGGATGGGGTTGATCACGTCCCTAAAAAGCTTCCAAAACGAGTGCGATGTGCTGTATGCCATATCAGAGGCCACTGGGCTTGCAAGAAGTGCAAGAAAACCCTGTGTATTGAAAAATTGTGTTTCGCTAATTTTCACTCATAAGAGGCCATTGTGCCAATTTGGGTACACCACTGTAAATTCATGAAAAAAAAAATATTAGTTTTTTTTTGTTTTACTATTTACTCTTGTAGCTACTAAATTTCAATTAATAAAATAATTTGGAAAATCCGCTCAGCAGTTTTGATTTGGCCACGAATGGGTTAACAGCATCAGCTATGCGGACGACATGGTGCTGCTGGGCCCGACTGCGGGACATATTGGAGAGATGTTGAAAGTTTGTTTAGGATCGCCGGTAAATGTACAGATTATTCACCTAACCATAGCCTATTGTTTTTGTTTTAAATCTCGGCAAAGAGAGCGTCTTTACGGCGTAAATATTTTTTAAGTATTTAAATTGTGTTTATAAATAGAATATCCAAGATAAACATATTTATTTAAAAGAAATATTTACTTTTATGAACAAATTAACGTTTATTTGTGTTTTAAATTTAGAAATATTTGAATGTTCTATTTTTTATATTAGGCTGTTTAGCGGCATCATACCTTTGCTTCTTCTTCAACCTAGCGAAAACAAAACACGGAAAAAAAGCAAACTAAATCATAGTTTCCTAAAAATTTATAACGAAATTAAATACTTTCCGTTCTAATATTTTATTATTTCGAAAGTGTATAGAAAAACGTTGTTTGATACGCTTGGGGATTTGTTACTGCTGTTCTCGGCTCCATAACAACCTCGTCTGCGACTCGCTTGTGTGAATTCCGCCTCGGATGCAATAACAACCCACTTATATCAAAGTGTACTTTTTAGGTCGTCAGAAGGCTAAAGATAAATTCCGTGTTCGATGAATGTGAATGTGAATAATTTATTTTCCAAAAGGTTGCCTTAAATACTATTTTACAAATTAACACTTCTTCTTAACGTGTCGATGGCAAATTTTTAGTTAAATATGTTTGGCCCAAAATTCAGCTATGCGAACTCCGCTCGCTGTAGCAGTCATAAGATCGTCAAGTGCGCAGGTGTTAGGGCATGCAGCGCAAGAGGGAAGATGGGCCATTGTCTGTGGAGACACGCCGCATACACATTTGAGATCTGAGCCGTCCATGAACCCCCATCTGAAGAGATTATCTTTGCTACGGCCGACCTGGGTTCGGAGTCTATTCAGAGATTTCCAAGTCGGCCACGGCAAAGCATGCCCAGGTGGAAGGCTTTCAGACGGCTCGATGAAGCCGTCAGAGGGCTTAAACAGCTCTCGCCAGAGATCACATCTCGCTGTGGAGGCATTCCTATTAGCCGGACTAGCTGGGCCAACGCACCCAAGACAGCTTTTACGGCTTTTCAGCCTTTGGGACACTGGGACATAGTTGTGCATTGGGTGGCGTGAGTCAGCTTGTAGCTTTGTCCTGTCGGTGCGGCTGGCTATGGTCCTACGAACTTTTGGAGGCGCAATCCCAGTTAGTGGAGCATTCGTACCGGGGTCGGTTGAAGGCAACCACTAATAATCCGGCACGTCTCATTTAGAGCTGTATCCACTAGATTGGCGTGGGTAGAACGGTCCCATACTGGGCAAGCATATTCGCCAGCGGAGAAGCAGAGCGCCATTCCAGTTGCTCGCAGAACTTGAGGAGATGCTCCCCATTTGGTTGATGTAAGGCGACGCAGCAAGTTATTTCTAGAATGCACCTTTATTTTTAGAGTTTGGCAATTATTTTTAAATGTAAGCGACCGGTCTAAAGTTATACCGAGGTATTTCGGGTGATCACTATGGGCGATTGGTAGCCCCTGCCAGGAGATATTTAGTTTACGACCTGTCTGTTTCGTAGGTGGAAAACGCACGATTGAGTTTTTGAGGGGTTTGGTTTCAGAGCGTTTTCAGCATAATAGTGGCTTAGGTCACTAAGGGCTGTGGAAAGAGCGGCTTCAATATCCTCAAAGTTGGTGCAAGGTGGTCAGCATATAGAAAGCGGGTAGTGTTTGGGCTAACTGGTTGGTCGTTAGTGTAGATGTTGAATAGTAGTGGGGCCAATACACTACCCTGAGGTACTGATTACTGAGAAGTTCTCGGAGAATCCGTGTAAACTTGAAGTCCTCTGTCAGGTTGGTAACTTTCCATAATAAACGTTTAATATTTACAGTGTCGTAAGCTGCCGACAGGTCCACAAATACTGCCCCCGTCACTTTCTTAGTTTCAAACCCGTCCTCGATGTGTTGGGTGTGGTTAAGAACCTGGCTACAGCAAGATTTTCCAGGCCTGAATTCAGCTTGTTTTGAGATTAATTGTGGATCAACGAGGTTTGTGAGACGAGGTAACAATAGTCTTTCGAACAGTTTGTAGGTAGGGATATAGGGCGAAAGTTTTTAGGGTCGTCATGTGGCTTTCCAGGTTTTGGAGTAGCAATGATTTTTGATCTCCTCCAAAGGCGAGGGATGCTTGCTGACTCCAAACAGTGGTTGAAAAGTTGTAACAACCATGACACAGATACGGGTCCAAGGTGTTTAATTTGTTCGACTGATATGTCGTCCACTCTGGAAGCCTTACCGGAGCCCAGTCGTTGAATGGCCAAGACGACGTCCGTTAGTTGGAATGGGACACATACAGATTCACTGGAAGAAGAGGTGTTGTTTACTTTGGGAATTCTGCCAAGTCGTTTTGGAGGTTTGCCGTTTAGGATGAGTTGGTGAGCAACTTGATTAGCTGTCACTGTGCTTGGCGTATGTGGTGGTGGTGGTTCACTGGTGAGTTTGCGGATAGTGGTACACGCCTTTTTGCTATTGTGAGTCATGTCAATATTTGTCACCATATCCATCCATTTTCCTTGACGTCGCTCACTAATAAGAGACAGCAGTTTTTCACCAGTTTCAACGGTCTCCTTCGAGAAAGGGTCAGTATCAAAGAGTAGTTCGTACTTCTTAAGCAGTTCGGCAGATTCCTGAGATATGCCGGGGATGTATGATGTGCGACATCCTCGGGGGATACATTTCCGGGATGCTACTGAGACCACGCTTACGAATTTGTCGTAATTCTGTGGGGTAGGTGGAATGGTAAATAATTCGGCATCCACAAACTTTGAGAACTGTTCCCAATCGGCTTTCAGGTAGTTGAAGCGGCGTTTTGGTGGCATAATGACTGGGTGGACAGCGGACTGGATTTTACACATGATGGGTCTATGTTGCGTCCTGGGTATCGGCGAGCAGATGGTCTTTTTGCTCAGTGCACAGATATTTGAGCTGACAAATATCAGGTCGGGATTATACCCACGCTTCCATCGTCCGCTATAAAATGATGCTGGTTGTTTTGGATCATGAATTAAAGTCAGATCGTTAGCTTCTGCCCATTCTTCGACAGATTGACCGTCCGTGTTCGACAACGTCCGTGTTTGTCAACTGGTGCTATGACTGTTGAAGTCACCAACTACTATTTTTGTGCGCTGAGTGTTAAAGTCAGGTATGTCAAGTTGGAAAGGAGTTCCGGGGGGTTTATACACGGATGTTACTGTGCAAATACCGAGGTCTAGTGTAATTATTTCGATGTTGTCATCGTTACTGCATTTTGTGGAGATGATACTTACGCCGGGAGCAACAAACACTGCGTTACCGTGCTTCGGGTGACAGATCTCGGCGACGAGTGACAGTCCAGGAATGTGAGGCCTGCTTTGAGTGGGATCCCGATGGGTCTCTTGAACGCATAAGATGTCACAATGCATTTTGCGAGATAATTCAGAAAGGATTTCTGCTTTATCCTGAAAGAACCCTTCGATGTTGATCGAGATTACACACAATGCTGGTTTTGTTAGTGGACTGTTTTGCCCTGAGAAGGGCCGATTATCACTTATATTTGCCATCGTGGTGAAAGGATTAGCCAATCGACACAAGTCGATTGCCCAGGGTGCGCCGGACGTATCAGGGGTTAGTAGAATACGTCACTCGGGGAGGCTCCTTTCATGCACCCCCAATTTAAACCCCCAAATTAACACTAACCAATAAAAACATGTACATTAAATTAGAATCAATATTTACACAATAAAAATCCAATAAGATTAGCAGGATTTTAACCAAACACGTCACAGCACTGTTGTCGTGTTATTTCTACGAGGGGTGCTTGTGTGTTCACGGAGGCGCGCGGCATCTCGGCGAGCACGCCGAAGGCATAAATATAGGCGCTGCATAGTTCGCGCGCCAGTCAAATAACATGTTCCCACAATCGTGGAAACAGGCAACAGTTACCGGTATTCCCAGATCGAGCAAACCCAAGTCTTCCCCCAGTAGTTACCACCCCATCAGTCTCTTCAATGTCCTGGAAAAAGTCTACGAGAGGCTTATTTATAAGCGTCTCAAAGACTATGCCGAGGCAGAGTTTAATTCCAAAAGAGCAGTTTGGCTATAGATCCCAACACTCTTGTGTCCAACAGGTGCACAGCATAGTCGAACACATCAGCGACCGCTACCAGCGGGGCATGATGACTGGTGCCCTGTCCTTCGATATCGCGAAAGCATTCTACGAGGTCTGGCACAACGGGCTGATATACAAGCTGTACCAGCTCGGTATGCCGAATCGCCTCGTGCTCATCCTATGAGATTTTCTGTCGAATCGCACCTTCCAATACCGTATTGAGGGTGCGCTTTCTGCCCCGTATCCGGTCCGCGCCGGAGTCCCTCAGGACTCTGTGCTATCCCCATTAGTTTTCACGCTGTTTACTAGTGACATCCCCAAGGGTGAATCGGCCCAGTTAGCCCTCATTGCTGACGATCATCCCGCGGCACGTCGCGCCATTTCGCGGCATCATGGTATCGAAATAAAGTAACATGAATTCTAAATCATTGTAATAAGATTCAAAATAACTTGATTAGTAATAAAAACCTTTTCCATGACACGCCATGCCGTGGCGGCAGTGAGCGCCGGCCCTTAGGCGTTTGGTTTCGGAGATGGAGAATCGAAGTAAATCCCGACAAGAGTCAGGCGGTCCTTTTCACCAGCCCCCGTAGTCTTCCCTCCCACTCCTAGTCCGATCTCCAATGTTCGGCAAACCGATCCCTTGGGAACGGCGAGCCAAATACCTGGGGGTCATTCTTGACCGACACCTATCTTTCGGAGAGCACATAAAGACGGTACGTTCGCGCGCCGCATTCGCTCTCGGCAGGCTTCATTCTGTGCTGAATGCACGCAGCAAATTGTCACTTAAGTGCAAATTGCGTATTTACACCACCTGCATTCGGCCTATCATTACGTACACTTGCCCTGTGTTCGCACACGCCAAGCCCCACCGCCTCCATAGGATGCAGACCTTTCAAAACCGATTTCTCCGAAAGGCCACGGGTTCCCCGTGGTTCATTAGGAATGAACTGACTTCCTGTCGCCAAGTCCCAGCAATTAAACAATGTATGAAACGTCTCACGAAGCGTTTCCTCGAAACAGCCGAGAAACACCCCAACCCTCTAATTTCGTCGGCCGCCCCGATACGTCCCCTCCAAAATAGCAAAGATCCGCCTACCAAGGCTTACCCTCCTCGAACCCGACGACCCCATCACCCTCCTTCAAGAGAGCTGTAGGGAAACTAGCACGACTAGAAAAACAAAAACCGAACGCGACTCCGGTCCTGCCGGCCGGGGCCAACCTCGCCGCCTGGGCCAACCATGACCTCCCTGTAATACCACCACCCGAGCCTTGCTCGACGTGCCAGCCCGCACCGCTGAGCCAGTAACGTTATATTTTTTTTATATTAGCCTGTACTGTCCCACTGCTGGGCAAAAGCCTCCCCCAATTCCTTCAACGTTAAACTCCCTAAATAATAATTCGACCCAGCCTGACCCTAGCTGCCTTCCCCTCAATGACGCACAAATCCGAGGCCCGAACCCGCAGAGGGTGCCCTTAGTGACTGTTCATTTAATAATGTATATCCTTAGTTGTAAGCCTTGGCTGGGGGCTTAATAGAAAAGTAATTTTAAGTAATTTTTCCACCACAGGATAAGCCCGGTTAAGCAGAAACAACTTTCTAAAGACGTTGTAAAGAGTGGTCAGTTCAAAAAACAAAGTTCGCGCACCAGTGTGGGGCGGCCATCGTCGAGTGTAGATGTCGTGATGTTGTGTTGTGGATCGAGTTGACAGAAGATAGAAGACAAGCGATCCGAAGACTAGAAGAGTGACCTCACAGCTCCTGACACTCCTATTTTCTTACAGAACATCAAAATTGTTAAAATAGTTCTCAGAACTGTTTCTGATTAGAGCGTCAAACAAAAAGTTGTTTAGTTCTTATCAGAACTGTGTACTTCCATATTTCTTATCAGAGCGTCAAAAACGTGATCAGCGGTGGCTACATACTATTTAGGATGCTCTTGAGACTGCCCCGGTTCTGTAGCACGTCAGAGATGTTTACATTGAATCGTACTGACGGCTGCCACGCAATCGTACCGAAGAAAATAGCGTCTCTGGCAGCTAGAACCCGGGCCAGTGTATTCTAAAACCAGTGGCCGAGAGTGTGCTTTCCCCTTTTCTGAGGCATTTTGTAGAGAAGATGTCCAAGTAAAAAACTTGTTCATCTTCTGTGCAAAATGCTTCTCAAACTCACTGTTATTACGTACTAAGACTAGGCATAAGGTGTGTTACTAACACTATGGATTTCTGTTTTCCGATTTTTGAAAAATAAAATATTTAATTTAATATTTTGATTTCTAAATTAACTGTTTTAGCTAACAAAAGCTAAGAAGGTGCGCATATACATGTGTCCGTCCGCGATGGTCGCGTTTATAGTTGTCATACTATTTTGTGATTTTTATTTGGAAAGCTTTAGGCTCAGCGTGCTATGCTTGGAATCTCCATATCGCTGAGCGATTACTGTCCACACTGCGTACTGTGTGTCGGTGTACTGTTTATTGGACGTACTGACATGTCAGTATCCACGATTCGGCCCCATCTATCTATCAATCTATACAACATTATTTTTAGTATATGCGAAACCTGAATATAGTTTGTTCAGACTAAGTAACTGAATCGATTCCAATTATTTTTTAACCATGTTACTGCAATAATTTTTATACATTTTTTCCCAAAAATATTTAAAAAAGTTAAAAGTTGGACACCGAGCGACTTTAAGTACCTATCGCAATAATTTAGGTACCTACTGCCAAATTATTATTATCAATGAGCTCAAGACGACGCTGGAGGCGCGCGCTGCGTGGTGACCGCGTTTTTATGCGGACAACTAGGTAACAGAACAAGCTTATAACTTTGTGATTTTTCATGATACAGTTTTGAAATATTGTACATAGATTCTTTACATAAAAAAACTAGACACGTGTATCAGGTTTCGCATATACTAAAACTAATGTTGTATATAAAATTCAAAGCCCTGACTGACTGATATATCAACACACAGCCCAAACCGCTGGTCTTAAAGACATGAAATTTGAAGTGTGTATTATTTGTGAAGACTAGGTTTTAGTTAGGTATTTCCTTTATCGCTCGTAGGTCTTGACTTGACGGTTAATCTAGGCTTGGATGATCGATAAACCATATTTAAGAGGAATTTCGCACGTTTCTTTTAGTTTTATATCTAATCACTGATGGCGTCACCCGTACCAATTTGATAGCTTTATTTTTCGGAAACGTTGCGCTTTCGAATATTGTGCCTCATAAAATACTTGTTTGTATCGATAACAGCTATTGTTTAATACAGGTTTTATGTAAGTCTAATAAAATCAAAGTAGTATTGTATTGATGTCATCGTGAATAGATTCTAACTTTGATAGCTTATATCACGGAAACATGAAACTTTAGAACATTTTGCCACACCAAACTTGTTAGTATTGATACCAACAATTGATTAATATAGGTATTATTCGTGGCCGCAACTTTGAAAAAAAAATGACGGAAGTTAGGCTGGCAGGCGTCATACAAAAATCTTCCAAGCCCTTTATTTTCAAATTAACATTTATTTGTGTCCTAAATTCAAAAATATTAGATTTTTTATTATTTTTAATGTAAGGTTATTTTTCGGCTTCATAGATTTGCTTCTCCGTCAACCATTTTTTTTTTTTCTCTACATCTGCAATCAGCCCTTAGGCTTTAATCAGATTGGTTGTTGCTTGATTGGCAGTTTGAGATTCTTCGCACCCTGCGATGCGATTCATCCCGTTAATGTATTGATGGTAATCAGATTGGCGCTATTCTTTTTTCTTTTAAGTCGGTAGTTAGAGTCTGAGGACTTCAGTAGTGTCACAGCGAGTTTATTTTTATATCGCTGGAGTCTTTGCTTGAAAGTCTTATATGACTTTTCTACAACTTCCTTGATTGTCGGTATTTGTAGGTACTCATGTACTTCAATGTTCCTTGTGAACCATGATGCGCTGCTCAAGGTTTCCAGTGCTTTATTTTGAAAGCGTTGTAGTATTTCAACATTTGAATGGCTTGCCAATCCCCACAGCTCTATACTATAGGCCCATATAGGTGTTAGGATGCATTTGTAGAAGAGTAGTTTATTTTCCAAGCTAAGTGACGACTGTCTGCCTATTAGACAGTAAATGTCTCCCCGTTTTCTGCTTGCTTGGACCGTTTTGGTCTTAATATGTTCACGCCAGGTCTTCTATCGATGTGCATACCGAGGTATTAGGCAGTACTTTTCTGAGGCAGAACCTCTCCATCAAGTGTCACTGGTAGGCAGTCCCCGCTTCTTAGGGCGAAGGTAATGTGAACAGACTTGGCAGCACTAGTTTAAATTCTCCACTTTTTCAGCTATGATCCAATTTTATCCAGGTGCTCTTGGAGTTTTGTGGATGCTCGAGTCTCGTCTTTATCGCAAGACAGGACTGCAGTGTCATCAGCATAGGTTGCAGTAACGATTTGCTTTGAGGTGGGTAGGTCAGCAGTGTAGATTGTGTACAGAACAGGGCCCAGTTCAGACCCCTGGGGTACTCCAGCTTTTATAGGATGGAAAGAAGATAGGCTATCTCCGGGTTTAGTCTGGAACATTCGGTCCTCCCAGTAGGACTTGAGCAGCATGTATGCGGTGTGTGGTAAGCATATTTTAAGTTTACCCAGGAGGCCCTTGTGCCATACTCCTTCGAATGCTTGTTGTATACCCAGAAACGCAGCTGAGCAATACTCTTTTCGTTCCAATGATTGCCGAATTGTATGAACCACCCTGTGTATTTGTTCTGTTATTCCATGGTGTGCCCGAAGCCAAATTGATGGTCTGGGATTGTCCTTCGTTCCTCAAGTATTGATATCTTCAAAAAAAATAGAAAAATCTTCTGAAACAGTTAAGATAATAAGGCCCACTGGGCGCCTTGGGGAGGACCGCGCCGCGGCGAAGATGGTGTGAAGATCTTTGCAGGGTAAACATGCCTAGAGATCGCACAGGATAGAGAGGTGTGGAAGGAGAGAGGGGAGTTCTTTGCCCAACAGTGAGAGTGATTAAACAAATGATTCTCATAAAGCTTTCAATTTATTAGTTAAACAAATATCACTTTTATTTACAACCAAAGCGATCACAAATTATAAGTAAAAACTAATCGTAATCACCTAAAACTACTTAACAGATCGAAATATTTACAATAGAATTAACAATTCTTCAACTCGCGTAACGGTCGCTACGGGGCGGCACGGCGCGAGGCGCGGGCGGACTCAAGGCGGCGCCGGGCGCGCTCACGCCGTGGCCAGCGGCTGCGTCACCACGGGCGAGCGGCGCCGCGGCGACGCGTCGTCCGCCTCGCCCGCACCCGCCCCCGCCGCCCCCGCCGCCCCCGCCGCCCCCGCCGCGCCCGCCGCCGGCTCCGTCAGCCGCAGCGCCACCTCCAGGTCGCGCAGCACCTGCCGACGAGACATTGTTTTAGAGAGATGCACACGGTATACCTACTGAATCTTGTCTTTAAAGCTTCAAAATTTCTTGAAATGGGATCAGTGCAGAGAGTATCGAAACACCGGCGAAGTGCGAGAAGGACTAGATTACAAAGGGTTCCGTAGCAAGCCTTCAAGAAGCCGTTAACCAAGTTTTCTGTAAGTGCATTAAACTGAGTACATATCACTGCACAAAAATTATTGCTGGGAAACGACTATTATTTTGGTGTGAAAAATCACAGTTAACGGAAAACCGTAAACAGTGATTTTATTACTCAAAACATTTTTCTGATGGATGACTTTAAACGTATTATTCAATGCAGAATAATACGTTTAAAGTTAACTTATGACGTTAGGTGGAACCGTCAACGGTCACGTGACTTTTCATACATTTTTCGTTAGGGTTATACTCTAGACATGGACACTTTTTGTTTAAAACGAATCACTTTTCTACAAAGAAATGTGGGCGCGACCGGCTTTTTAGGAAATAACTTACATTATTTACTGAGAAAAACAATCGTGAAATCTAGGCAAAATTTGACATTTCTATACGTGTGAATGACTTGACAAGCAAACTTTGCTCAACAAACCCACCGCCATGATTAAGTTCGTTTGAGATAGTTGGCGCGCAGGCGACATTATAATTCTGATAAATAAATATACAATTATTATTTATCTACTTTATTACATTTCATTAAAATAAAACATTATAATAACTTAAAACTGACGACTTTTGTTCGTACAATAGGAAGTTATTATGCTACATGCCGTTCTTCCTAACCTTGACTTACACGCACTACGTTGTTGCCAAACTTCCTTCGCTCGATTGACTTGTAGTTATAATACATTTTCAAGATCTCGCTACGACGCTTAGGATTCGCGCGTTCAAGTTCTCGCGTGATATTGCAATATTAATAATATTATGTATTTTATTCCAATTAAAAAATACGTAATTTTACTTTAAATAAAAGTACCTATCTTTCGGCGGTATTACTGTTTCTAATACATCCAATAAACCCAGTTTTGTGTTTAAGACTCTTAAATCTCGTTACGATACTAAGTAGATGCGTACGTTTCGATGTTGTCAATTACATAGCACATACAAAGTCAGCTTTAATCGTATTCTAATGTGTTTGTATATATTTGGGCAACAATAAATTAAATTATTCGCTAAGCTACCGAACTAGTGAAAACATTTACAAAATCGAAGAATGGTTCAAGTCGTCTCGTGGGATGTGGTTTTGCCGGGTAACGTTAAAATTGCCTTTTTACGCATTTTGCAAACCAACAGTTTCAGACAGACATACATTTTTTATAGATTTAACTGTGTGATAAGCTGGCTTGGCGCGTAGGGGTGCGTTCAGAAACAAAAAGTAATAAAATAGACGGGATTTGTTGTTAAATCCGCAAATATCCTATAGAATCTGCCATCAAAATCTTGGCCACTCCCAAGCAGGTTAGGTTAACAATTTTTTCTAATAATTTAACAGATATTGTTCAGAAACATACTGCTGATAAATTTTTAGTTCTTGGCGATTTTAACCTTCCAAATATAAAGCGGGAACCAGCTGAGGATGGTCAGTCTGTTTGCCCTAGTAATATCCAAGGTCACGTTCAGGTCAATTTGTTTGATAACTTTACAGTCTGCAATATCTCGCAATACAATTCACACTTAAATGCCAACAATAAAATATTAGATCTAGTTTTATCTAATAGCGAGGTTTCAGTAGCTAGTTGCGCCGATCCTCTGCTGCCGGAAGATCCACACCATAGGGCCCTTTGTGTGTCAGCTGATTTCGTGGAACTTCATACTCTTCCTGAGAGTCCACGTATAATTTTTTTATACCGATCGAGCCGACTATACGGCCATTAAGCACCGGCTGAGCCAGATCGACTAGCTTAACGAAGTGAGCACTAGGACGAAGAACTCGAAGATTGCGTATCATTTTTCTATGACACTCTCAATGAACTACGTGATTCTTTTGTACCTATTAAGACGGTAGTTCCAAGCGGCAGATACCCTCTTTGGTTCAAACAGCCTTTGATAAAAATTATAAAAGAAAAAGCGAAGTACCACGCAAAATTTAAGAAATACGGAAACCTGTCTGATCTTTTGTTTTGCTCCGACAGCGTGCCAAGGAAGTTGAAAGTGAAAGGTTTAGCTGCTGTTACTAAAATTGAAGAAGACATTTTTAATACACCTAAAGCGTTTTGGTCGTACGTCAAATGAAAAAATCAAACCAATGCTTAGCTTTTCTTACTTAAATATAAAAATAGCACATCAAGTATAGGAGAGGATATCTGCAACATGTTTGGCGACTATTTTCTATTCTAATTTTCTCAGTTCTGCTAGTAGTATCAACGGTGGCGACGATCTTTCTAATGGCCGCGCGCAGGGAGTAAACATGCATTTGAGCGATATAGTTTCGGACATACATTCAATCGAAGTTAATGAATTAGAAGTATTCAATCTACTTAAAGAAGTTGATTTATCTAAGGACCAGACAATATTTCACCAGTTTTTATACGAAACTGTGCCAAAAGTCTGACTCCTCCTCTTTCACTTTTATTCAGGCGGTCCCTTAATTTAGGTGAGGTACCTATAATTTGAAAGTCGGCGTTAATCACTCCGATCCACAAAAAGGGCCTAGAGACCTCGTGGAAAACTATAGGCCCATGTCCAAATTATGCATTTTCGCTAAAATATTCGAAAAATAATATACAAGCAGATTTATGCTTGTCTTAAACTAAGCATCAGTGACCGCCAACATGGTTTCCTGCGAGGTCGGTCCACTACCATTAATCTCATTCTTTGTGGTGACTACTTGACTGAATGTATGGCTCATCGCACACAAGTAGATGTAATCTACACAGACTACAGCAAATGTTTTGATCGCTTGGATCATGCTATACTTCTGCGTTAGCTATTGGCTATGGGTATCAGTGGAAATCTCTTCAGGTGGTTTTTATCTTATGTGGCCAACAGATGTCAAACTGTTGTTCTTAATGGATACACATCGAGAACTATGATTATCCCCTCAGGAATTCCACAGGGATCGCTTTTGGGACCCTTGTTATTCAAACTCTTCATCAATGACGTCTCTTCATGTTTCTCTTACTCAATAGTTCTTTTGTTTGCGGACGACATGAAGATTCTAAGCGAAATCAGAACTTATGAAGATGCTGAACGTTTTCAACACGATCTGGACAGATTCCAAGAGTATGGCCAACCGCTTGGATCTAAACGTCTCGAAATGTTTTACATGTACCTTCACTCGTAAACCTAAACCTATTTTTTACGATTACAAAGTATCCAACTTATATAAGTCAATTGATTATTTTAACAATAATTAGCATCTTTTATATAACTCAGTCGCCAAACTTATCAACGCCAAACTTATCAACGCCAAAATATATCACCGTGATGTCCCTGTAAAAATACAGAAGTATTTCCATGACTATGCACAAAGGTTTTTTTTCTATTTTTCAACAGAACTCTAATTGCAACCGTCATGGTGGACGCCATAAATCATATTAAAAAAACATGTATATGGCCAATAGTTATATACATGTCTAAATGCAGTCGCCTAATGTCTATTGGCAATATTGCGGAAACTATTGATGACAATTATGTATTTTATTTTTATAAATAATATTGAAACACCAATATTATGGCGGCCCAATAAAATATTAACGAAGATAACCATACATATCATCAAACTTTTAAATTCCCAACTATAACACACCACTCTTCATCTTCCACCACAATAAGCTTTCTTTACATTTTTATAAAATAAATAATATTAAGTCACAACACAATAAATTGTCACACAAATTGTCTAGCTTGTACACACGGCGGCACATGAAGCTGTACATTTCCAGTATAACTTGTCCTCGTTTTGTGTAGATTTCCTATACAATGAGAGATCCGCATAAACTGGTTTTTTATAGCTTGATTGGCCGTCGTGCGTACCACAGACCGACCACCAGCCAACATCGAAACGTCTATACGATGATATAGGTATGTAAGAGTATTACTAGAAACTATTACAAACCTTACTAGTTAAACTTACAAGAAAATAAATAAACTTTGGTTTAAACCTGTACTATCAAGTCCAGGCTTATCTGCAGAACCATGGTCTAAATTTGTTCATTTTACAAAACTTAAAAAAACCGTGGTCTTCTTAGCAGGTACCGTCATTTGAACTATTGTTTAAACAGCAACCACAGATTAATACAAATATCATTCGTTCACCTTGATATCATTCTATTGCAACGTTCCGTATGCCCAGAAAAGACAGCGTTTGATAAAATATTGACCTGCTTATTTTGCATGGATATTAACATTATTTTGTTGATTGCATTTTTGTTTAGGTTGAAGCACATTACTTAATCGTATTTATTTCTAAAATAGATCTAAGTACGTGTGACGAAACGTAACTTTCTCGCGCGTTATATGAAACCATAACATTAAACAAAGCCATCGCAAGTTGAACAAACTTCATTTAGCTTTGGAATGTTTTAAGTCTTTATTAGAACAATTGCCTCTTTGTTTACCCTCTTTAGTTATTTTAATAATTTAATGTGATGGACCAACAAAACAAAACGATCTGAGAATTGGAGTGGCGAGTAAAAAGTAAGTATAAATAAATTCTTCAATATCCTCAATATCATATAGATCGACCATGTTAATATACATAAAATACATTTTCGAGTTAGAACAACACAACACATGAGTTGCCATGGCTGACCTGGAAGTCTTGCGGACCCAGGTTGGTCGCAGCAAGGAAAACCTGCTCAGGTGGAGATTCATTAATGACTCTGCCCTGCAGTGTAAATGTGGTGCTGTTCTACAAACGATGGGGCACTTAATATCGTGTCCTGCGTGTCCTGTTGTTTGTTCACTACAGGAACTGATGGACGCTACCGAAAGCGCCAAACTAGTAGCTCAGTTCTGGCTGACACAATTTAGATTGCCATCGACACGCTAAGGAGAAGAAGACAATGAAAAAGATGATATAACCTAGAAGAGAAACTTTGAAGTACCTCGACTTCGGTTCACTCGCAAACACACAAATTGGACTCGCGACCACTAGAGTAAATATCTGTGGACTGACGAATGTATAGTAATGTAGTCCAGTGTGTGGAGAAGACATGGGGAGAGGTTTCCCAATCACTACCTGGCAAACCGTCAGTTTCCATAGTGGATCAGTTACCGTTTGACGAGGAATCTTTTCGGACGCACCCACAGAATTGGAAGTAGTTGCTGGTCATCTAACGGCAGTGCGATACATTGAGGAAGACGATACATTGGTAAAACGTGTACTTGGAGGGTCCAAGTACACGTTTTACCAAACATTCATTCATCGGTAGCGAAGATTTTCATTTATGCAAGATAATGCCCGACCGCACACAGCGTTGCGTGGATGATTACCTGTCGGAGGTGAAAATTACAAAAGTGGGGTTGCCAGCACGAAGCCCAGACATAAATCGTATGTCTGGGATATGCTTAAAAGGTGAATCAGATCCAGCCCCAACCCTCCTGAAGCAATCAGTCAATCGAAAACTGCTCTGGTGGCCGCCTGGGAAGAAATATCCCATGTGAACATTAAAAACGTAATCCACAGCATCCTGATGGCATGCAGGTGGTCATCAGGGCCACAGGTGGAAATACCCGCTATTCATTTAAAAAGCACTTAACTTTAAAAAGAAAGCAATTACTTCGAGAGTGCCGAGAGACAGCGAAAAAGCATGACTTTAAGTATATATGGATTTCTCTTGACATCGCCAACGCCTTCAACTCCATGCCCTGGAGCTGCATTGGGGAGGCACTCCGGTATCACCGGGTGCCGACCTACCTTCGTCGTGTGGTCGGGGACTACCTGATAGGGCCGTCATCTACCCCGGTCAGAGCGGAGAATGGAACCGGCGAGAGATGTCGTGCGGTGTTCCACAGGGATCGGTTCTGGGGCCGGCCTTGTGGAACATCGGTTACGACTGGGTGCTGCGCGCCGACCTCCCTAGCGGCGTCAGCGTAGTCTGCTACGCTGACGACACGCTGGTACTGGCACAAGGGAGGTCGCACGAGGCGGCGGCCGAAAACATGACACGCGGGGTTGCGATAGTCGTGGAGAGGATCCGGCAATTGGGTCTCGAGGTGGCATTGCACAAGTCCGAGGCCATGTGTTTTCATGGGCCTCGGAATGCGCCACCGTCGGGATCCCTACTGACGGCGGGAGGGGTTTCCATCGGCGTCGGGTCGACGCTGAAGTACCTGGGACTCGTCCTCGACAGCCGGTGGAACTTCGTGGAGCATTTCCGACGTTTGGCCCCCAAACTGGAACGGACCGGGGCTGCCTTCAAGCGGCTCCTGCCCAACCTGGGGGGTCCAAACGCCTCCTGCCGGAGGCTCTACGCGGGGGTCGTGCGGTCCATGGCCCTTTACGGGGCCCCGGTGTGGGCGCGTTCTCTGAGGCGGCAAGCCGCCCGCTACCTGAACGCGCCCCAAAAGGGGATAGCCCTAAGGCTAGTCCGGGGGTACCGCACGATCTCCGGTGAGGCGGCGAGCCTCCTTGCCGGATTGCCGCCATGGGATCTGGAGGCGATAGTCCTCGCGCGCCTTCACGAATGGCGCGCGGAGGCACTACGTCGGGGGGAAACTCCGCTGCCGCGGCAAATCGCCGCTCAGCGGACAGACCTCCGGCGCGATCTCATGGTGACATGGAGAGAGCGACTGTCGCAACCCCGTGCAGGGCACGCCACCATAGTGGCGATAAGTCCCCTCTTTGAGGAGTGGCTAGGGAGGCGCCACGGCGCCCTCACCTTCCGCCTGACGCAGGTCCTCACCGGACACGGTTGTTTCGGGAGGTTCCTGCACCGAATCGGGCGGGAGGAAACGCCCGGGTGTTTCCATTGTGAGGATCGTCCGGAGGACACGGTGCAGCACACTGTGGAGGCCTGCCCTGCTTGGGCGGAGCAGCGCCGTGTCCTCGTAGAGGCGATTGGCGGCGGCGACCTCTCGCGCCCGGCCCTGGTTCAAGCCATGGTCCGGGGCGAGAGGGAATGGGAAGCCGTCACCTCCTTCTGCGAAGCAGTCATGCTAGTGAAGGAGGTGGCGGAACGTGAGAGGGAAAGAGCCTCACGTCCCAGCCGCCGCGGGAGACGCCCTGGGGGGCGTCGGGGGTCACGTGGTGGCCCCCGGCCACCGTAGGCGCGGGCCTGTGGACGGCGAGTTTTGGGCTAGCTCGCCGTCCGGCCGTCTTATGACGACAGGCCGTGTCGACGGCGCGTTCGTGTTCCACGCGCGCCTCAAAGAGATGTCAGCAACCACGTAGGGGGTCCGCACGGGCCGATGCCTGCCAGGGCTGCGGGACTGTTCGAAAGAGATACCGCGGCCCTGGAACACAAAGGGCAAAGAAGGAACATGGATGGGTTTTAGTCAGTACAAGTCTGACACTCCCTTCCGCTCCGCCCAGAGCGGGGGGGGTCATTTGATGATTTCCCATCCTAAAAAAAAAAAAAAAAAAAAAAAAAAAGTATATATGGATTGAACATGCTACAATCCTTGTTCGTGAGGTTGATGCCGCTCCAGCGCTGGCAATACGGTCATCACAAGATATCAAAAAGATTAGGCCTGGCACTGACTCCATCGATCAGTGTAATCAACAGTCTGAAGCTCAGAACTAAAAGTTGCAATGATGTGCTTTCTAAGGCTTTTATTTTAGTTTATATTTACGTGTAACAGTAGTCAAGAAACTTATTTTTTAAGTAAAAAGAAACTTATTTTTAATATTTTTAGGTATGGACTAATATTTTGGGCTTTCAGTCCTATATGGGTGCAGTTGTATTTGTTATTACACAACCTTCTATTTATATATTTTAAGTACGGTCTAGAAGTTATTAACTTGTCAGTTTTACAAGTAACACAACTCACTACTTTTTTAATGTATCCTCTTTTAATTCGATATTTCTCTAACGTTAGATAACTTAACAATCTATTATCAAAATTGCAGTTGCATTCGAACCAAACTCAATATTTTATACATGCACATTTTAAATAACTGCTATGATCTAATTATTTTAACTGAGACCTGGCTCACTCCTCACATATTTGATAACGAATATATTGACGAGCGTTGCGTAGTTTTTAGATGCGACCGTAATCGGTTCGCCACAAATAAAAAAGAGGGGGGCGGAGTACTTGTGGCTCTCCTTAAAAAGCTAAATGCCGTGTGCGTACCGAATGAATTTGCTACAAATCCACATATAGAACATGTACTTATCGAGCTTCCTGGTGTCGATCAGGACAAATATCACATTGGCGCAACATACATTCCACCAAAAACTTGTGAAGAGATCTATCGTGTTCACTTTGAGAACCTTCATAGTACATTGGATAGGTTAAATTCGAGTAACGTTTATTTATTTGGCGATTATAATTTACCGGACGTTGAGTGGCATGCTTACACTAACGATAATTCTGGGGCAATGTATTGTAATGGTAACTCGTCTGTTTGTATGCATTAAGATAATTGTATGTCAGTACTTAATGCTTCTCAATTTAATTACTTAAATAATCATAAGGAGCGTATTCTCGATTCAATTATTAGTAATAAAAATTACCGTGTTTACGCACCATCTTCTCTATTATTACCTAAGGACAATTATCATCACCCTTTTTGTTCCACCTTTCCTTATAAATCTGAATTAACGTTTTCACGAGCAAAAGTAGACATAACTTTTATAAAGCTGATTACGACCTAATTAACCAAGACTTGTGTAAAGTTGATTGGTTTAGTGCTTTGAGTGGAATGGCAGCTGAAGACTCTGTAAATGTTTTCTATGATGTTATTTTCCGAACAATAAAAGATCATACACCTGTAGCCTCCTTACGCTCGTCTAAATTCCCTTGTTGGTTCTCCGAGTCATTAATACGCATCTTTAAGAACAACAAACTACAACGAACGAACAAAATAGAGCCTGGATAAAATGGAAGGTATACGGTATTATATCAGACTATGAAAGATTTTCCTTCTTAAGAAAAAGATTTGAAGCTGAATGTAAAAAACGTTACAATGACTATATTGACTCAGTTGAAGAAAATAGTCATAACTCGAATGATCCTACTGAAATTTGTAATATGTTCTCAGAATTTTTTCATTCAGTCTACGAACAATCCACATTTGACAAAAGTACCTACTTGGTTGCCTCCGCAATTGTACGACGAAAATTGTTTTCTTATTAACAGTATCCATTTCAGTATTGATAAAATTTTAAAAGCTTTAAAATCACTGGATACTACAAAAGGTCCTGGGCCAGATGGTATACCAGCACTTTATCTTAAAAAAAACAGCAGATATTATATGCACACCCCTCTATATTCTATACAACAAATGTATTTCAGAACGTTCATTTCGTGAAATATGGAAAAGAGCTAATATACATAAATCTGGATCCAAGCACGATATTGAAAATTACCGACCCATCTCTATTTTGTCCACCTTGTCGAAGCTTTTCGAAAGACTTGTTCAAGACGAGATTTATTCTATATTACATAACATTATAATAAAACAACAGCATGGATTTGTTAAAAAAAAGATCAACAGTCACAAATTTAATGGTTTTCACTGATTTCTTGTTTAATAACATGGATCAACAATTACAGATAGATGCTGTGTACACGGACTTTCGAAAAGCTTTTGACAAGCTGGATCATGAACTGCTTTTAACAAAAATTGCTTTCAACGGTATTCGAGGTGATTTACTTCGTTGGTTTACATCGTATGTCACAAATGGAACTCAAAAAGTAGTCATCAAAGGTTTTGAATCTACATCCATACATGTTACATCCGGTGTGCCTCAAGGCTCAATTTTGGGTCCTCTCTTGTTTATATTATTCATAAATGACATATATAATTGTTTCAGATATTCCAAATTCCTACTAGATGCCGATGATCTTAATTTTTTTAGAAAAAATCAAAACAAAAATGATTGTCTCTTATTTCAAGAGGATCTGGATAGATTCTCAACATACTGTATCGAAAATTAAATTCAACTAAGTATTGCAAAGTGTTCATCTATAACATTTACCAAGAATAGAAACGTAATAACTCACACATATAACTTAATTAACACCATACTGCACAAATCAAATTTAGTTAAGGATCTTGGAGTGTTGCAGGATAACAAAAAAAAAAATAATAATAAATATGTTTTGGAGAATCAGAATAACAACCAGAAAAAACTAAAATGAAAAATATAATTTGGAACAAGTAAAAATATAAAAATGCAGATCAAAATGAATCAATAGCAAACGTCAAAAACCTAAGAATGCTGACTAGAAGCCGGGCAAAACAACAGGCACACCCACCATCTCCGGGCTCGTCGCTCAGCTCCGCCTCGCAGCCGCCGGGACGCGCCACACCCGTGAGCGCCGTGTCGCCGGTCGCTGCAGTTGCGTCGAGCTCGAGCGACGAGTTTTTCTCCCCGCCGTCGACACCGCCACTACCGCAACGACGACGTGGAAGAGGACGGACGCCAGCGGGCTTGGGACCTCGAGGCCAACCGGCCCCGAACAGGGTCCCCGCTGCTGGTGAAAATGTGTCGCGCATGCGATGGACTCAGTCCATTAATGAACAAGTCATGCGCGCATATTATGGGGCTACTGAGGGGGGAAGTAACTTGACTGCGTACCGTGGTCGAATGCTCTCTCTGTTTCAGGTACTTGAGCCAGGTGTCAGCGTGACGGCGCAACGACTGTCGGATCAGGTGCGTGTCATCCAGCGTAACCATATGTTGGATGACACCGTACTTGATCGACTACGCTCCGAATCACGGAGTAACCTAATAACGCCTGCTTCACCAATGACTGCGGTACAGTTGCAAAATGTTACCAATGCTTCGCCGCGGTCCGACCGCGGTGGTGAAGGGGATGATGATGAAGTTATATCCATGAGTACCCAGTGCAACGCACAATTCAGGAGCGCTTTGGAGAGTGCATTCCGGGAGTATCGTTCCACACCGCCTGAGCTTAGGCCACGTCTACTTCGTTTGCCTATGCACAAGAAAAACAAGGCGCTGGTGTGTGCTCTAGATTCGCAGCTGTCAAACTGCTTTGACACCAGCAAATACCTCGCCGATACCCACTCAATATTGTACTGTGGAGCTGTAGCGGCATGTAGTGTAGCTCACGTCAAATTTCCCAACAACGATAGAGCTACGCGACCAAAATTAGCTGTTCCAGCTTGGCAGTGCAGGATTGAGCGACGTATCGGTGAGGCTAGAGCACTCATCGGCAAGTTAATCTGCTTCAGGGAGGGCAATACTCGACCTAGAGTGATGCGCTTTGTGAGGCGGGCATTCTCAGGAACTGATGTTAGTTTTCGAGACTATTTGGCCCTTGTCACAGAGCGTATCGACTTCCTGAAGCAGAAGATCTGTGCATGGGCAAGCCGTATTCGTCGGTACAAGCGGCGAGTGGAACGATATACTCAAAATTGCACATTCCAAAGCGATGAAAGGTGGGTATATAGGGCTTGGGAGCGACCGGACCAAGGTGTGACTGACACGCGTCTACCGGATGATGACGCCATGTGTTCTTTCTGGCGCAGCATCTGGTCGGTGCCTGTCAGTCACACTGAGGGTGATTGGATACGGGAGGTCGAACGAGCGTGTGATCCAATACCTGAAATGGGGGCAATCATCATCAGCCCCCAAGACGTAGCTTGTGCAGTCCGTCCGTTGCCTAACTGGAAATGTCCAGGGCCGGATGGACTGCACAACTTCTGGATCAAATGGTTTTAGAGATCGCACGTTCACTTGGCATCCCAGTTTCAATTAGCCTTAGAGTCAGGGTCGCTGCCCCAGTTCTTGACGACAGGAATTACCCACCTGCTCCATAAATCAGGTAGTACTGCGGAGCCCAAAAATTATAGACCAATTACTTGTTTAACCAACGGTCTATAAAGTTCTTACATCCATTTTGAGAGCTAAAATCAACCATCATATTGATAGTAATTCTATCATGTTTGCCTCTCAGAATGGATGTAGGAACGGGTCCCGCGGTACTAAGGAGCTACTCCTCATAGATATGGCTGTTAGCCAACAGGTTCGCCGCTCCCGAAGGGATCTGTCTACATGTTGGATAGATTATAAGAAGGCCTATGATTCTGTGCCTCATACATGGCTCATGAGGGTGCTGGAGTTGTATAAAGTTGATGCAACTCTGCGTACCTTCCTGATGTCATGTATGGGGCACTGGAGAACGGTCCTTCGCTATCCAGGATGTCGACAGATCCAGGGAAACAGCGAACCGATAAGGATCGAGCGCGGTATATTCCAGGGTGATAGTCTGGGCGCGTTCGTGTTCCACGCGCGCCTCAAAGAGATGTCAGCAACCACGTAGGGGTCCGCACGGGCCGATGCCTGCCAGGGCTGCGGGACTGTTCGAAACAGATACCGCGGCCCTGGAACACAAAGGGCAAAGAAGGAACATGGATGGGTTTTAGTCAGTACAAGTCTGACACTCCCTTCCGCTCCGCCCAGAGCGGGGGGGGTCATTTGATGATTTCCCATACCAAAAAAAAAAAAAAAAAGGGTGATTGTCCATTGTGGTTTTGTATAGCGTTGAACCCTCTCAGCACACTGCTGGAGATTTCAGGTCTAGGCTATCGGTTGAGGAGAGATGGTCAGGTCATATCTCACCTTCTTTACATGGATGATCTGAAACTCTATGCCCCCAACAATTTGCATTTATTTGAAACTACTGAAGGTAACGGAAACTTTCAGTAGCTCCATCAGGATGGAATTTGGTGTGGACAAATGTGCAGTCATGCATGTGAAGCAAGGGGAGATTATGGAATCCGTGGGAACTCAACTCACGAATTCCATACACCTTAGATCCCTCTCCTCAACAGAAACCTACAAGTATTTGGGTATGTCGGAAGCATTAGGTATCAATACTGCTGACATGAAACAATCGTTGAGGGAGCGCTTCTTTGGCCGCCTGAATAAGGTACTAAGTAGTCTTTTGTCAGGCGGAAACAAGGTGCGCGCTTTCAACGGTTGGGTCATGCCGGTTTTGATGTATTCTTTCGGCATACTCAAATGGACTCAGACGGAACTTGACGCCCTGGATAGGAGGGTCCGTGTACTGCTGACCGCAAATCGAATGCATCACCCACGGTCGTCGGTGATGAGACTGTATATCCCGCGGAAGTGTGGGGGTCGTGGCTTCTTAAATGCTAAGACCCTGCACAACCGTGAGGTATGCAGTCTCAGGGAATACTTCCTAGAGGCTGACGTGGGGATGCACCGAGATGTGGTCTCAGTGGACAAGGGCCTCACCCCGCTCTCCCTGGCTAACGAGAACTGGCGCAAACCTAGAGTATTAGACACTAATGATCGCAAGGAGGTATGGCAGGGCAAGGAGCTTCACGGACGCTTTTATCGGGCTCTACACGGACCCGATGTAGACTTCTTAGCGTCCGTAGCTTGGCTGCGTTTCGGTGACCTATTCGGGGAAACCGAAGGTTTTGTCTGTGCAATAATGGACGAAATTATGATGACGAATAACTACCGGAAATACATTGTGAAGGATGGCACGGTTGACATATGTCGGGCATGCCACCGTCCGGGAGAATCGATCCGACACATTATTTCTGGGTGTTCTCGTCTGGCTAACGGAGAGTACTTAACGGAGAGGACACAACCTCGTTGCCAAGATTATCCACCAGCAACTTGCTTTGAAGTACAACCTTGTGGAATCAGAAGTTCCATACTATAAGTATGTGCCCGACCCAGTTCTCGATGATGGTAATATCACTTTGTATTGGGATCGATCTATCGTCACTGAAAGGACTATTGTTGCCAATAAACCTGACATTGTGGTGATAGATCGATTGGAGCGTCGCGCAATGATTGTTGATATAACGGTTTCGCATGACGAGAACCTCGTGAAAGCAGAGAAAGATAAACAATTCAAATATCTAGATCTGGCTCACGAGGTTGTCGACATATGGGACGTGAGTACAGCAGTCATTGTGCCGATAGTCGTGTCGGCCAATGGCTTAATAGCCAATACCCTCGACCAACATCTGAGGAGGCTCTCGCTTGGCAGCTGGATCAAGGGCTTGATTCAGAAAGCAGTACTTCTGGACACGGCGCGTATCGTTAGGTTCCTCTCTCAAGAGCCCTGACCACCGGTAGCTCGGACCCTGTTCCTGATGCCGGTGGGCTACTATGTTTTATATTTTTAAATGTTTTTTTTTATTTTTTATCTAGAAATATTTATAAATGTAAATTATATGTTTAGAAAATGAATAAAGGATAAAATAATAATAATAAAAAAATAAAAAAAGAATATAATATTTATATATAATAAATAATAATAATAAAAAAATAAAAAAAGAATATAATATTTATATATAATAAATAATAAAATTGTTAGTAATGCCTTTCGCATGTATGGGTTTGTGATGAGATGACCGATTTTAAACGTACATACATTCATTTATACAAATCTTTGGTGAGATCACAGTTAGAGTATGCTGCAATGATTTGGAACCCTTTCTATACAAAATACAAAGAAAACTTCGTAACCGTACAATATAAATTCCTTAAAGCCACTCATTACCGATGCTTCCGTAAAACTACCTCTTACCATAATTTATTAAAACATTATAAACTTACTACTCTGAATATTTGACGCACCTTTTTGGAAATCATGTGTCTTTATGACCTATGTAATAACAAATACGATTGCTCAGATTTAACAAACAGATTGTGTTATGTAGTACCTAGAACTATCATAAGACGCGAGGTGCGCGGTTGCCCGCTGTTTGCTGTCTCATCGTGTCACACAAACGCAGGGACCCGCGCACCTTTGCGTCATTTAGCGAAAAAATTACAACACCCTATTCTCAAATTTAGATTTATTTTCTTTGTCTGCTAATAGATTTCGAAATTATATCCTTGAAGCTATCAAAAACTTTGAGGATTTAACTAACTTACTTATTTCTGTATCTGTAGATTTCTTTGCTGTTTTTTTTTTTCGTTTTTAGTTATATTAGTATTTAATAAAGCTAAGGCAATTGTGTAAGGCAAAATGTACTCGTGCATGTATCTTCCGATTTTAATTATATAAGATGTAGATAACATAGTTAGTTGCACACTGATGCAGTCTCGTATAATTCTTTGTTAACCATTTATAGTGTGTAATTGTTTGTTTTTCCTAATAAATAAAATTAAAAAATGTAAGTACCTACCATAGCTTTTTTTTGTAAAGGAGAATGGGCTTCGAAGTATAGGCATATGCCCCAAGCTCCAATAGCCATAAGATATACATAATTGAAAAGAGCTTTTTAAGGAGAATCTTTGCTACTAACACGACTTTTGGCAATTCGCAGTACGTTCGGAGTTATTGAGCTAAATAGGTAACTATTTGGAAGTTAAGATTTTCTTGGCAACCAATTAAGGTTTTCTGGGTAACCAATAGTAATAACATATAATCCATTGCATAGAGCTTTTCAAGGAGAACCTTTGCCAGTAACACGACTTTCGCCAATTCGTTGTCCGTTCTATTGACCTAAATAGGTGACTATTTGAGCACCGAAGTTAAGATTTCCTGGGTGGCCAATAGCAATAACATATATACCATTGGAGAGAGCTTTTCGATGACAACTTTTGCTACTGATATAGCTTTTGCTAATTGGCTGCCCGTTCAGAGTTATTGAACTAAATAGCTGACTATTTGGACACAGTTAAGATTTTCTGTGCAACCAATAGCCATAAGATATACATCATTAGATAGAGCTTTTTATGGAGATCCTTTGCTACTGGCAACACTTTTGCTAATTCTTAGTCTGTTCGGAATTATTGACCTAAATGTAATAGAGATCTACGCATTGAAATGGGTAACTGCAGTACTTTCACAAGTTATCATGCCTTGTGTCTGTGACTGTAGCTTCGCTTTCTTTGTTTTTCTGACAATCAAAAGTGCCTGTAATGGTCTAATTGTAATGAATGCTTGAGTTTGAGTTCAAGTTGTTGGTATATATGTTACGGTAAGTGTGATTAATTATATATAATCATGTGGTAATGGATAATACCTGAAAGTCCTGAATCCTCCGACTCTTGCGTCTTGACCAGGGTGTAGACTAGGATTTTAAGATCAGAAATGGCCAAATATGTGGAATATATGATACTGAAATTTGGTACATATTTTTACTTTATTATCTATACTGATATTATAAAGCTGAAGACTTTGTTTGGTTGAACGCGCTAATCGTGAAAACTGCTAGTTCGAATTGAAAAAATCTTTTAGTGTTGGATAGCCCATTTATTGAGAAAGGCAATAGGCTATATAACATCACGTTTCAACCAATAGGAGCGGAGCATTAATGAAAAATGATGCAATAACTGGAAAAATTTGAGAGCTTTTTGAGAGCTTCCGTTTCGTGCACTGCGTAAACGGTTAAAGTTACGCAACAGTCATGTAAAAAAGTCCAGTTAAAAAAAAACTCTGCAGCCAAATAATGATCAAGTACTGGGCGCGCATTGTTATTATGCGGAATGATGTGCGAGGCGAGCGGGCGGTCACGTGGTTGGGGTGAGCACACAACCAAATGGGGCTCTGCGCTGTTGCACCGCAGCCGTAGCCGTCGGTGTACGTACGCCTTGGGACATCAGCTATCGAACCCGATTCAACTAGGGAAGTAATGTTTCGGGCAACAGCTAGTAATCTATACGTAGTATAGAAAAAAAGAAAAAAAAACACGTCCAAGTCTCCAACTCTCTGCCGCTGGTATCCTGAAATACTCAGGTTGCTAGGTTGTAAAATGTAGATTTATGGATCAAATTAATTTTAATTATGTTAAATTGATGTACCTACTGTAGGTCAACTCTACCTAACACAAAAAAAAAGAGGAAAATACAACCTCACGCTTGTTTTCTTTGATTTTCTTTAATTTGTTTCTTAAGTTTTAATATGAATTTGATAAGAATCAATCTTAACATCGATTTTCACTTTAACGCCCTCTAAGTGACCGTGGGTTCAGGAGTTATAGGTTATTATACAATACAGAATAGATATGTTACAGTAAGTGTGATTAATTGAGAATTATTAATAATTATCCATCATTTATACTTAAATTCAACTTACTACGAAGCATTTTGTATCTTTGGCCAATTTTGAACTTAAAATCCTAGCCTACACTCTGTATATTTCAAGACGCAAGCGTCGGAGCATTGGGGGGACTTTTAAACAGTGATTTAGTACCACATACAGATTATATTATGTACCAAAAGGCAGCCACTTCCACTAGATTTCACATCTTTTTCCTGAAAATCCTAGGCTTTTCGGCAAAGGACAAAAAAAGCTAAATATGTATGGGATACTACTTAAAACGCTTACTTCAATGTGATTGGCACCATCTTTGTATTACCGAAAAGGGCTATTCGATAAATGGGAAAGGTCGGTCAAAGCTGGCAGCACTGTAGGTGGCGTCTCCACAGCTAGTTCTCAACCTGGCCAATGAGTATTGTGACGGTGAAGATTGTTACTTTGGTGGCGTATATCACGGAAACGAGACGCTTTAGAAGATTATGTACCAAACAAAACTTGCTTGTATATGCCAGCTACAGATTAATACAGGTCTAAAACACTGCCACTGTTTTGAAAATATAATAAAATGGCCGAAGTTAAGCAGGCTGAATAATTCAAAGCTCTTTATAGAAATACATATAATAGCTTGAGCCTTCATAGTATTTACGAAAATGTTTTATATGCTTATAAAAATATACATCCATTTAAAAAAATATAGGGATGCCCATAATATTAATACAAGGAATAATAAATAAAGTCTTGTTGTAGGTACTACAAGGCTGAAAAAATAGAAGGCTCGCTATACGCTTTTATAATAAATTTCCAAGCCACATTCAAAATCCAACCTTAATTCATTTTAATCGTTTATAAAAACTTTTTTTTATTTCTTTGACAGCAAGCCTTTTCAACTGATTTCCAAAAAAACGTGGTTATTTATATGACCGTTTTCTTTCTTTCTTTTCACTTAGTTTTTAACGAATGCGGCCTACCCAAATGTCTATCATTTGGTATTGTTGATGAGTCGAGCTACACGATAACTGTCATATACTTGCACTGGCTAGACAGGTCCAGTCAAATCTGTGTGGATGTTTCCTCAATATCACCTTAGATACTAATCTGCGTGGACCTCATACGACTTAACCATCATAACACCACGTCTGTAATCCCCGAAGCGTTAGGCAGAGGTGCACCTAATAGATATCCATCATTCACATTTCGCCAGTTATGTTTAAATCCCATGTAATAGGGGGCGAGCTTATTGCCATCAACCGGACACATCATTTTATATTTCATCATTTAATTGAATACCTATACCTAAAAACACGTAACGCAGAATTGTACCATTTTTATATTGATTGTGATAAGCACACAAATTCCAGACTTTTATTTCTAAACCGTATTTACTACTTAATAATTTTAATATAAATATTGGTTATACTACAAAAGTATTTACTTACAATAGTTATCTAAAGACTTTTTAACACAGGAAATACTACAATATAAAATTATAAATTAGAAAATCAAAATGTGAAAAATTCAAATACAGTTTTTATGAAAAAATGACGTCTGTCATCGGCGTCATCAACAAATATGTAGGGGCCATCCGGCCCCGAGCCGGGTCCCCGCTGCCGGTGGTTGTGTGCAGCGCATGAGATGGACTCATTCCATTAACGAGAACGTCATGCGCGCATACTACGGGTCTACAGAGGGAGGAACTAACCTCACTGCGTACAGTGTTGGGATGCTGTCTCTGTTCCAGGTACTTGAACCAACCGTCAACGTCTCGGCCCAACGACTGTCGGATCAGGTGCGGGTCATCCAACGCAATCACATGTTGGACGACGCCGCACTTGATAGGCTGCGCTCAGAGGTACTGAGCAACCGTATCGTCTTAACTCCGGCGCAAACCGCGGTGCAAGCGTCAGTTATTGACGCAACCCCGCCGCGGTTCAACCCAGCTGTTGTAGAGGAAGATGATAGGGTTGCTGTGGTAAGTAGCTAGTGCAACGACCGATTGAGGAGCGCTCTGGAAGATGCGCTTCGTGAATATCGATCCACTCCTACCGAACTTAGGCCCCGATTACCACGGTTACCCATGCATAATAAAAATAGGGCGCTGGTGTGTGCCTTGGACTCGCAACTCAAGAATATATTCGAGAGTAGCGAGAACCTCGTTGATACACACTCGATCCTGTACTGTGGGGCTGTTGCGGCATGTCGTTTAGCTAACGTCAAGTTCCCAAATTGTGACGTAGCTACTCGACCTAAACCAGTCGTACTAGCCTGGCAGCGCAGGATCGAGCGCCGCATCGACGGGGCCAGGGTACTCATCGGCAAACTACACTGCTTCAGGGAGGGCAATACACGACCACGTGTAATGAGCTTTGTGAGGCGGGCATTCTCGGGGACTGGAATCAGTCCTCAAGAATACATGTCCCGTGTCACAGAGCGCATCGACTTCCTGAAGCAGAAAGTTTATGCATGGGCGAACCGTATTCGGAGGTATAAGCGGCGGGTTGATCGATACTCACAGAATCGCATGTTCCAGAGCGATGAGATGTGGGTATACAGAGCTTGGGAGCGACCTGAGCAAAATATGACAGACGTGTGCCGCCCGGATGATGCTGCTACGAGTTCTTTCTGGCACAGCATCTGGTCGGTGCCCGTCTGTCATACTGAGGCTGACTGGATGCGTGATGTCGAGCGAGTGTGTGAACCTATCCCAGAAATGGAGCCAATCTTGATAACACCTTTAGATATAGCCAGGGCAGTTTGTCCGTTACCGAACTGGAAGTCACCGGGACCGGACGGACTGCACAATTTCTGGCTCAAATGGCTTAGTAGTTCACACACTTGCCTGGCATCCCAATTCCAGTCATCCTTAGAGTCTTGGTCCCTACCGCAGTTTTTAACAACAGGCGTTACCCACCTGCTCCATAAGTCCCGCGGAACCCAAAAATTATAGATCGATCACGTGTTTGTTGACGGTCTATAAACTTCTTACATCCATTTTGAGAGTGAAAATTAATACACACATTGACAAAAACTCCATTATGTCTGCCTCTCAAAATGGATGTAGGAATGGGTCCCGCGGCACTAAGGAGCTACTCCTCATCGACATGGCCATTAGCCAACAGGTTCGTCGATCCCGCAAGGATCTGTCTACATGCTGGATAGATTATAAGAAAGCCTACGACTCGGTGCCCCATACATGGCTCATGAGGGTGCTGGAGTTGTATAATATAGATGCAACTCTACGCGCCTTCCTTGAGTCGTGTATGGGGCAATGGAGGACGGTCCTTCGATATCCAGGATGTCGACAGATCCAGGGGAACGATGAGCCTGTATGGATTAAACGGGGAATATTCCAGGGCGACAGTCTGAGCCCACTTTGGTTCTGTCTAGCCCTGAATCCTCTGAGCACATTGCTGGAGGATTCAGGTCTAGGCTACCGGTTGAGGAGAGGTGGTCAGGTCATATCTCACCTTCTTTACATGGATGATCTGAAACTCTTTGCCCCCAACAAATTGCAACTGATGGAGCTACTGAAAGTAACTGAAACTTTCAGTAGCGCCATCAGGATGGAATTTGGTGTGGACAAATGTGCAGTCATGTATGTAAAGCGAGGGGAGATTATGGAATCCGAGGGAATTCAGCTCTCGGATTCCATACACCTGAGATCCCTTTCCTCATCCGAAAGCTATAAGTCTTTGGGTATGTCGGAAGCGTTAGGCATTAACGTAACTGACATGAAGCAATCGTTGAAGGAGCGCTTCTTTGGACGCCTGAACAAGGTATTACATAGCCTTCTTTCAGGGGGAAAGTAGCCAGGATTATTCACCAGCAACTTGCTTTGAAATATAAACTTGTGGAATCTGAGGTACCGTACTACAAGTATGTGCCCGACCCAGTTCTCGACAAAAACCATGTCACGTTGTACTGGAATCGGTCTATCATTACTGACAGGACTATTGTCGCCAATAAGCCTGACATAGTAGTGATAGACCGATCAGCGCGCCGCGTAATGATAGTCGATGTTACCATCCCGCATGACGAGAACCTCGTGAAAGCTGAGAAAGAGAAACAAATAAAATATCTCGACTTGGCACACGAGGTTGTCGACATGTGGAATGTGAACTCGGCTATCATTGTGCCGATCGTCGTGACGGCCAATGGCCTTATAGCCAAGAGCCTCGACGACCATCTTTCGAGGCTCTCCTTAGGCGGTTGGATCAAGGGCCTGATTCAGAAGGCAGTACTCCTCGATACGGCTCGTATTGTGAGGAGGTTCCTGTCTCTGGAGCCCTAACCACCGGTAGCTTGGACCCTGCTCCCGCTACCGGCGGACCACTATTTTTTATATTTTTAAATGTTTTTTTTTTAAGAAATATTTAAAATAAGTTTATAAATGAATAAAGGAAATAATAACGTTACTTAAAAATAATAATATCGTCTAAAGGATCAAAATTGTTTAAGCGATCATTGCGCTCGATCTTAACCCGTGTGTGCGCGTATCTGCATGAACGGCGCACACTAACATAGCATTGCAACGGAATTGCCTAAACTCTAGCGAGTGAATTTTCTGCACGGTCTCTTAAGATGAACGATGTCTTTCAACAGGCTAGTTAAATCGACGTGGTCGAATGTGATGGGATCCCGAGCTTTTCCTAGTCCCGTCACGCCGCGCGCCGGTGGAATACAATCTGGTCACTATTTGAATTTGAAGTTTGAAGCGCAGATTTGGACTGCGGATGGACGAGGGTCCATCACATTAAACTTTAGCAGCAGGAATACCAGTAACTCATTCACAATACACTCGTTAGCAATACGACCGCATCGAAACGCAGCTACTGTAAGACGACTTTTTCTTACGCCTAGAGTAAATAGAAAAAGGCCCATGGTTCTTTGTTTCGTAATCTTTGGATACATTTCTCCCAGAATTCATGCGCGGCCGAACTTATTATACCCCTTTACCCCTTTCATCTCATTGTGAGTGTCGCGATGAAAATTCTGATAAGTAAGTAAAAAACTAAAACACACCCAGGCCCCGTTCACACTAGGTAATGTACGGTGTTTGCAATATACTTTTGGAATCAAGTGGCAGTTTTATACCGCATTTGTCTTTACGTGATCCCAGCTTTTTAAAGTAAAATATCGTCAGGACTGCGCCGCGCGCGGGTCCTGTGTGTGCGTGGTGGGGGGAGGGGTTAGTCACCTCGGTCTCCTTGTGGTCGAGCAGCGCGAACCGGCGGTCGAGCGCGGTGAGGTGCGCGAAGGTGAGGTGCAGGTGCGCGTGCAGGCGCAGCAGGGCCAGCTGGCGGAAATGCGCGGCGTACATGTGCGCCACCACGTGGAACAGCAGGCGCACCACGCGCCGCACCACGCCTTCGAACTGCGCCGGAAACTCGTTCGCTGAAACATCGCGCCATACTGGTTACTCTCTACGCGTACCTCATATAGCTCCAATGCAAAGCATTAAACACGCAGTTCTTATTAAAACGGTTTGAATTAAATGCCCTGCCTAACTTCAGCCATTTTTTTTAAAGACTCGGCCACGCGTATGACCTGTATTTATCGATGGCTGGCATCAATATAAATGTGTTTTGTATGAGACACAATCCACTAAAGCGTCGCGTTTCGAAGATACGAGTTTTCAAAGTTAAAATCATTCACCGATGGGCAATGGCACCCTCACAACGTTAATTTTACTAGACACGCAAAAACCCTGTATAAATCAATTTAATTTTTTTATTAATTAAGCTTTTATTTGCTTCAACAATTACATTTAACATTACAGACCTTACATACCAACTAGTTTTGTATGAGCCAAAATCTTCTAAAGCGTCACGTTTCTTAGATATAAGCTATCAACATTAGAATCTATTCACTATGACACCATCAGTTTTTGATTTTATTAGTCACGCATAAAACGTGTATTAATCAATAACTGGCATCAATCCCACAGACAAACCGTGAAAACGGTTTTGAGAGGCATAGTTTGTAAGTAAAGATTTTTGTAAACTTGTTTTGATAAATAAACTAAAAAAAAACAAGTAATTTATTGGAAAGAATCTTCTAAAATGTCACGTTTCTGAGACATAAGTTAGGTTTCAAAGTTACAATCTTCGGCATCAGTATATTCTTGATAGCTTATATTTCGGAAAAGCGATGGTTTAGCAAAAAAAAATTCTCTTGTGAGGTCGTTGACAATTAACAGAAGTCTTCGCCAGGTTACGAAAACAATCAAGCCAGCTTGTACAGTCATCAGATGTGATTCAATGACAGCCGTTAGGCTGTCCAGAAGGCTTTCAAAAAGAAAATAAGGAAATAGGTCGGTAGCTTCTAGGATCCTTTAGGCATTTTCCAGGTTTAAGCAAAGTAATCACATCAGCACTCCTCCAAAGTTCTGGGATATTCTTTTTTTTAAGGCAGGATTAGGATTTGAACAAGGATAAAATCCAGGACACGGCTACTGGTAGGAAGTTGTATTGATGCCAGCTATTGAATAATACAGGTTTTATGCGCGGCTAATAAAATTTAAATTGACATCAGTGTCTAGATTCTTTCTTTGATAGCTTATATCTCGGAAACGTGACGCTTTAGATGATTTTGCCTCATACCAAACTAGTTTGTATTGATATCGGCTATTGATTAACAGAGTGATATGCGTGACCGAATCAATGAAAAAAAAATAGCGGAAGTTAGGCAGGGCACGCTTCATACAAAAATCTTCCCATCCCTTTATTCTGTTAGGTAACTCCAATCATTTGTTTAAGAATTCATTAGTCGTGTTACAACATGCAGATTCTTGCAGTATTCTCAATTTCACACACATCAGAAGCTAGTTATTGGATATGGTTGCTCCTTCCTCTATTCGTGTCAGTAAAGAGATCAACTCATTGTTTTCGGATCAGTATGTACCTGCGTGGTAATTGCGTAACGCAGTTCTAAGCGTAACACAACATTCATGGCATTATTTACGAGCTGGCGATATTTTCGACACTTGCGAGCAACCAAATCGACTCACCTTATCACCATTTTTTTCATTAAATATGTACTTAATTTATAAAAACCATATTTTTACAGGTTGAGTCGATTTGGTTGCTTGCGAGTGAATTTCCTTTAAGATCCATCAGATAGTGATTGAAAGTGTTACACGATTTCGGTGTTGTGTTGGACAGTTCAGCTAGAAAAAATATAAATACGGCCTGGCCGGTCAGCCGATTAGCCGGTCACTCAGTCCACAAGCGGCATCTTACCATATTTAGTAGGAAAGACAGTCTCGTCGTTGACGGTTTTCTGCGTGAAGGTCATGACATAGTCCACGTACTGCGGCGCCGCGACGCGCGACTTCTTGCCGCGCTCGTCGTACCAGGCGTAGGTGCGGCCGCCGGGGCCCGTCATGTCAGGGCAACTGGCGGCCGAGCAGAACTCCGACACCGTACCGTACAGCAGGTTCACGTGATCGAACAGCGCCAGCGCTGCAACCAATCGCAACAACAGCTCAAATATTATAACAATTGAATGTTTGTATAGAAGTGGATTTTTTGACGATGTAAAATCCCATCAGGCCCAAGGCTGGTACAATTTACACACATTTGAAAAGTACGCCTGCGATAGTGGACGAGCTCACGACCGACGAGGACGTGCGACACGGAACGACCGCGTCCATCCGCCGCCGCCGTCTGCGTAGTGACGTCAGCGGCACAATCAATATCTTTAATAGATTCCGAATCAAACACAAGGAAATAACAGCATTTGTCCTTGTATTTGGCCGCGAATATTCGACATACTTTTTCAAAGTCAACAAAACAAAGGTTATTATTGCAATGTATAGGCAGCGTTCTTGGTTTGCTTTGAAATATGGAGTGCAACGATGTATTTTATTAGGTGAGGGCAACTTGTCACCTGCATGTAATTCAAGATGGCTGTCTAGACTTGGAACTTTCGCCATTTCACCAATATGTCTCGTTTTACGTGGACGACTACGTCATTTTCGAAACAGGATTTAATTGTATTGATGACGCATTTGGAATATTGTGTTGAAACTAGAAAGTAACTGAACTCCTACGATAGCCCGGTCAAGTCAAACATGCAAGGTTACAAAAATTCGCATAGAGTTGAAAATTTGTACGAATGTTCGGAACACCATTATAGATAAAATGTGAAAAGTCCCCATCGATCCGACATTTGCAAAAAATATATTCAAGGTTCGCAAATATGGGTTTTTTGCGTTTTTCAGCTAAACGGTAAGTTTTGTCATAAAAATAGGTCAGACAAAAATTATACATCATGCAAATATCGATAAGGTGTAACAAGACCCTTAACGAAGCCGTTAACCAAGCATTATGTGCATAGGTTACGAGGGAACAAAGAAACGGACACAAATACAGGTCAAACACAAATAACCCTCCTTTTTGACTTCGTCGCAGTCGGGTAAAAAGGAGAAGGTTCACAATTCATCTCTATTTCCTTGTTAAGTATAATAAAACATGCACTAAGCCAGCTTCCGTGGCACCTACTGAGAAATAACTGATGGAAAAACCCAATAACAATCAATTACCCAGTCCTGGGAATCGAACCCAGGCACCTTATGTTCAGCAGTTAGGGTTGCTTGCAGATGCTCAACGAGGCGGTTTTGCGCATAACTCCGACTTTTATGAACCGATTTTGTTAAAATTACAATGGTCAAACAGTAACGTGCTGAAGGTTCAAAACACACCTGACCATGGCAGGACAACAAAAGAAAATTTGCAATAAGCAATGCCTACATCGTACCATCAAAGTACTACCTTGTCAGGAACAAGTGGAATTGGGCATTGAAATGTCATTTTAGAAATCTAATAAAACAAGGAAGTGTTGGCTGTAACTTGTACTATAGAATCAAACTCGCTTTCGTAAACCAGTACCTGCACTGCCAGCATACTGCAAAGAAACTTTATCTTCCTTACGATAACATAATCAGAACATACAGGGTGATTGGTGGAACGAGGTATACTAGAGATAATTTGCAACAGGACCCCAATAACTAGCGTCTTGAGTTGTTAAGGTTTCAACCAAAAACCCTATGAAAAATCTACTCAACGCTCGAAGCAAATCTAATACTTTTCGGATTGTTCATGAACAAATGAATCCTAAGAAAAAAGGATTCATAAAAAAACACTCTTACAAAAAGATGTTATGCGCTAAGAGATAATATGTTCAGAGCAGGGCTGAATAGGAGAGAAAGTCATGTGGTACTGACTGTGCGAGGCGAGCCACTCGTTGTAGTCGAGGCCGAGCGGCAGGTCGACGAGCTGGCGCATGTCCAGCTCGGGCAGCTTGCGCTCCAGCAGCGCCTCCTGCAGGTACAGCTTGGGGTCGCCCGCCGGTTCGCCCTCTCGCTCCTTGCGCCGCGCCTTCCTGCAACACCACACACGCCACTGTTACAACTTGCCGAGTGCCGACCTATTACAAAGCTTATCATTTTATCGTAAAACAGGTGCATTCTGATCAGTACCTTTCAGGCTATGCATTACTCTAAATATCCGATTCGATCGGATTGCCGGCTTCTCTTCGGTTTTGGGAACAACCACTCTACGTAGTGTAAGGGCTCTACTATAACCTGTAACTAGCTCGTATCTCGCTCTCTTAAATCCATTTTTTGACATCTTACAAAACTCTGTTTAGCGGAACGACGTATCACTGAACACATGTTTAGTACTTTGTAATAGATTAGAATATTCGACATTTTCCGGGAATTCGTGATATCCTCCTAAGGATTTCACGAAGAGCATGGTTTCCTCATTTCCCTGCGACTTGTAAATAAAATGAAATGGTAAATCTACAGCTTGTACCAGAAAGTTGTGGTCGTATTTCAGGGTGTGATTCAGACCATCAAACTGAACCACTTTCTCCATGGCGCCGCCAACAAAATCGCGAAAAAAATCAGATGTCCAGTACAAAACTTCAATACCTACTCGACCCAAATGTACGGGGGCAGCTGAGTATGGGGGAGATTTGATAAGACACCGTTTGGCCGATTACCATGAAAGTTGGCACATACTTATGATAATTGTCACGTGAACATTAATGTAAAGGCTTTTTTCCGAATTCGCGGACTATATGTGTAACTGGGTATGGCTTTGGGCACAGGCGCACAGTTGAGATCGTAGTGCGCAAGTGTTGGTGCAACAGGTCAGTGGAAGTGGTCCGCGCGTGTGAGCCGTTGTGTGCATAGTGACTCCGCCGAGGCACGGCACAGCCGCGGTGAATGAGAATCCGCGCGCCGTGACAAGCCGCGCGCCGCTGTCGCAGTTAGCACTGCGATCACGACACGCATTGTTCAACATCAAAAACATTATTGTTACTTATATTACTATCATCATCAACTTTCGTGAAACACATCAACGTCATATTTCGAGAAATGGTCGAGACGAGGTTTTGTCCACAGCTTGGCCCGCGGGGAGGTCGGAAATTATAACAGTGAAACTACCGATCTAATATTACTATGTCCTAACCAGGCGACTACGTGCCAAACATCAAAACCCGTAAAGGCGAGAAGAAGCAACAGACTTTTAAATACTAGTATGGATGGATTACAATTTACAAACCACCAAAGAACTTCGGTGCGCGTTTTCTCAGAGACTCGTCGTTATGTAAACTGTCGCATTTAGGCCTTACCTTTTCCAGAGGGAGGTTTGATTCAAACTGAAAAACGATTTTTTCAATCAATTCTGTTTACACTGTTCATATTCTGTTCTTGTTATCTGCTTGCGTTCACTTGGGCAATCAGTCGAGTCGCAGTGTCGAACCACCCGCTGATAAGTTTATCAGTAAGTACTTGAACGTAGCACAACTAGCTGATAGGTTGAAGGCTGGTGTGCGCTGAGCGTGAGCGTTACTTTGTGGGGCACTAAGTACTTGTGCAAAACCGATTCGCTTACCGGAATTTAAATCCGTAAGTACAAAATAAAACCCCACATAAGTACACAGACGGAAAGGGGGCAAGATGTTGATTAGGCTCAGAAGCGGAAGTGCTAACGACAATGTTGCGGGAGGCAGAGTCAACGCGATACTAACTTGCCGAGGACAGTGTCGGCTAGCGTGGCGAGCCAGAGCATCAGGAGCTCCAGGCAAGAGTCCATGTAGCGCCGGGGGAGGCCGGGACAGGCCGGGGCGCCGCGGTTACGTAACGCGAGCCCGCCGGGCTGAGCTGGCCGGCTCAATCTCGGAGTCCGCACTGCCCGCAGCCGTGGCCATCGCTCGAGACCGCAATACTTAATGCGTCAATCAGTATGCGTACCGTGCACACTGATTCATTATAAAACCATTAACCCGACGCGAATAGGTATATCACAATGAGTAACATCCTTCGGTCCTGACAATTTTTGAAATTTATATCAAGATATATGAATGCACATTGTTATAGACTACAGATTGAAGGAAGTTAATCGTCATTTACGATCAAATTAAACCATTTTAAGAATATGAGAACATATTTTTATCGTTGTAAATGTCCAAGAACACACAGATATACACAAAACGGCAGCGAGACCGCAGTGGCACAGTGGGACGCGGACGCGGCACGTGCACAGTACTACACAGTCCAGCAGTGCGGCACTCACCGCACACATGAGCACAGGGCGACCAACAACAGCGAGTTAGCGAGGAGCTCACCTGAACGGCACGGCCGAATACAGGTAGGACGGCAGCGAGAACAACACTCCGAGCACTACTGCGTGGCACATCGCGCCGCCGACTGCCGCGCGCGCCACCTGCACTCCCGCACTCCGTCCGCGCATACAGAACGAGGGCGCTGCGCTTGCGCATGCCCCCCGCGACTCACCCCCGCTCCCCGTGAGAACGAGACAAAATGACATTGGAAATGTCTCTGCCACGCATAAACAATAAGCTTATCGTGTGACTGTGTGACGTAAGCACTGCGTTGGGCCATGAATCGAGGTGACCGGAAAACCAAAGCTTTCATTTTATCAAAGTATTCAATGTAAAGCCGCAACCTCCCACGTGTTTGCGTCCTATCGGAACTGAGGCACCCAAATCACGTTTAGTCAGAAATACCGCCAGAACTGTGAATTTAATTTTTTAACAATAATAAAGATCAAATTCTTAACAGAATCAATTGTAACTAACTCAAAGCCGTGGATGTAAATAGCCGGTAGATAATATGATTGAAGCAGTCCATCACACAACTGTGACTGTTTGTTGTGTAACAGCTGGGATGTGTGAAATAATTATGTCGTGTAACTCGTATTGTGGTTGTTGGTGCTGATTTCGAGTTCAAGGTTAATTCACAACACGAAAATAACGTGGTGGCGTTGACGTGGTCCAACAAGTAACATTTAATTAAAAGAATAAAAAAAACCCGACTAGAAATTGTATTACGTACAGAATAATACCTTCATTATGATACCCTTTTTTTTAAACACCGATCTAAGGACACTTGGGTTGTTGAGACGAATCTAATGATACCGTAATCGTCGAAATCCTTCCGGCCGTTTGGAACATGATTATACAAGATACGCGCGAAAAGCATAACCCTTCCTGGGTTGTGCTTTTCGCAGTCGGGTAAAAAGATTTTCGCCAGTCTTGAAAACTCCCCTCATATTCTCAGCGATAAAATATCAATGATATCATCACTTAGGTGTGTATACGGTCATTCCGAAGTAAAACGAAGATCATGTGCTATATTTTTACCCGACTGCAGCGAAGCCCAAAAGGAGGGTTATGTTTTTGACCTGTGTGTATGTATGTGGGTATGTATGTCCGTTTCTATGTTCCCTCGTAACTCTTAAACGGATGAACGGATTTGGATAAATTATACGTCGTTGTTAGGTTCGTCTTGGTAGCGCGAGTGTCACTGGCTACATTGATATAAAATACAAAAAAAATGGCGGATTACGGGTGCCATATCGTGATGTTCAAATTTTTTTTTTCTTCCTATACCATCGAGTGGTGTGTCAAAATGAAGGTGATTACAAAAATATATATAACTATATGTTTAAAAGTAATTCGAAGTGACAAATCGTATAAAGGGAGAAAATCGTGTACAGGCTGTCCCACGGGGTACGTATGACAATACCGAAATTTAAAAGACCGTATTTTAAAATACCTATGGAAGAAATCCCGAAAAATTAAACGCCGAATGATTATTTGGTCGAAAGTTTTAAATCCCGAAGATTCATATCCCGAAGTTCTAAATAATGAAATTACATCCCAAAGCCTAAAATCTCTCAAGACAATGACTAAAAAGGAGATTAACATAATAGGTATGTACGATACCAAAAACGTATAATTAAAACAAAAGTTTAAATGATAATCATACGTATAATTAAAAAAAAAAGAAGCACGTTATTACAAAAAATATACCAATTTTTTTTTTTAATGTACCCAATTTCGACGTCGTTTCTTACAGTTCTAACCTAACCTAACCTATTTGGTTGGAGTAAACTGAAACTGTGTTGTAGTGTCATCTATGAGTAATCGCGTGAATTACGTCGCCGCTCTTTGAGATGTCATCCATCGGTATTTCGTTAATTCGGGATTTCGTCCATTCGGGGTTTCATCCTTTCGGGCATTTGGAGATTGGTGTTTTATGTTTCGATACAACGGCATATAAAGCTTTCGGTATTTTGAATTTCGTTGTTTTGGACGTCGGTATTTCAGTCATAGTTATTATGAAAGGGGAATGCCAGGCCGCCATAGTAATTTAGGCCCTGAGTGCCCACATGTAAGACCGAATGCTAATACTAGTATACACCACAAATAATTTATTGATAAAAGATAATTATTGAAAAAACTCAGTTTCCATATTCAACATTATTTTTAGTATATGCGAAACCTGAATATAGTTTGTTCAGAATAAGTAACTAAATCGATTCCAATAATTTTTAAACCATGTTATATTTTATCCCAAAAATATTTAAATAAGTTAAAAGTTGGACACCGAGCGACTTTAAGTACCTATCGCAATAATTTAGGTACCTACTTGCCAAATTATTATTATCAATGAGCTACAGACGACGCTGGAGGCGGGCGCTGCGCGGTGACCACGTTTTTGTGAGGACAACTAGGTAACAGAACAAGCTTATAACTTTGCGATTTTTCATGATACAGTTTTGAAATTTTGTACATAGATTATTTACATAAAAATACTAGACACATGTTTCAGGTTTCGCATATACTGCCGCGGCAAATCACCGGACAGACCTCCGGCGCGATCTCATGGTGACATGGAGAGAGCGACTGTCGCAACCCCGTGCAGGGCACGCCACCATAGTGGCGATAAGTCCCCTCTTTGAGGAGTGGCTAGAGAGGCGCCACGGCGCCCTCATCTTCCGCCTGACGCAGGTCCTCACCGGACACGGTTGTTTCGGGAGGTTCCTGCACCGAATCCGGCTGGAGGAAACGCCCGGGGGTGTTTCCATTGTGAGGATCGTCCGGAGGACACGGTGCAGCACACTGTGGAGGCCTGCCCCGCTTGGGCGGAGCAGCGCCGTGTCCTCGTAGAGGCGATTGGCGGCGGCGACCTCTCGCGCCCGGCCCTGGTTCAAGCCATGGTCCGGAGCGAGAGGGAATGGGAAGCCGTCACCTCCTTCTGCGAAGCAGTCATGCTAGTGAAGGAGGTGGCGGAACGTGAGAGGGAAAGAGCCTCACGTCCCAGCCGCCGCGGGTTCGCTGGGCGTCGGGGGTCACGTGGTGGCCCCCGGCCACCGTAGGCGCGGGCCTGTGGACGTGTTCCACGCGCGCCTCAAAGGGATGTCAGCAACCACGTAGGGGTCCGCACGGGCCGATGCCTGCCAGGGCTGCGGGACTGTTCGAAAGAGATACCGCGGCCCTGGAACACAAAGGGCAAAGAAGGAACATGGATGGGTTTTAGTCAGTACAAGTCTGACACTCCCTTCCACTCCGTCATTTGATGATTTCAAATCCTAAAAAAAAAAAAAAAGTTTTCGCATATACTAAAACTAATGTTGTATAAGGTTTTTTAATTTTTAAGTTTTTTTTTCGATCGACGCATTATGTAGATAATTTAATTTATTGTATTATGTATTGTAAGTCGATTGTAAATGTATATTTAATACATAAATGCATTGGAATTACTTTACATAAAAGTACAAATATGTGTAAACGTTCAAGTTAATTTTTTGCTACAAATCTTTAATTTTTCGCTATTAATGATTCTATTTGAATGAACCTGAGATTTTCTATTTGCACAAAAAAACGTAATTATACTTTATTCAGTACAGCCCCACAGGTACAGAATTTTATTTTTAATTCAATATTTTTTATTTTTTCAAATATGTTTCCAACCTCTATCGCGTCGTGAATAGCACGGTTAATTACGTAAAAGTTTAAATTCCTTTTATGTTAAGATCACTTTAACTTCTACTAAACTTAATTCGTCATTTTTTTTGACACTTCAGTAAAAAACAAAACCTAAACGACAAAATTATGAAAAAAAATCAAACCAAGTACTAATGTTTTTTAGGTATAGCATAAAAATATTTAGATAGGGTAAACTTGATTCTAATCTATGTATTAGTTTGTTATATTTTTTTATGTTTAATACCTACTCTTATGCTATCTAATGATAAAACTTACCGAGTTCAAAATAAATAACACGAAAATTCACAATAAAAAAACGAACTGCAAACACAAGCCAGTCACGACATGATTAGGCACGTATACGCGGCAAAATGTCTTCGTCGCTTGGATGGAATTCAACGCGCCGGCCGCCGAACATGACCGATTACAGCGCGAGAAGAATGCAGTTTCAGTTTCGGCGGCAAAACTGCCGAAACTGAAACTTAATCGAAACCCGTTTTTTTGCCGAAAATCGACCGAACTTTCGGTCGGACACTAATATTTTAAATGTATGTTTGTTGTTAACGTAACCAATGTTATCATAGAACTAAAGGAAAGAAAGAAAAAAATATTTATTTGTCGCAGGGACAAGGCGTGAAGGAAGATACTACCTAATTACCTGTTTACCTGTTTACACTGACCTATTTGACTTGAGTTACTTTCGATATCATTCAACGTAAAATAATGGAAATTATTGAAATAACAAACAAGTGCAAGAATTGTGGACAAGCGATCCAAATTATGTGTTCGTATTCATAGAGAATTGGCACAGATGCACGGGAAAGAGTAAAAGTGTCGATGTCGCGGTGAGAGCGTTCACAAGGCGCGCGCGGGCGCGGGCGGCGGCCTGGACCGAGTGTCGACACCGTGTTACATGTGACGTTACCAACAACCAGTCGGTGAGGCTTCATACCACGTGTCTCCATATGATTGTAAATTAACTATAATTTCAATGATTCCAAGCCCGTATTGATTAACACATCACCTTGCTCTCCTTCCACTCTACTAACCTTCATCAAGAGCTGATAAGGATCAATCTTAATGAAGCGGGTGAAGCTCATCCCAGAATCTCCGTCTGGGCTTATCCGCTGTGTCGATGCTAACACAAAGGCATCCCTTGTCATCTGCGACCCATTTGTCATCTGCCATACGGAATGACATTTTTCTTTTATCATGGATCGGGTTCTGGTATTCAAGTTTGATACCCTGAATATCCACTTAAGTCTACAAATAACTTTTCACAAGGGAAATGGTCTAATTTGTCAAAATAGATTTGTAATTTTACAATGAATAGGGGTAAAATGCAGTTACCGTTAAAAATGTATGAGAGACAAGCGAGACAAATGTGCCGTCGCTCGCATCTAAACACACAACGCTTTCCACACGGAACTCGCGCTCACATTCAGGCCGCACGCCGCCACACTTGATATGTGGAAATTAAATAGCGACACAGACAAAAACAAAGCGATTGCATCGACAAGAGCACCACAGTGGAACAGGCCACTCAGGCCAGTCTGCCAGCTGGTGAGCGAGTCCAAGTCGAGTGAATATGGGTGTTGGTATCGATCTGGGTGCGAGCGCTAATATCTGCAGCGTAACCGCGCCGGTTTGCGTCAAGGTCGGCGTCTGTTTATACACCTTCTAGCCGCGGCGCGCCTCGACGTTACACAAGGCTGTACACACTACACACCATTCAAGGCATATTCAAAAACTTGCTTTATTTACTGCACCGTAGCCTACTTGCCTACTCTGAATATTAAGTTCACACTTTTTGTATTTCGTCGCTCCGCAGACATTGCACACCATCTTGTGCTTGATGTCCTGTCACCTGTATGTGGGTATGATCCGGGCGTCTCTTCCGCTTTCACTTGGCTCTTCAAGCTTGATTCTATCTCGGGCGCGAAAAATATTTACTTATTTTCCGCATGATGCTCAGTCCAAGTGAGCTTCGCTATTTGACGAGAAACAAAATCAATGACAGTTTTGTGAGTTAGGGAATACTTAGTACGAGAGCCGACGGCACGTTCTGATACAGTCGGTGACTCGGCCTGATAGCCAGCCAACCAAGCTCGTGTTTGTGAGCACCACGATGTCATTAGTATGTAACACAGAGCAGAGCTCGCTCTGGAATCCGGGCAGCTAATAATAAAAACTCCAACAGAATCATCGGCATAAATATGTAGCACATTAGCTGGCAGCGCGAAACTACGTCGCGTCGTGCCTCTCTGTGAAAATAGTTATAAAACTGTGCTGCTAATTTATTGAACTTATGAACTCGAGTATCTCGCGTCATCATTTGTGTATAATAATCACTATTATACACTGTTTTAAGCTTTCACGGTTTACAACGAAAAAAGACAGACAAGTACAAGACACGACAAGACAGTACAAGGACAGACAAGTTTAATGACTATTATATTTAACAGTCAAAACCATCCATCGAGGGTGAACAATAAATAAGTAAACACAGTCCATACTTACATAATCGCATAATGGATAGCAAAACAGGAATATATCAGTCGGTAGGGCGAGGTACCATTCGGAGTAGAGATAGTGACAGTTCAAAGTATAGCGGATGACGTCATTGCGTGGGTGCGGGGTGTCGCCGGGAGTGGAGGGTGGACACCTGTTGTTCAGTGCCGAAGGCGGTGTGGCGGCGCTGGGCGCGGGAAGGGGTTGGGGCTGGAGAGTGACAGCGCCTCCAGAAACCGTAATTACCTCAGTAATGGAACCAAGATGATGGACCAGGATGGCAACTTTCCGTCCCAGTTCATAAGACACCGAATAGCTCATAACAAATACTCAGGTACACACGGCGGCACGTGAAGCTGTACATTTCCAGAATAACTTCGCCTCGCTTTGTATAGATTTCCTATACAATGAGAGGTCCGCATAAACTGTTTTTTTATAGCTTGATTTGCCATCGTGAATACACACACGACATATCAACGGCAAGCCTGGGGCATGTGCGCCCCGTGGTGTACCAAGCACACAACATTAGCAGCTTCGCGGCGTCATCGGCGCCAGGCCGCAGCAACTCGCTTGCAGTGTAGGATGGTTCTTACAAAATGTACGAAAATGATGTACACGCCAGCACATTAAGTTCGATACCCAACATACCCATAACTACTCTACATTCAATATAGAGAATCGTCGGAATGCCACGATGCTTAGTCCCTAAGCATCGTGGCATTGGAAAATCACAGTCAACCGTTTCAAGTCAACAGTTCCCAAATATCGCTTGGCTGGGATTCAGTGTGCGTCATAACGGCTGGTTGTCTAGAGCGTCAGACTAGAGACCAAAAATTGCTACCTTTTACAACCTATAGTCAATTAATTGCTACCTAACTTGGAAACAAAGTTAAGGGACTTCAAAATGACGAATAAAAATAAACATTGTTGTAGTCGTTTTAAATTGCTTTATTAAATAGGCTTAATCCATTCCCTGTAAAAAAAATCAAATGATCATAATTTTTTACTTGTTAAAGCTACAAGGTGGACATTGAAAGACGTGAGGCTAGCAATCAGGTACCAATTACTCAATTAAAATAATAACACGAATTTGAATAGTTTACACAAACGGAAAGTTGACCAGCCATCGTCATTTTGAAGTCCCTTTATTTTGTTTCTAACGTTTCGACTGTAGGTAGTAAAAAGTATCAAATAGGTAGCAATTTTTGGTCACCCGCCTGACGCGCACCGATACAGACAACCAGCCATTCTGACGCACACGGAATTCACGGTCATTACAAATAATCACGTCCATTGTTGTGACGAAAAGAAGTAACAAACAAACACAGTTTAGTATTTTTTTATAACAAGTATAAGGATTTAAATGATTACACAATGCAAGTCTTAGATGAGAATCGCAAGCATGCGCTGTCATTGAAGAATCACAAAGGCAGCATTCGAAGACAATTAGGAATTACCCTGGATGGTGCTTGCGTTTACTAACTTTAATCTTACATACACAAGCAGCCAGACCCGGAACAACCCGGGTTTGTTCACGTAGAGGACAAATATTTGTTCTCTACAGGAACAAACCCGCGGCACATAGCGCAGCAACCAATCGCTTAGCCACTGCGCCAACCTTGCCGTCTTCTCATCCAGTTTATAGGTAGCTCTAGCTATCTATTTCGTCTAAGCTGCGTGGCACCAATCAATGTGCCTCACGAAATTGTAAAACTGAAATGCCTTTTACTATTTTATCAAAAACCATACCTAATAGTAATATAATTAAATTTCACAGTAGACACTTATATGCAGGGACGGTTACCGATACCACAAAAATACCGGTAAAATTACCAAAACCTTAACGTTATGCTACGTTAACTTTTAACGTTAACAATATCGTTAAATCATAGGATTTACTTAAGCAAAAAAATTTTTTTTAATTACCTAGCATCAACTTTTTTCTTTAATTTTGTGAGTAAAATCTAAAATATGTACTTTTATACTCTTAATAACAATAAATTCTTTATTTCGGACAACATAAGATCCACTGTGTTAGTAAATTACTTATAATTAATGTTAGTAAAATACACTCACCAGCACGGAAACTTGACCACTCGTGATTTTGCTGATTATTTGCATTTGCCCCTACTGTTTATTTATTGACAAAAAATGTCAATAAATAAAGGGTAGGTGGATTCAATAAGTGTCTCTTATGCTTTAAGAACTTAGAAATGAAAAGATTACCTCACTAACAAATCAGTTTTTAAAATCACGCACTTTCACTGAAATAAAGAATTTTCCACTTGGCAATTTAAAAACACTACAAAATTAAAAATAAGGTCTTTTTCTTTATTGTCTATATGTTTTAATATAGGGTGTTTCCTCCTCTAGCTCTTATAACCGCCTACATTCGTTCTGGCATACTTTGGGTGATGTTTCTGACATCAACTTGCAGTATACTGCCCCAAGCGGCCAGCACTGCAGTACGGAGCTGGTTTAGAGTTTGCAGCGGGTTGGAGCTGGATTATCTTTCGTTTTAGCATGTCCCAGATATGCTTAATTGGGTTTAGGTCTGGGCTACGAGCTGGCCACTGTAATTTTTGTATGCCAACCTCTTCTAGATATTCTTCTACGCAATGTGCGACGTGTGGGCGTGCATTAGGAGGTGTCCAATGAACCCCGAATAAGGCATTACGTGTTCCTGAAGAACTCCCTCGATGTATCGAACTGCTGTTAGCCGATTATCGACGATAACCAACTCTGTACGTGCGTCGGAACTTATACCTCCTCATACCATTATTGAGCCTCCATGGAAACTCATTGTTTGCGTGGTGGTAATGGGTAAAAACCGCTCTCCTTTTCTTCTCCACACTTGTTCCCGACCATCTGGAGCACGTAAAGCTATTCGACTGTCATCTGTGAACAGTACTCTAGCCCATTGCTCGAGGGTCCAGTTGACGTGTTCTCGTGCGAACTGAAGTCGAGCTACTCGGTGCTGTCTGAGAAGTTCTGGACCTCGTGCTGGTCTACGAGCTTTTAAATTTACTTCCTCCAATCGTCTTCTCGCGAACATTAACGCCTCTCGCGATTTGAAGCCGCTAGCGTATCTAAACAGCGCTCAGGTAGCGCTTTTCTGGTATCGTTTAAGGGTATACTGCAACGATGACCGTGGTACGTTAAGCGCAATAGTAACTTCAAGCTGTGTCAGTCCTTGGTCAATTAATGCTACGGCTTGTGCAACCTGTGCTGGTGTTAGTGGCATTTTTATTGGCGCTTCCATACCATACGGTCTGCGCGTGAGAGAGACGACATAACAACAACATATCGGATCTCGCACGATTCGCAGCGTTCAACTTCTAATAGTTCAAAGTCCAAACAGTCAAGCTTGATGAGCGGCCGTGTGTACAAGGCTTATTGTAATATATTGTATTGTGGCCCGTGGTCTATTATCCGATTTGAATTGAAATTGTAATGAATTTGTACTTACTTACCTATTTTATTTTTCTATTTTTTATTAGTTTGCCATTTTATGAATATTAATTAATAGGTACACAATGGCATTATTTACTTTTTCAATTACCTATATATATACCAACGGGTACCAGTGGGTATCGTATTACCCAATAACTGGGTTATGGAGGACAGATAGGAAGTCGCTCCATGTAAAATCCTGGTATTGAGGTGCATCCGATTAGTGTAAGCAGACTCAAAATAATTGAGAATAGGCTAGGCAGATAGCGGCAAATGAGAATACTAAAGGGGATTTTGGTGTAAACGAATGGATAAATTAGAAATGAGTACATAAGAGAAAGAAGCCTGGAAGTGATACCGGTAGGAGGTGACTGAAACGTTAGGTAGTAATCGGGAGTCATGGTCAAGAGTATGTGGTGCGGAACACTGAAGAAAATGTCGTGGGGAAAGATTTGAGTATGATATGGATGACTTGACTATAGGAGAAGGGAAAGACCAAAGAAACGATGGATGGACTGTGTGAAAGCCGATATGGCCAGAAAGATGGTGACGGCTGAGATGATGAGTAATAGAGAAATATGGAAGAATACTACATGCTGCGCCGACCCCAAATAAATTGAGACAAGGGCACGAGAATGATGATGAGGTTAGGCAGATGATGATGAAGTACATTTTGAATTAAATACAAAGTGGGCAAAGTTTGTGATTGCGCTCGAAAAGGGGTTGCAACCTGAGCCGTAAGAGAGCCAAGAGTGTTATATGTGCTTTTCGTTTTTTGTATCTTATCCATTGGCATTCAGCCATTGTATTCCGTTTTGACAGAAATATCTGCCGGCCATAAAACGTACTGGCCATATTGTTCATTGTGGATAATAGATTTACATAATAAATCGTTCTGCTTGGTGGGCTTCTTTAGGAAATTTATTTAAGGTGGAAACGCCAGGATAGCCCACCTTTAAATAGTAAAAAAAAAATCTAATCGAATCATTTATTTCTTTGCAAACATGGGTAATAGGTGCATAGATGTTCTTTTATAATAAGGTTCTCCACATGTGGAGAACCACATGTGGAGAACCACATGTGGAGAACCTCACACCTGAACCTCACCTGTGTATGTGGTGTGTGTTTGTGTGTGTGTGTGGTGTGTGTTTGTGTGTGTGTGTGTGGTGTGTGTTTGTGTGTGTGGTGGTGTGTGGTTGTCTTAGGTTTCTTGCAATTTGCAGGTCAGTGTCAGGCTGTATGTTGAAAATATGATTCGCGACTGACACTTGTGTAATTACAGAATTATAAACATTAAAATCATCAATACAGCCTTCGTAAGTTCATTTAATCCCATTGAGTGACTTTAATGATCATAACTCAGTAAAGCCATATTTGTTACGGTCGCGAATCATATTTTAAAGGCCTGCGCAAACCAGAGACAATCCCCCAGCGTACTTTTTCGTCCTTCAAAATAGAACCCTTACAACTGTATTGAATAACGCACACAATGGATTAAAAGTACCGCGCACGAAAAGTTCTCCTAACAACCGAGGACATCAGTAGATCGGACTATACAAAAGTACAGGGGAGTCTCCGAAAAAAATAGAACTGACCTGACTAGGCGCAGCAACAAACACAGCGAACTTTAGACCGCGTTCATTAATCGAGCCGAAATAACGTGATGGACTCAATATTCTCTTTTATAACGTCTTCACTTTTTCTTTAACTTCATGTAAATAACAACACAACGTTATCTGAGAATATTTTTGCTTCCATAGCGTGCGCTTCACTTCCGAGCAACAAATGATCGCACACCGTGTGCGTTGAGTCCGTGGCAAGTTCTCGGCGGACATTTTATTCACAATTTTTGTCCTCAGCGGAAAAAGTCCCTCGTCTGTGCAGGCCTTAATCGACTGAAAACCTGACACTGAACTGCAAATTGCCGATTAAACTGTGAAAACCTAAGCGATTTGTATTTCGCGGGCTACCCTGGCTCTTCCACTTTAAAGAACTGTTTCCCTGTAATAAGTTGATTCATGTTGGCGAAATCGTATGTGTCGTGAACAGCAGAAAGTGTGAACAGCTGATGTAGACATACGCGGTCCGTACGCGCCTCACGCGGCAGGTCAGCAACTGGCAATCAAACGAAATCAAAAGCACTAACCAGTTCGTCGTATATCATTAAACTAGTTATCACTTCACTAGTTTCATTGCTCTCTCGGCGACAACAGAATAAATGTCTAAACTTGTTTAAGGATGCTGCCGGCTGACTGCTGTGCTAGATAACATAAATATACCGTTGTTATAGTTTATTATTCCATTCCGAAGTTTTATTTTAATTTCAAGGTGGGCATTTTTTTGTTTGAGTATTCGCGGATTTAGTGGTCAAAATGATGTCGATGAGCAATGATTAATGACATTCTGTACAACAGGCGCGGCCGTAGCTCACACTTGGCTGCATGCTGCATGCTGCTCTAACCTACTACAGTCTACAGCAACATAAGCGACGACGCACGGTGGTGGCGCTTGCACAATGGTGACCCACTTCCCACACACTGCGTGCCCCCGTACCGCGCGCCTTCTCCGGCACTACTTGCTGCGAGCGCGAGTTTGGAGCTTCAGAGTGACCAGTTCTAAGTATGACGTGTTAGTTACAGTAGGAAACACAAAGCCTTCAGTGAACAATGCGTGAAATTAGCGAATTCTTAACTTGCTTTACAATCGACCACATGTAACACTGGTCTAGCGTACAACACCACCATTCGACCAATAAAAGAAACATATCGCTGATCTTCTTAATTTATCTTGCGTTTGTCTGTTATTTACATTAAGCACTAAACACGTGGCGCCAGCTCTACTCAGAGCATGGTTAATACAATTGCAAATTCATATATTTTAATAATAGCGCCGCTCAAGGTCATGAAATTGGTCAGTACTATGGCTGTCTCAAACCGGCATTTGCATGTAGGTAACTAATCGCTCACCGTCCCAAGTCTTTGTGCCTCTCTTAGAGTTTGTTAATGTCAACAGTTCAATGTTTGTTGCGCTACACGGTTACTAGTTATTATTCACAAACTCACGATCCTGAAAGGGTACAATAAAATACCAAATCGCTCATAATGTATGTACAATAAAGAAGTTTAACGTGATTGAAATACGTTTCGTCGTACAACTGACTTAGAGGTGTACTAAGTTGTAGTTTTGAATAATGCACATGACCATGGTCTAAAGATTGTTCCAAATACAAAAACTGGCTGGAAGGTTTTAAACTTGTGGGATAAAGTAGTGTTGATGCACATTGCACAGGCTGCTAAAGATTACTAGCAAGTGGTGAAGGGAAGGCGTTTCAGCGTTTCGAGGCTTTCGGTGATCTTAATTAATTCTGAATGTTCAAAGAACGACTCTGAACAGACCCTTTCCAATCAGATAAACACGTGAACCAGGTAGTGCAGTGGCTAAGTGTGATACTGGAGGCTTCTGGTGTGGGGTACCATGAAGTCTAAATCAAATCAACCAGTTACAATCACTTTCGAATTGTCAAGGTTTTAGGAATAGGAGAAATGATAAAGAGATGAAGGAATGACGGTATTATTGTTTTTACATATTCTGTAAATACATCAGTCGTCCTGTCACGAATCATGTTATGATCAAATAATGTGTTTTCTAGGTGCACTTCCCCCCCCCCCCCACCCACCAGCGCCGCGGCGGCCGGCAAGGTCTGCTAACCAAACTGCCAATTCGCTACAACTTAGTTATAAAGCAAAACAGTCGGTTATTCGGTTGTAACTTACAAAACCGTGGCACACGACCATCTAACTTGAGCAGGGTTGAAACGGCAACTTACCTGCAAAGATAAGAAAAAATAACAGTTGAGTAAGGAACTAGATTAAATACTAATAATAAAATAGATATAAGAAAGAAGTTATTTTATATTGGCTAGTATTTAACTGTAAATAAACATTAACAAAAAATCTTCCTTTTTTATATTAAAAAGAAGCCAATACTAATCAAAAATCCTGATTGCACAGCAAAATAGTTACCTCAAAATATTATTATTTTAGCAACGTTATTAATTGAAATGCGGAGCTTTTTTATGAACGCAACTAATAACAATTAGCGCACAATAAACTTTGTCATTCATTTATTTAAACAAAGTTTCTATATTTTCAACGTTTAAGGCAATTTCTTTAAGTGAAACTCTGTCTGCAGGGTTTAAAGTAACCAAAGGACGGCGTCTTAGTTCGCTCATTTCGCTTGCCATCCCCAACCTGTCCGAGTCGAAGTGCCCCACAAGTCCCGAGCACGCTTTGCTCTCTCTTGCATCCTGTTTTCCTTGCCGCAATGCCTTTTTTCCAATGAAAACATTTTGCTATTTTTTTTTTGTTTGTTATTTTTTTTTGTTACAGTTCGGAAGTACTATTTAAAATCAGACTAAATTGCTCCCTAGCTATTAATTGTTTTTTTTTGTTACAGTTCGGAAGTACTATTTAAAATTAGACTAAATTACTCACAAGCTAGTCATTAGTAGCCATAGCAATTATTTTAAGGTTTCTCATATTTTGGACTATTTGCATGTGTATGTATACATGTCGGATCCGGTCATTAGTACGGACATAAAATGAATCGTAAGTGCGCTGGTGGTGACGTCAAGCAACCTACTTATAAGTCTACCCACACCACAGCGTGACTTCTACAGAGCCCTGATGCTACAGCTCGAGGCGAGGAGCACAGTCAATGTCTGATCGCAGCGAAGTTGAGACGTCCTGGGACTGTACCCGATTGTGTTATTGTTTTAAATTTTAATGTCAAGTAATTTGTTACTTTATTATAAACAGTGTATCGCACGTAGTGTGTTTTAATAGCACGAAACCCATCTTCTACCCACATGATGTACGAGCCAACGGAATAAATCCTGACATATCCGACATACATATATTGGTTTATTTAATTTTATCTGAATACTGCGTGGATACGTTCAACGGGGCAGTCCTGCAACTTGGGTTGGTCCCATACAAGTTTTTGATCAGTATTAGAAACAGGATCGATTGGAATCAATAAAATGTTTTGAGTAAAATGGTCATTTTCTTGCTTTTTTGAAAATCTGTGAATGGTTATCAAAATTTCACGAAAAATTATGGATATTCTCCTAAGACCATTTGCGTGTATCTGCAACGGCTAAGGTAGTTCCCCTTACCGCCCCGTTGACCGTATCCACCCAGTATATGTGTATTCGTATGAACCTATTTATGTACATATCAATTTAAGATAACAAAATGGTATTTTTCTTACTATGTTTTTTTGTACTCTATCACAATGCTGTCCTATTTGGCCCAAAGGTTGACTGGTAGAGAATGCCTTGTGGCATGAAGTCCGCCAATGTACCACTCTTGTACATGAAGTTTAAATAAATAAATATGTGAGAGTATTACGTTTGTACGCTCTGGCAAATTTGATAAGCAATCAGTAATTTTTATGTAATAAATATTTAATTGATGTAAATGAATTTACGAGTGATAAGCTTTTATAATGTGCATTTAAAAATAAATCTTTTATATTTCTATGGCTGCATAGCCTAATGCTATAATTATAGCGTCGCGTCAAAGTAGTAAAAGGCAAGATCATATCATACAGTTAAAGACGGTTGTGTTGTTGTCGTCCACATCGGCACAGTAATAATATCTACAGTAGTGTATCTTCATACAAACGCTCAGAACGCGAGTCATACCCACACGCCTCGAGTTTGGTACCCACTTAGTACCCAAGAAGTCACGAATGCGCCGCACTGACGAACGAACGTTGTGATGGTTTAGTAAGCAGTAAGCGTGCGATTTGTGAATATTTGATTGAAATAAGAACAAGTACCTATTTAATAAATATAGCAAAGAGTTATAATAGACTATATTGTGCTGTCTTTGGTTGCTTGAATTCTTCAAAAACGCATCCAGAGATAAAAAAAAAAAAAATTACCTGGATTCTCAGAATGGTAAGACTAGAAAATAATTTATATATACCTACTAGTAGATACGTAATTTGTTTATTTTTTAATAGGTTGATATTTCGCTTTTTCCACCGAGTTAAATACCTGGATTAATTAAAAATTACCCAAGTGGATAGGGTGAAAAAAGTGTCACACGAGTGGTTTAGGTACCTACGCTCGCGTTAAAAAAGTCTTGAATTAATAATTTTTATTAAATATACTAATCAAAAGACAACTAACTTATTTTTTTTAAATATAAAATACTAGCTGTTGCCCGCGACTTCGTTCGCGTGGAAATTTTGGTGTGACGTATGTGTGAGACGAAGTCGAGTGGTCGCAAGCGCGACTACTAAGCATGAGGTCCTGGGATCGATTCCCGGGTCGGGTAAAGTGTTAAAAAAAAATGTTTATTTCAATTACATAAAGTTATCACACACATGATTTGGAGATCACCTTTAAAGCAAGGAGATGCTTGTGTTAGGGGGCGTGCATTAATTCCGTGAGGCAATTTTTCGACCCCTCCTCCTCCCTTGGTGAGATGTCGTGATATTTGGCTTGACCCCTCACCGCCCTTCTAGTCTCATGTCACATTTATCAAAATGCGTAGTTAAGTATAGATACAGAAATCTTGCTTGATTGCGTTGAATTCATTTAAAAATAATTATGTTCATTTTTTCTCCATATTTGGCCATATTTTAATAGAAAAACATGTTAACTTAATTAAACCCAGTTTTTTCGCAATTTTACAGTTTCTAGCGGGGAGAAATATACGTTTTTATTTTATTTTTTGTACTAAATGGGCTTACTCTTGTCCTGAGGACAGAGATGAGGTCGACGATGGAACAAGCTAACCCAAAAGAAGCTTATTAATGAATGAATTTAATTTAGTTGTATTATAAGTTATCAATAAATGTTTTTTGAACACATAGGGTGCGAAAGCGATTATATTCCTTTAAACCGGCCCTGTCATAGAATCTGTTCCTACCTGATATGTCTTAGTCTAGTCTTAACTATATTCTATATCTCTACAAAAAGCCCAAGGATTTCATATAAACTTGCGAGAGCCCTTACTCCAGGCTGTCACAAAATTATTTCTTAGCTAATGTCTCCTACTCATAAACACTAGACTTGCTAAATTTAAAACCAGTAGTACAAAAAAAAAACAGAACTTTCATACAAACTTGCGAGAGCCCTTAGACTCTTAATCCGTCCCTGTCGCAAAATCCGTTCTTAGCGAAGGTCTACTAACTATTAACTAACTCCCGGCCAAATTTCAAGTTTGTAGCACACAAAATAAAGGACTTTCTTAAAAACTTGCGAGAGCCCTTAGACCTCCTTAATCCGGCCCTGTCGTAAAATGCGTTCTTAGCGGACGTCTACTAACTATAAGCTACCTGCCTGCCAAATTTCATCTTTATACGTCAAGCGGTTTTCAATATTTCGTGGTTAGTGAGTGAGTGAGTGAGTGAGTGACCTTTCGCTTTTATATATTTAGATAATTTTTACAATCACAAAACTAAAAAGAAACTCAAACTAAGGAGATGAAATTAAAATGCAGTAAGCGCGGCAGCCCTGTTGCTTGCGAATGTACCGTCCGGCTGTAAGTAATTATTTCAAGGACAGGGCCGAGTCACAATACTGTACATATTAATACTGTGACATCGGGTAACGCTTATGTTAGCAAACACGTGACGCACGATCAGCCGATCAGCCGACGTGTTCCGTCCGCCCCGCCCCCCGCACCCGCCATCGATCGCGAAGGTCGTACCGCTTATCGCCAGCGCACGCGTCACTGGCGCGCACATACACTTGTTACAATAATACATGCCGCGTGGCCGCTGCTTGCCACACGAGCAAACACTTTCACAACTATTTCGACTCTTTCAGTCATTTTACCTTCCACTTGATTAAAAAACAAACCAATCATTTTGATCAACGAAACTGATTTTCAGCTTCGAGCAACTGACAAAAATGATAATTTCTATTTCCGTAAAGCAATCACAAAATCTTACGCTCCAAAAATAATAATAGTACAGAATGTCGAGATACAAAACCAGCTTGGACCATGGTTGCTGGTGCTTGCTTGGTGACACATGAACGTAGTTGCTGACAGACGCAAGTGGGAGCTCGCTGAAAGGTACTTAGTGTGCTTGTATGGCTCGTGGTCGTGCAGTCGTGTTGACTCGTGCTCCACGGCTCCATCGCTTGCTCGTTACTATGTAAAGCATTTCACAAGATTGCGGTTCTAAGAATGATCTCTATAGTGTGTATGTCACCGTATGATGGTGTTCGTCCTCGTCACTTCTGGCTGTGGTGCGGACACAATTACATTCTCCACAATCACCTTTTTTTTTGAAAATCCAAAAAATCCTCATGGATGTCCTCCGCCCGGTCTGTCAGACTGTACTGACTGAAAACTACCTCGGTGTTCCCTTCGCACACTTGCACCGGGGATCATAGGAACTAGTGCGCCTTGCACGATTGCCGTTCTGCGGGCGTCCTCAAATCCGCGGGTGGAGTGAGGTGTACTTCAAGTCCGCCGTCCCTCTTCACCCGTTTAGGGGTGCTGGAACAAGGAGTTATTCGCCCTCCGCCGAAGCTCGGTACGTCTGCTGCGGGTCGGGAGAGTGGTGTCTCCTGTGAAATGACGGTTTCACAACCTAAAAGATTCTTGACTCTTATGCTTTGTAGATATGTATTCTAATTCAATTTTGATTTCGTTTAATTTGGAAAAAATATTAGTTCCGTTAGTTTTAATGGTTTAATATAAAAGGGTAGCCTTGACTTCACTTTATCAGGCAACCCATTCGTAATGTTAGTTTGTTCATGTAAGTATTCTACTCCGTTAACGTAAGTTTTAAATAGTCGTTCTGAGGCTCATCACTGCCGGATTTTAGCCTTTTCCCTCTCGCACAATGTGGCAATGATCATTAATCTACTAAATTATTAGTATTCAAAGTCATTTCGGCAGGCACATATAAAAATACGAAATGGAAATCTTCTACCCACGACTGTCAAAATAAGCAAAACACAAATAATAATTTGTTTGATTTTTTGGATAGGTATTTTGATATTCAAAAACGAAAAGAACGATGACTTTTTTTAAATACTAATTAGCCTGTATTAATATTCAAACGAAAGTATTTTATTTACTTTGGTGCGGGCAACATTGGAAAAAGGTGGTCTGGTTGAATATGACAACGTCATTGTCTTATTTTGGTATTGTCCCTATAATGTTTTTATTTTGTAGGATATTGTTTATCTACCTATTATCTAAGAACTAATCTTATTTAATACATCATTTCACTGGTCACCATTAGTAGTAAATCCAAATAATACTAATTTTATTATTTAAATAAACTTCAGCTTCAACTTAGGTTGAATTGCTGTAAATAAAATGGTATATCTAAGCCGGAGAGGTAATCTGTACCTCAGGACCTTCCTGCTTCAGACACCTTTCTCTATTTAAGATTGTGCATAGACCACTGCCTGTTACTTCTGATGTTGAGATAAATAAAGATTTATGATTATGATTTTGACTTTTTTAATACCTATCTATTTTTTTTTTTAAATTTAATTGCCTCGGAAACGAAAATTGAAAATCATTTTTTAATTTTATTTAATAATGTTATATTCTCAGCCTTTCCATCATGTCCTACTTTTTACATAAATTAGCATATATTAGCCTCTCTTTTGGTGGCAATTTTTTAATGCAAGTAAGATTTGCTGTTGTACACACGGCGGCCCATGAAGCTGTAAATTACCGGTATAACCTGGCCTCGCTTTGTATAGATTTCCTATACAATGAGAGATCCGCATACACTGGTTTTGTAAAGCTAGACTGGCCGTCGCGTGCGTACGTAGTACTTATCACTTCCGTGCAAAGAGTAAAGACAAAAGGAAAAATAAAACAAAATTAGTTTTCAGCCATTCCGACTAAAACCTATTTACGTAAATATTTTTTATCATAGAAATCGCATATGAGGTTACTAACTAAATTTTAAAAATTAGTATCTTGCGTCTGTTAGTCGATTTTGATGAAATAAACGCTAAATAATACTCACAACAATGCTTCTTATTTTGTAATATTTCGATTTTGAATACAATGAGGGGTTTTTACGTGATGCGCGCACAAACGAACAGACAAACAGACAAAAATTTAATAAAATATTTTTTTACTTTCTGTTACTTATTTCTCGCACCTTCCAGTGATTTTATTGCAAAAATCTGTAATGGACAGACACGGAAAGTCTACGATTTTATTATATGTATATAGAAGATAGATATAAATTATTTATTAAATTTATATAATAAGCTGTTCACAGAGACAAAAACTAAAAAAAAATCGGAGGTACTCAGTAAATGTTGATTTTATTGCTGACGAAAGTAAAGTAAATGTTGATTTTATTGGCAGGGGGTCGCTGGTAAAGTTTAAAAAATAATCGTAATTATGACGTAACCATTTTTCACAATTTCTATCTAGGATTAGTCACCACCTTGTGTCTCTGCGCCCTATTTAATACCAATACCGATAACTCTCTCGATTCTTAGCGATAGATCCCTTTTGTCATGTTTTACTTTTTCAGCAACAACATTTGCTATGCATTTATTTTACATTGCTAACAATACATTCCATGGTAATAGGCTTATCCCCAATAAAATGGAACTTAACATACCGTACTGTCTAGTACATCTGCGTACCCTCTCAGAGCATACAGGCGTGCTGTTATGTTAAGTTGTTAAGTAAACAATAAATATCCAAGCGATTGTAGCAATCACGACATCCGAAGTCCATTATCAGATCATGAAAATATTTCTGTGGGACCAACTTGGGAGTATACTCTTTCAAACAAAAAAAGAATTTTCCAAATCGGTTCAGGCGTCTTCGAGTAATCAGCGGACATACATAAAAAACTGGCCAAGTGCGAGTCGTAATCACACGCACACAGGTTTCCGTAGCACCAAACAATATAATAAAAATATTTTGCGGGCTCATTCATATTTTTTATTATATTCAACAGCAAAACTAAATATGTTTTTCATAGTATGTTAATGAAAAACATCGTTACTGCTGCAGTTTGATTAAAAAAAGTTCCATATCTCAAAAACTAAACATCAAATCTCATTCAAATCAATTTTCCTTGAGAAAGTTTTTTTTTTACGTTCAACAATCCTACATTTTTTCAGAATTTTCCTCTTTAGGAAATTAGAGCACACATTTTACCATTTTGAAGGGTCTATCTTACTTTACTGACTTTAAGAAAAAAAAATGGTTTTAGGTCTTTGTCATTTTTAAAGGACAAAGACCTATCTATAGACTCCCCGCACGTATAGGTTTGATGAAAAATAAAAATAGTTTCAGTTCCATGTATGGAGAGTACCCCCTTAGTCTTTATTTTTTTTTATAAAAATTTTAAAGCGTTTCACAGAAAACATCTACCTACCAAGTTTCAACTGTGTAGTCCTAATAGTTTCGGAATAAAGTGTCTGTGACATACAGACGGACAGACAAACAACGCGCATTTTTCTGAATTACAGCGTACTAAGGTTACATTATTAATAACCCATCAAAAACATAAATGTGAAATGAGAGCGAAGTTCAATAACATGATATATGCCTTGGTTGTTGACTTCAACGACAAAAAAAGTGAGGTCTAAATGGGTGCCAGGTTCAATGGTCAGTCCTGAAATTTATTTATAACAACATAAAATATTTTATAACAACTTAAAATATAATTTCTTCTTATTAACTTAGGATAATATATTGAAGCCTAAGGTCTGACTTGGCTAGTTCACCTACATAGGAGGAGACACACTACCTACTTGCGCGCCATGCGGCCGTCTACGTGAGTTTCCAAGCCCTATTTGACTCTGTTCACATTCGTGTCTCATAATTTTAATTTTATAGTGTGTACACCAATTTTCGAGTCAATCGGCCCAAAGAATATTAAGTTACACAGAAAATTCAAACCCCCATTTCACCCTCTTAGGAGTGGAATTTTGAAAAATATATATTTCTGATACCTACTCTTCACAAAGAATACACCCTTCAAATTTCTCTAGGACCAGCGGTTTGGGCTGTGCGTTGATATATCAGTCAGGACTTTGAATTTTATATGTATAGATTTTGTTCAGGAAAATGAATTATAGACAAACTGAACTAAGAAGTACCTATTATTTCAGACATTTACCATGCAACGGTAAGTAAATCAAGTCTTCTAAAATAAAAAATATTTATCCTTCCGTGTGGCTTAGCTGTGGCACGCCCCGTATAATAAAAAAGGTTAAATCGTCTGCGAAATCTTTCAATTCGTCACTAAACTAAAAAGCTGGAAATAAAAAAAGTAATTTAAAAAACTAAAAAACCCGACTGAAAAAACTGAAAAGCAAAAAAGTTAGAAGAAGGCGGGGCCTATTTGAATATAAAATTATGAAAATGGAATGGGCCTGCTTACAACTTTTTTTAAATTTAAATTGTGTTTGTTTTATGCTTTTCAGTTTTTTCAGTCGGGTTTTTTTTTTGTTTGTTAAAATTTTCAAATAAAAAATGCATGCGGAAAGTTTTTTGCAATTTCTAACTTTTTAAGTACTCCAACCTGGGTTGGTCACAGAAGTTTTTGATCTATATTAGAAACAGGATTGATTAGTAATACATTTATCACTTTTTTTGTCACTTTGGGGCACATTTTGTCCATATCCTTTAAAAACAAACCTTGAAATATGCATCTCATCGACAATTATCAACAAATAAACAGACCGAATTGGCGTTTAGTGCATGCACATAGGTCACACTATTACGCCACAACATAAATTCGTCGAATTTGAAGTTATTCATAAACGAACAAAAAATTCAAAAGGAAATTAAAAAAAGCTGCGATTAGCGAAATTCTTTTTTCAACTTTGTTCCCCACACCTCTAGGAATTCAAAAAAAGGCCCATGAAAATCCGGTCACTATAAATTTCGTTCCACCTCTTGGGTATTTATTAATAATTGGCTAATTGCACTCTGCTATTATTAAGTTTTACGATTTACGACTAGTCCGACAAAACTGACGCCATAAACTAACCTTAATCGTATTGTTTCACATGAATATCGTTGTACAAGAGTTGGCGAAACAAATGTTACGCCACAACAAAAGCTACGAGAGCAAGTGAACCGAGCACAGGAAGCGCGGCGTATGTAGAGCGCGAACACTCGAGCGCACCGCGCACCGCGCACCGCTGCCACTCCACAAGTACAGGCGAGCGTTGCGTCAGCAACGAGACGCAACTGCACTGACTGCATACAACATCACACAACTACACATGTTAACTGGTGTCAAGCCGAAACTTTTATCTATTTAACCAATTCTTTTTTTTTTTTCAATAATATCTCTCAAAACTGTTTCCTCCAAAATCAATTTCACGGTTTCTTTCACAACTTTGCTTTATTTTCTCATAGTTTCGAGTTTTCGCCAAAGAGAGGACGCGAATTCTTTGACGCACCAGCACCAGGCAATAGCTTCACATTAAAAGGCTCACTTGCATGACAAGGTGGAGTTGTGACTGTGACCAAGCCGACGCTTACTCTAAACTAGACAATGACGTGATACTTACGAAAATATCTGAAATCTTAACCTTCGATGGCGTTGTTTATTCTTGAAACAAATCACATTTGAACCTATCTCTGTTCATATTCGCTGCTACATTGAACTGGACAATTGGACATAGCCAAGTGCAATTATAAACCGACCGCTTTAATGAGTCCTCCGCCTTGCCCCATCAAAGGCACATTAAGCGTCCACAAAGTCCTAACAATATTCCACAGGTTATTTGCTTTAAAATAAACCAAAATCCACGTACGTATTAATTACGATACTAATTGACCCAATACGTTAACATTTGATCAACCTTCAGTATATTCTATTTAAATTGATACCTTCACACTCACTCATTAAAGCCGTCGGTCTATAGACAAAAAATACTCAAATGGTGGAACTAAGTTTATAGTGCTCGGATTTTCTCGGGACTTTTTTTATAGAGTTCCTAGAGGAGTGGAGAAGTTAAGAAAAAAAACTTCCCTCAGGCGACTTTTTTTTTAAATTTCCTTCGTTATAGTGTGGACCTGTTTACATCCATTAAACGCGATTTTGATCTGTTTTGTTGTTAATCGTTGTCGAAAAAATAAATATTTCAAGTTTTTTTTTTTGTAAATTTCCTATTTTCTTCATTTTTTTTTTTTTTCAAAATTGGTCACTGATGCTTTTTCACAGATAACTGGACCAGAAAATTATATTATATTATTAAAACGACTTTCGAGTGTAGCGACTTAAAATTCATTTGCAAGTGCCAGAAAATCGTCATGTAAATTTAGCCATTTTTTTTTCAAAATGGTACTATGAAACTCAATGTGCAAAATATTGTCCAATTCCTAATTTTAGTAGCAATAAGAGCTAGTAAAATTATAGCATTGCTGGAAGAGGGGTGTAGCCAAGGTTACGTCTCACAGCGGTTAAACGTGAGTCGTTCAACCGTCCAAAGAACCTGGACTCGATACCAAGAGACAGCTTCCGTTCAGAGAAGACAAGGTTCAAAATAAAAGGCAGGAAAATAAATCATAAGGAAATTTAAAAAAAAAAGAGGCGAGCGAACCCGAAAGCGAATTTTTTTTTAACATTCTTTTCCGATAAAAAAGTCCCATGAAAATACAACAAAATTATAAGGAAGTAAAACACCTGTTATTAGGCCCGGACTTCACCAAAGCGGTGACCAGCGCAGATGTGTGAAGCAGAGAAGAGAGCAGATGCGTAAAAGCTAGGGTGTATCTACCGAAGCTGTGAGGAGATGTGCAAAGCAGAGAGGATAGGAGATGTGCAAACCGGCAACCCGCTCACAGCACACCGCACGCCGCTCACGTCTCTTCTCGTCTCCGCTGGCCTAAACAATCACGAGACATCTTCAAGATCGATTTATTTTCACCGCCAGCCTACTTAATCGTCACCTGACCACAACACAGGTCCAATAACAGCTTCGAAACTTGTATAGAGTTAGTTAGCGCTCAAACGCGTCGAACGAATAAAAGGAGACTCGAAGAAAGTGGCCTAAAACCTCATAAGCCAGCCAATGGACCCAGACACACGATCTCACCGTATGGTGCGCCTCCTGTTAACTGCGAAAATTTACTTTGGATCAATGGAGCCAACTTCTTTTTACTGATGTAACTAAGATTATGCTTTATGGCAGTGATGGACGGAGGAAGCTCTACCGAAGACACAAAGCTTTTTATGCAATGTTCTATTGAAGAGCCCACAATTGCAGCTTACGAATAATATCTATTGCTTTCATGTGAGTGTATTCATAATATTAGAAACATGTCGTTAAAATTGCAGCTGCCGTACATCATACAGTCAGTGGTAGATGACCGCTGGCTGTCCGGTGGCTGTGTGCTCTCGTTCAGTTTAAAATTGTTTTTCTTTTTTGATGTGTAACATCTTTTCTCTCGCTTTACTGCAATCTGTGGGGGTGATTTCGTAAAAAAGTGTGTAACAGGAAACCGAGGAAGCGCGCGCTTTTTGATTTGACCAATGAACGCGCGCGATTTTGGAGTTGGCCATCAGATGGTACCGACCCATTTTCTGAGAGGTTGGTAGTGTTGGTACTGTCCACAGAATAATAAAAAAAACCGGCCAAGTGCGTGTCGGGCCACTGTTGAACAAACTCGCAATATTTCTTAAAGACCTATCCAACAACATACCACCCCACTTTACGTGTAAGTACGGAGATACCCTAAAAACAATACTTTTCGGTATTTTATTTAACCACTTTGTCGGCGTAACTAATCTGTATATTCATGCTTCATGCCAAATTACAGCTTTATAGTACTCTCACTACTGTCAACGCCATTCACGCTGTGTATGCGGTACAAAGCGAAGTCAAACTAAGTCGCTAAGTCGCTCTCAACCAAATTGAACAAAAATAACTATCTATATTCAATAAAAAATGGCATTACTCCTAGTAGCCGAGTGAAAAAGGTGGAATGAAATTTATAGTGCTCGGATTTTCATGGGACTTTTTTTATTGAGTTCCTAGAGGAGTGGAAAAGGCATTTAAAAAAATATTCGCCGCTCGTGACTTTTTTTTTTAATTTCCTTTGGAATATTTTTTTTTTCGTTTATGAATAAAATCAAATTCGACGAATTCATATTGTGGCGTAATAGTGTGACTTGCGTGCATCCATTAAACGCCAATTTGGTCTATTTCTTTGTTCATTGTTGTCAATATAATGCAAATTTCAAGTATTTTTTGAAAATTTCTTATTTTCTTCAATTATTTCTAAAATATCGAATTTTCAGAGCAAGATTTCTTTCGAAATTGGTAACTGATCCTTTTTCGCAGATAGCTGGATGTAAAAACATAAAAAACCACTTTAACGAGTGAAGTGACTAAAAATTAATTCACAATTTTCAGGAAATCGTCTACGTAAAAGTTAAGGAAGGCCATTTTTACCTGATTTCCAATATTATCCTAAAAATATCCTTATTATATCTGCTATTTACAGATGACAAAAACTAATAAAACTATTCGGAGGTAAAACTATGAAGGTGGAAAGGGGCCGCTGGTAAAGTTACAAAAAATATCGCAATTCTAACGTAGCCATTTTTCACGATTTCTATCTAAGATTAGTTGCAAGCTTGGGTCTCTGCGCGCAATTTAATATCAATACCGATACCGCTACCAATTCTTAGCGATAAAGGCCTTTTGTCATGTTTTACTTTTTCTGCAGTTACTAATGTTGAAAAAGTATCCTTAAATATTTTTCTAGTTCCTCATTAGATAGCTAATAAAATGAGGATTTGAACAATAATTTGCACATTGAATTTCATAGAAACATTTAGATGGACCGATGACCTGGTGAAGGTTGCAGGGATCCGCTGGATGCGACTCGCACGGGGCCGGTCAATGTGGCGACACTTGGGGGAGGTGCGGAGGTGCGGAGTAGGGGAAGAACAGTGGACGTATTTCAGCTGAAATGATGATGATGATGATGATGATTTAGAAAAAAAATTGCCTTCATTAACATAGACGATTTCCTGACATTTGCGAATGAATTTAAAGTCACTTACTCATGAAAGTGGTTTTCTTGAATATTTTAACGTCCAGTTATCTGTGAAAAAACATCAGTTACCAATTTCAAAAGAATTCTTAGTCTTAAAATTAGATATTTTAGAAATAATTGAAAAAATAGGAATTTTCATAAAATTATTGATATATGCAGTCTGATGAAAATCTGAGTACTATTAACTTCGTTTCACCTTATTGTCTAATTGCACTCGACTATAGTGTTTACGAGATTAGGATGGCTCTTAAACAGCTTAAAAACAACAAGGCACCGGGTGATGGCGGAAATACGGCCGAACTCCTGAAGGCGGGTGGAAAACCGGTACTTAAGGCCTTTCAGAAGCTATTTGATTCCGTCATACTCGAGGGGAGAACGCCGCAGGCATGGTGCAGGGGTGTGGTAGTAGTCTTCTTAAAAAAGGGCGACAATGCCCGGCTGAAGAATTATAGACCCATCTCATTTCTAAGCCATGTCTACAAGTTGTTCTCAAGAGTCATCACGAATCGTCTCGCGCGCAGGTTTGACGATTTTCAGCCTCCCGAACAAGCCGGATTCCGAAAAGGCTTTAGCACCGTAGACCACATACATACGCTGCGGCAGGTTATAAAGAAGACCGAAGAGTATAACCTGCCTCTCTGCTTGGCATTTGTGGACTACGAGAAAGCCTTCGATTCGATCGAGACTTGGGCTGTACTGCAGTCTCTCCAACGGTGCCAAATCGACTATCGGTACATCGAGGTGTTGAAGTGTTTGTACAAAAACGCCACTATGTCAGTCCGACTTCAGGACCAGACCTCGGAACCTATCCTTCTGCAGCGAGGTGTGAGACAGAGAGACGTCATATCTCCGAAACTGTTCACCGCTGCACTGGAGGCTATCTTCAAGGTTCTGGACTGGAGAGGGCTAGGCATCAACGTCAATGGCGAGTACATCTCACACCTTCGGTTTGCCGACGATATAGTGGCCATGGCTGAGACCATGGAGGACCTCAGTACAATGCTCAATGACCTCAGTAGAGCTTCCGAAAGAGTGGGTCTTAAAATGAACATGGTCAAAACCAAAATCATGTTGAATACCCATGTAACACCCACTCCTATCAAGATCGGAGACTCTACATTCGAAGTTGTAGACGATTACGTCTACCTTGGACAAACGATCCAGTTAAGTAGGTCTAACTTCGAGAAAGAGGTCAATCGTCGAATCCAACTCGGCTGGGCAGCGTTCGGGAAGTTGCGTGGTATCTTCTCGTCCAACTTACCGCAGTGTCTCAAGACGAAGGTCTATGACCAGTGTGTGTTGCCAGTGATTACATACGGGACCGAAACGTGGTCGCTCACAATGGGTGTTAATTGAAAAATATATAATTTTCATTAAAAATAATTATTCTTTCGAGACGAAAAATCATTTCAAATATTACCTGAATCATTTTTTTTTTTCAAGATACAATGTTAATGTTGCTTAATGCCAAGGTGAGCTGTCAGATGTTACACATTATGATATACTACTGTAAGGCACACTCGTTTTTAAAACTGCATTCGAAAGGGACCAACGGTCGAAGATTTTTCGAGATATCGTAAATATATCGAACACTATCAGAAGAAAAACAGAATGAGAAGTAGAAGTGTATAATTGAGGCATCTGGATCAAAGGAGATGCAGACACCCCAATTATACACTTAATGTAAACTAGACAATTAGTCAATCGGGAAATATTTAATGAACTAGACAATCAGCATGGACTATTAGAATATACTGTTTAATTCATCGGAACATATCTATTCAAATAGATAAAATTTTGTTTATTAAATATGTCGGATCCGGTCGTTAGTATGGACATAAAATTAATCGCAAGTGCACCGGTGGTGACATCACACGACCTACTTACAAGCCTACCCACACCACAGCGTGCTTCTACAGAGCCTGATGTTCAGCTCGAGGCGAGGGCGATATTCAATGTCTGATCGCGGCGGAGTTGAGACGTCTTGGAACTGTACCCGATTCATTGTGCCCCTTGTTATTGTGTTAAGTTGTAATCTCAAGTAATTTGTTAGTTTTGCAAGAAACAGTGTATCGCACCCAGTGTGTTTTCATAGCACGAAACTCATCGTCTGCCCACATGATGTATGCGTTCTGAATAATAACACTGGTTAACAACATTTTTAACTTTTTTTGTCACATGAAAACTTATATCAAATTCTGAATCTATTAGGGCCACCAAACAATAATATATATTTTCTTGTGACATCTAAACATTTATTTTCGTAAAAAATACAAAAATCAGCTAGCTAGACTTAGACAAATTATTGCTTAATGTACAATAAATACTTACAATTTTCGTGAATATTTGGCTCTTGGTAGGTCCCTTCTAAAGTCTGGACATAGAATTAATTAATTAAGTATGTTACACTCACCATCCTACACTCCTGTTTTAGATAACATTGACCAACAATGTAATGTAAGTATCTAAGTGACCATAGATGTTAACAATTGATTTCATATTTGCGCTGTTTAATAACACAAAATCATTCCTCATTCTCATTTTTATTTCAGATTTTGATAGATAGCTCAAATCCATTTTACTATGCTCAAAACCAAGAAAGCTGGTATGCCGAGTGTGGCAGTGGCGGCAAAAGCATGTGAAGAAAGTGGACAGCAAGAAACAGAAAAGAAAAAAATGAAGACTAAGAAGAAAACATTTAAATCTTATAAAAACACATCCTTTGTCAAGCGTAAAGAGCCCGGGCATGTTCATCGAATAACAAAGATAACTGTACTTGATGTGGATGGTCGTCATATGAAAAAAATAGCACCGCGGACATCAGCAACACCACCTAGCTTGAGGTTGCAAACGAAAGTAAACTGTTCTTATTAACCAAATACGGATTTGTATAAATAATGGCATTATGATTGATGAAAATGTCATAATCCGTGATGGCCGAGTTATATTGTTAGCGAGTCTCGTTGTTTTGCGGCGCGTATCGGGGCCGACGCGGCGGCGCGGTCCCGTTACAACTGTAACGTCGTCACCGCGTCGCCCGCGCCCGCACCCGCGCCTCTGCACAGGCTCACCGCCCGACCAAACAAAACTACGGAACTTGTCACACAAATCTACACAACAAGGAACTTACATACTAACTGGAATGACATGCAACTCAAAAGCTTTACGAGCCAGAGAACTTCAAGAGTGGATGTCATCTCTTACTAATAGGGTATACAATATTTGTACTTTACATTTGGGACAGTTATTATTGTGTTATAACTTCCAAACACCCCGCGCCCCCACTTTGCATGGGTAGCAGTTTATTCAAAATTACGGGGTGTAAAAAGACTAAGTGAAACCTATGCATACTGATCATAAAAGGAAGAGCCATTTTCAGCCTTCCTTTGACGGTGCCGGAAATTTAGTGGCGGTAACGTATCTCTATAACCTTTAGTTTTCCAAGGGTGCCACAGTTAAAAAAATACTCTATAATGGGAAAAAATTATGATGTGGCACTTGTGTACGCTCAGGGTATGTAACCTAACATGTAGGCCACATGTTAGGTTACATCCTTCGTTTGTCCAAAGATTTTAAACCATACAGAGTTGCAATATTTACGTAGACGAAGCATGAGCACATATTCAAAAAAACTTTATAGTAAATCATAAATTCATCATATTTATTTCTGTAAATTCGAAACGACGATATCCCCACTAGATTTGGCCAATTCGACTTCCTGCCCGTACGCTGTTTGCAAAAACGCTTCCCTTCCTCCCTGAGAATTATTGGTCGAGTGGCTGGTCATTTTTATAACCTTTGTAATTGTCAATTAATAAATAAAGCTAAAGTATATTGGAAATTAATTTAAAAAAAACGAAAAAGACCGAAAAACCCGGGTACCCGGTTTTGGATAAAACCTGAAACCAAAAAATGCCCATTTTTCGATGCCCTAATATATGTATAGGTCCTAAAAGTTCAACAGTAGTGTTTGATATATATTTATTAATCACACTACACATTATTAAAAAATACATATTTTTTTTGTACTTATTTGTTTTTTGTATGAGTGTTTTTCAGTCAAATTTTTTCTGACAATTGTCGGATTGTGGTGACATTATGTCGACTATTGACATATTTGGTAAAAAAAAATTGTTAAGGTATTTACCTTAACAATTTCTTTAAGGTACCTTAACAACTGGTAAAATATAAACAAAGTAAAGGAACGACGAATAAATGACGAAATTTCAAAAAATTATAAAACAAGTTGCCAACTTAATTTATAAACATTTGAGCCATATAGCACCGCACAAACCGCGGCACTAGCCGCCGCTGGCGGCCCGCCGCGCCGCGTTACTCCCCCGCCCCCTATGTTTTTCTAATAATAAATATAGCCTATGTTACTCAGGGATAATGTAGCATTCTAATGGTGAAAGAATTTTTCTAATCGGTCCAGTAGTTTTTGAGTTTGTTCATTAGAAGCATACAACTCTTTCCTCTTTATAAAATTAGTGTAGATCAACAAGTAAGGGTATATAACATCATCTGCATAGGCGTACTAGATTAAATACGTATTATGGAAGCTATCACAAAAACACCCCTGAAATACCCTCTTACCATTTAAAAAAGTATCTTCAAAATCGGCCGACGTGGTTCAGAATTATCGCAGAACATACACAAAAAAAAACATTCAGACGAATTGATAACCTCCTCCGTTTGTAACTCGGTTAAAAATTGTAAGAGATTGGTATGGGCGTTCCCGCAATACTGACGGGTACCAGACTGGAGAGACCACCGAAATCACAAAACAAGTATTCGGTTTTAATTTTAAGTATTATAAGGATTGCACTATTCGTTCAATTTTACTACTCGAATAAAATTAATACTTCTAGAGCTGAATATTCGAATATTTTTTTTACATTGATTGAAAGTAACACAATATCAATGAGGGCTATCGTTTTTAAGCTCACCAGATGGCGCCACTGTCGAGTATGGTGCTGTCATTAATTCTATTTTACCAATAACTTCATAAAAAGTTTATTTTATTACGTATAACAACATAGAGTAAACTTCAAATACATATTTACACTATTCTCCATAAAACGGGCAAGCATTAAACATTTAAAAATCATTCTTTCTAAAAGTACTAACAAATTAGATCCTAACGTGCTACTTACAATTTTCAATTCATAATTAATCAGAAATGGCTCAATCTGGACCACAGTCGTGAATATTAGTAAGAATATGTGATAAAAAGCGCAACGCGAGAACACTATGACATTTTCCTGAAGACCTTACGCTACTCGAACGCCTCTAGCGGCGAATTCATGCGCGATACTACTTCGGTGAAGGCAAACATCGTGATGAAACCAGCATGCCTGAGATATATTTCTCGACGGCATGTAAAGCCAAGTCAGAAGCCCATGGGCGGCATAAAAACTCTCGACACCAGGTTAGGCACTAACCAACCACACGATAAAGAAAGAAAGAAGAAAAGTAAACTTCGGCAGGCTTAGCTTAGGGATATGAATGATTAGGTTAATAGGTAATCAGAAAAGTAAGTGTAACTCGTAAGAAGTAGTAGCTTAGATACTTTAATTAATCTAAAGCTAGGTTAAGTCATCTTTAAATTAGGTTCCAGTTCAGGTATAGGTAATAGGTACCTATTTTATATCACAATCAACTTTAATCATTAGTAAGTAGGGTAACTAATCTTTTAATTAGGATTTAGTTTAGGTTGACATAACATTATCGTAACTAGAATAAGTAACATTTTATAATTGGAGTTCAGTTCCGACTTACGTAACACACTCAACATTATTCAGTTAAGGCATATTTTAATTAGGGTTCAGTTCAGGTTTACTTATCATTATCAATAACTATTACAATTAACATTAGTAACACGAATAATTTAACTAGGCTAGTTATCTTTTAATTAGCGCTCAGTTCATCAGGCTTGCTTAAGTATCACAGTCAGCATTATTAACAGCACAAGATATCCATATTTATCTTCAGTTCTTCACTAGAACTAGAATAGGAACTTTGGTTACATTTTACATAACATTCAGTTAAGCTTTATAATCAAAACAAAATTTTACTTTTAGACTTAAACATGAACATGAACATTAAACATTAACAATCAACTGTCAATTTTAAACTTTTGATAAAAATGAGCGTAAAAACTTAGGGCGTCCAAAGTAACGGCATTCATTATTGTTCTTAAACGGTGGCACAAGTAACTCGCCGAAGAAAACACCCACTCAGTTTCGACACTGGAGGGTGGGATGGAGAAAAATATTTATTTATTTATTAACTCATCATCACTATCATTACAGGTTTCCTAATTCAATAGTGTGTGTAATATACATATAAGTACCTTTATTACTTAATTAACTATTCGAATATGCGTATAACTTAAATGATTTATTCGAATTAGAAACCGTAGCGGAAATTCGATAAAAATAAATATTTGAATTGCAAACCCTAATTTTAAGGCCATAATTCTTTACCACTAAACGTCCAATCTGCTCTGGCGCTCTGGGCTTCTGCGCCAACAGCACAATGTCGTCGGCAAGCAGCATACACTATCCCGAGCCCCTTCCGATGTCAACGTTTACGTGTTGACATACGATGACGACGACGTTTATGTCATCGTGTCGTCGTCTTGCGCCCGACATCCACCGACCGTGATAGTAAGCTAAACCAAATTGGCATTTACTTTTTTGTTTTTTTGTTTTGTGAATTTCTATTTTTTTTGTGTCGGTTCGATACGGGTGAAGAAAATTACTTTATTAAAAGTGCGTGCTACTTTCCCTGCCGTATAGATATTATACAACCGGTGTGCCCAGTGTGAAATCCCAAGCGATCTTCACAGCAGAGCAGTTCCCTCCAATATGTTGTGATCAATTATTATCATATCACCACGATCTTTTACAAAGAAGTAATGTACGAGTAGTAGCATCATGGTGCAAGCCGCTAGGGATGGCGTGGCCGTGGTAGCTACTGTGGTAGTGGGTGGTGCAGATCACGCGCGGCGGCCGCTGATCGATAGCGGTCGCGATACTGCCGCATAACGACCGGCCTGCCAGCCGATACAAACGTGCCCTACTTGAGTCGACATTACTTCATACGTGTCATAATATGTAATTTTTTGCTGTACTTGGTGTGCAGCAGGCTCAAAAGTGTAACTTACTATTATTCTCTGTTTAATGTCAATGTTAATCCGCTTTACTGAAACATATTGAAATCCGAGATACGTCGTTAATCATCGTCATCAAATGTGTAGTGTTTTGTAGCCTGTAGCACTAAATGCGAAGCACTCATCAACTATCTCATTTAAATGTGAAAAGCGAGGAGTGACGCCTAGTCAGACTCATTGTGCTCAGTTATTGGGTGACGTTGACGATGTCATGTGGCTTGTTAGTTTAAGCTTGTCACTGAACGTTTGCCATTGATCGGCTATATCGGCCACCTAGATCCTCAAGCAGTTCTCCTTATTTCTGTATATTCCTGATACGATTACGGAGGTAAACTCCAAGCATAGTCCTGTGGATAGCCCTTTTTGCGTATCTGCTTAATTGCTTACCCATGCCTTCATGTGCAAGTGGCAACGCAGTGCGTATGAAAAACAGTTTAGTTTAGACATACTGCAGTATGTAGCACCTATTACAAATTCCGTATCCATACATTTATGTATATTACGCCACTCACAAATTATTACAACACCTAGCTAGCCGCCAGACAACACGACAGTGCGTCCTAAAAAAACACTTTCTGAGTATTTACTTAGGGGAAGTAGTTTTTAAAAATACGTTAGTAGTCTAATAAATAAATGGCCAGTAAAAATGTTGTAATGGGCAGTTAGATAAATAGTTCGGCGATAACAGAGCCAGCGAAGTGAGCTCGGGACTAGGGGCGCCCCGACCCGGACAGGTTAGGTTCGAAGGGGACGGCGGGGTACAGAGAGCGAGCGAAGCGAACGAGCTAAGACCCCGCCATCCCCTTCGTGTTAGATAATTCAAACCCAGAAGACGTCGACTACGCCTTGTTACAAAAATTTTATGTTCTATTCTATATTCAAATTTTATTTTATATTCAAATTATATCCCCTCAATGTTTAGTCGGTAACTAACTCCGGCTAATACAGACTAATTCCGATTTGTTAACTGCCCACACGTAACTGCTATTTTCGTGCTCAATATTTATTCAATTACTTATTTCATTATTTTTTATGACTCATTTTTTATTACTTTACTGCCGAACTTGTTAATAAATAAGCATTTTGCCATTTTTAACTTACCAAAACTGCAAAATACAACTGCCGCTTTAAATCAGTGCCCTTAGAGTGGTGTCAGACAGATTGCTGTTTTGAAAAATGTCAAGGTCCAATTAATAATTCATTTGAAACCATATTTCATTAAGTATTTATTTCAGTAAGTACTGAAATTCCCAAGCAGCGCAATTTCCTAAGGCTAGTCCGGGGGTACCGCACGACGTTCCGGTGAGGCGGCGAGTCTCCTTGCCGGATTGCCGCCATGGGATCTGGAGGCGATAGTCCTCGCGCGCCTTCATGAATGGCGCGCGGAGGCACTACGTCGGGGAGAAACTCCGCTGCCGCGGCAAATCGCCGCTCAGCGGACAGACCTCCGGCGCGATCTCATGGTGACATGGAGAGAGCGACTGTCGCAACCCCGTGCAAGGCACGCCACCATAGTGGCGATAAGTCCCCTCTTTGAGGAGTGGCTAGAGAGGCGCCACGGCGCCCTCACCTTCCGCCTGACGCAGGTTCTCACCGGACACGGTTGTTTCGGGAGGTTCCTGCACCGAATCGGGCGGGAGGAAACGCCCGGGTGTTTCCATTGCGAGGATCGTCCGGAGGACACGGTGCACGGATACGGTGGAGGTCTGCCCCGCTTGGGCGGAGCAGCGCCGTGTCCTCGTAGAGGCGATTGGCGGCAGCGATCTCTCGCGCCCGGCCCTGGTTCAAGCCATGGTCCGGAGCGAGAGGGAATGGGAAGCCGTCACCTCCTTCTGCGAAGCAGTCATGCTAGTGAAGGAGGTGGCGGGACGTGAGAGGGAAAGAGCCTCACGTCCCAGCCGCCGCGGGAGACGCCCTGGGCGTCGGGGGCCACGTGGTGGCCCCCGGCCACCGTAGGCGCGGGCCTGTGGACGGCGAGTTATGGGCTAGCGCACCGTCCGGCCGTCTTATGACGACAGGCCATGTCGACGGCGCGTTCGTGTTCCACGCGCGCCTCAAAGAGATGTCAGCAACCACGTAGGGATCCGCATGGGCCGATGCCTGCCAGGGCTGCGGGACTGTTCGAAAGAGATACCGCGGCCCTGGAACACAAAGCGCAAAGAGGGAACATGGATGGGTTTTAGTCAGTACAAGTCTGACACTCCCTTCTACTCCGCCCAGAGTGGGGGGGGGGTCATTTGATGATTTCCCATCCTAAAAAAAAAATAGCAGCGCAATTTATACTGTAACCTTATTGGTAGCTACAGTTTTGAGCTTTTTGGGATCGAAACGCTCGGGTCATGGGGCCCGAGTGCGCGTCTCCTTTTTATGGAAATGTCTCGCCGACTGATCGACACTTCGCGTGACCAGACGGCTGGCCAAAGAATTAGCATTGCCTTTCAACGAGGCAACGCTGCTAGTCTTCTGGGCACGTTCCCGGATGACAGCGATGCGGAGGAGTACTTTGATGCCTAAGTGTCCTATTGTCGAAGTTTTATGTAGGTACTTACTTTTAGTCTCGATTTTTTTATTAAACTATGAGGTCATTGTCTTTTTTAAAGTCCAGACGTAATCTTGGTCAATAGAGGACCATGCAAATGCTCGCGAGCCAAGTCAAGATACTTGATTTGCTTATCTTTCTCGGCTTTCACGAGGTTCTCGGCACGCGGGACCGTTATGTCAACAATCATTGCGCGCCGCTCTAATCGATCCACCACCACTATATCAGGTTTATTGGCTACATTAGTCTTGTCAGTGATGATGGATTGATCCCAGTACAATGTGATATTGCTATTTTCGAGAACTCGGTCGGGCGCATACCTATAGTACGAAACTTCCGATTCTACAAAGCTGTATTTTAGAGCAAGTTGTTAATGGTTAATCCAGGTTACAAGGTTGTGTCTATGCAATTACTCTCTGTTAGCTAGACGAGAACACCCGGAGATAATGTGACGGATTGATTCGCCTGGACGGTGGCATGCCCGACATAATTATCAACCGTGCCGTCCTTCACAATAAATCTCCTTTAGTTATTCGTCATCAAAACTTCCTACTTCCTTCCTACTAATGTTATAAATGCGAAAGTTTGTGAGGATGGATGGATGTTCGTTACTCTTTCACGCAAAAAACTACTGAACGGATTTGAATGAAATGTTGCACACTAATAGTTTGTAACCTGGATTAACACATAGGATACTTTTAATCTCGGTAGTATGATCCCGTGGGACAATTATCCAAAATTCCGCGGACGTAAGCTAGTCAACCATACTTGCACAGACAAAATCTTCAATCAATCAATATCTTCATTGTGAATCATTGGTAGGTACATAATACAGGTCTTAAATATGTAATTAAATTGTGATCAGATATATCCCGCCCATAGACACAATAGTTACTTACATAGAAGTTAAATTAAATACATTATTACATTTTTGTTACAAATTATTAGACAAATATAAACACAGGTAGGTATACATTATTGGGCTACTGAACGCATCATGAGTTCATGACTAAGGGAGACTATTGGAGCAGGATTTGTCTGATAGAAACTCTTTTATAGAGTACTACCCGCCCCGGCTTCGCACAGGTGCAATGTAGATATAGATATCTGTAGGTGAAACCTCAAGGACCTTAAATCCATTTTAGACATTTTTGTATTTTAAATGATTCTAATTCAGAATTTCCGTATTGATCAAATGGTAAACCTCTAGGGAATACTTTACAAAATGTGACTTGAGACACTTTGCACCTTCAGATATAAACCTTCCTCTTAAATCACTTTATCTATTACTGAAAACTGCATTCAAATCCGTCGCGAAGTTAAAAGATCCAAGCGTACAAACAGCGGGAACGACTTTGTTTGATGTTATGTAAAGATAAAGAAGAAGTAGCATTTGTTTACTAACAGATCATGGAGATTCTTTTTAAATTTTGTTATTTCTAGAATTATTTTAGTAGGCCCCGGGATATTATTAAAGATGCATGAAGCTGCACAAATATACTTTCATACATTTAATATTATTTTATTATTAAATACGCCGTATATGAGTGTGGTAATCATACAACTCGAAATATAGATACATGGTAGTGTTAATAGGTTCATATTTTTTAAAAATGGCTCACTGGTTTCAGTTTCATGTATGTTAAATATGGCTCTGATGCAACGTTTTAGAACAATGAAAGCACGCTTCTTACTGTTGCCAGTAATAAATATTACACCGTACCTGAGGGTGAAGCTAACGTAACCGTGGTAAGCTGTTAGTAAAGTAGTTTGACACTCGCTATTTTCCCTAGTCTATGAAGTGCCTATGAAAACTGTCCCAGCTTTTTGCATACATGGTCAATATGTAATTTAAGTTTGTTGTCAATATGTAACCCTAGAAATTTAGTTACTTCAGTCTCTCCAATGTCGTTATCTAGGCAACGGACTTATAAAGTACCCGTGCGTCGAGTTCGTATTTTAACATTTATTATTATAGTTTTGTTAATGTTAATCATTCAATTGTTTTAAGCCAGTCTATAATTAATAGTATTGTTTGGTTAATGTAATATTCTAGATTAACTGTATCATCATCAACAAACAGAACAGTGCTGTCATCAGCAAATTGTGTAATGTCATGTTTTGTTACCAAAGGCATGTCGTTTATAAAAACTAGAATAAAGGACCCACGATACTCCCTTGAGGAACGCCGAATTTAGCAGTTCCAGTTTTAGAAGCATAGACTTGTCCTTTTTTAGTAGTGGGATTTATACTTCTTACTTCTGTGAACTGTTGTCTGTTGTTAAGGTATGATTCTATAAGTTTGTTCTTTGGTTTCTCCAAAGAGGTCCCCGGAACGTAGCCAGGCTTCGGACGCTAATAGGTCTACATCGGGACCATGTAGGGCCCGTGAAGCTCCTTACTCTGCCACACCTCCTTGCGGTCGTTAGTGTCAATCACTACAGGTTAAGTTACAGCTACATTAAAAGTTTTTTTGCTATTTCTGACTTTTTTAATACTCCAACCTGGGTTGGTCCAATGGAAGTTTTTGATCAGTATTAGAAACAGGATCGATTGGCATCAATAAAATGTTTTGTGTAAAATGGTAATTTTCTTGCGGACTGTACATTTTTTTGAAAATCTGTGAATGGTGATCAAAATTTCACGAAAAATTATGGATAGTCTCCTAAATACATTTTCGTGTAGCTGCTACGGTTTAGGTACCCCTTACTGCCCCGCTGAAAGTTTCCATCCTGTATGTATTTCTTAAACAGCTTTATATTTTCGTGAGCATACAAAATTTTTCATAAGTATACTCAGAAGTCAGAGGTCATTACATATACTGCTGCAATCAAAGTAACACTGAAGGATGGCACCTAGATACAGCTGTTTTCAAATCATCTCTTTCGGGTTTTGTTCGGTATTCCCGAAGAGCTTTGAAGCAAATAGCAGTGACTCACGCGACTAGTCCTCCTAGGAAGGCGACGGGTCCGCCGCCGATGAGCCTGATCTTGCGGTGGCACGAGTCGAACAGCGAAAGCCTCGCGTGTGGCGGCGGCGGCAGGCCAACCATGCCGCCCGTGGTCGCAGAGCGCAGCATCAATCACTAGCACATGAGCACGAGCAGAGCGTGCCCGGCCTCCGACACAACACTAGCCTGGCGCGAGTACGCGATAAACAACAGCTGAGAGCGCGTCCGCTCCGCCGTGCATCGCAACACATGTGGCTGGGCAGGCGGTCTGCGCGAAACTGCCGCCCGCCGATACGTCCGTTGCCCGCCTCTCCACCGCGCTGCCATACATACCCCCCGCAGCCCGATCCCACTCCTAATCTGTTTGACATGACTTTGAAACAGTGTTCTATTGATTCTTGTTTTTCTGGTTTTTTAATTTGAACGAATGTTTTTTTTTTCATTAATGTGGTTAAAATATATTTACTAAACATTCAAAACAAGTTTTAATGGTCCGCTACAACATTCAAAAGAAGCATAACAAAGCCTTAAGGAAGTGTTCGGGCAGTGGGTCGCGTCGCGCGTCGTGATCAGCTGACGATGCGGCGAGTGGCGCGAGGCGATGAAGGGATGCGGTGAGCGAGGGGCGAGGGGCGGAAGAGGGCCCAAATCATTGAAGTCGACGCGCTTGTACCTACTCAACATGACGTAATTTTGCACACAATGTAAACAATTGACCTCAACATTATTATTGTCGCGTCTACAGGCGGTATAGCGTGATTTTCGTTGATAGTTCGAATAAAGCATTAGTTTCCTAAACAAGAAGTATAAAGCAGACATCTATGTTCGGAAATGTGAAAGATTTCGCCGACTTTTTTTATGCCTTTTTTTATACCTACGATTTTTTCACTTTTATTCGTTTCGTCATTTAGAATTACTTTAAAACATATTAGGTATAATAAGTTCAATACTCAATACTCAATACGTTTATTGCATTCCACAATGTGAACTTAGGTGGTAGGTACATAAAGACATACATTCGTTTTGGAGCATTGTGGGCCCTGTCGGGCATAACAACATAAAAATTAGGAGGAGGGCTATTATAGATATTTGTTAACAATTTTAATATTAATCTACTCTTTCGTTTTGTGTAGGTAGGTAGGCTGATAACTAATTGTGTACATATAATTTTTATCACTCATATATTGAATTTAAACATTAATATTTATTTAAATTATACATATATTATTATTATCATAAATAAATTATTATTGCGTTTTTTTTTGATATTATTGTTTATCATTTAAATATTCATGTACATTATAATAACATTTACAGATTAGAAATTGTTTTAATTTATTTATAAAGATATTAAATTTTTGTTCATTTTTAATTTCATCAGGTAGTTTATTATATATTTTAACTGACATTACTAAAGTGCTTGTGGAGTGAATTTTTAGCTTTGAACCTGGTTGGTTTAGTCTGTTTTTGTGTCGTAGTGTGTAGCGAGTCTGTATGTTTTCGCGTGTAGTAAAGAGTTTTTGATTATTTCTAACAAATTTGCACATTTCCAAGATATATATGCAAGGTAGGGTTAGAAGTTTATGTTCTTGGAAATGGGGTTTGCAGCTGTCTGTGTTATCTATGTTAACTAGTATTCTAATCAGTCGTTTTTGTAGTATGAATAGTGTTGATGCGTCTGTACTATTTCCCCATAATATTACGCCGTAGTTTAACCATGCGTATGCATAGGCATAATACGTAACCAGAGCAGTGGAGAGATTTGTGGATTTTTTTATTTCACGGAGGGCATAGGCAAATAGTTATAGTTGTACTCAGGATGATTGGTAATTAGGTGCAACCCTTGAAATGGGTGATTCTAGACCTAATTTGCAACAATTCTGACCCCGATAACTTAGGGTCCAACCTGGGTTGTTTTGAAAAAATCGAACTTTTAAAGAAAAAAAAACTTGTTTGCATGTGTTAATACAATCATATTATAGTAGCCAAATATGTTATTAGATTATATTCTAATAAAGGAGAATGAATAAAAGTGGTCCAAATATCCACCACTAATGAAACCCCTTTTGACTTCTAGTTCGCTGAATTGAGAGTAACTTTCAGTAGGAGACAAAAAAAGAATAAGCTGTCAGTAAAATGTTATGACTATATGAAAAATATTAATAGTTAAATTTTTAATATCTTGAATGTAATTATTACCTATGTTTACGAATAAATGATTCTGATTCTGTTTTTGGAAATGTTCTACCTCTCCACCGTAACATGCTGATTGAGTGAAAACTACACCGTTCAAGATGTCAAACTGATATTTGTCTGATAGCTCATGAACGAATGAATCCTTCGAAAACCAATTTGTCAAAGGAGTATCTCTATCTTTGGAAATAAAACGCCAGATTCATTCGTTCATGAGCTCATATTCATGTTCTGAATTTTTCTACTTATTGATCGTCGCAGGTAGCAGTTAGCACACTTAGCACCCGTTGCTACTTCAGCGATCCATTGCGATTGGGATTACGAATGTTCTGACGGTGTGCCGATGACTGAATGTGCGTTGGAGATCACTCTTGTTTGCAATGCACATCGTAAGCACGTCATGTAGATTCTCCGAGATATAGTTAGTGTCTGCAGTGCAGACCCTGACGATGCCAGCGGCAAAAGGGTTTTATAAAATAAAAATGTATTAAATGGAAAGATTTTTTCGCTTTAACTAAAAAATTATATTCAATTAAAAATATTTCTTTGAACCCAGTACCGAAAACACGCCGACAGTTCCCGAACAAACCCGAGGCGTGTGACGTCACTATGTAAATTTTTACTCATCGTAGCATGGAGCTGTTAGTGTTTTGACATTTAAGCGATTAATTTTTGTTATTATCGTTTAATATATTGATACTGGTTAGGGACTTAGAAGATGAACTGCTACAAGCTAACCAATAAATTATGAAGTTTCAGAAAGGAAGAGAATGTACTCAGGTTAGGGAAACAGATCACCTATATATATAATCAATTATTGAATTCAAATTGTAACCCACTACCTTTAACAACAATAGATCTTACTGAAGATTCTATTCTGAAATAGAATTGTAGCAGTTACAAAGTAAGCCAAAATAAAATAAAAGAATTTGCAAAACTAAATAGAATTATAAAAAAATGCAATAAATTTAAGAAACAACAAAAACACAGTTCATCAATATTAAACTAAGAAAACTATGTGTTTCTCTTTTAAAAAAGTTAAATAATTATCAAATTATTTAATTTGATATAGATAGAGGACAGTAAGAATTACTTAAAAAAATTACTTAAAAAACTTAGTCTGAAATTCAAGTACTAGAGCGTTACCTACAATCATGTTATTCTAAGTATGTGAACTCTCAAAAACAAATTAAGGAACATATCCTTGCTGCAAACGTGTTAGTCAATAGGTTTAATAGTAATGCAGACTGTGTAGACATGATGTAATGTACATCACAAAGGGAATCCAGCCCTGATTCTCTCATACATGAGGAAACGGAGGACCCGACCCGGTTGGGTAGTGCTCGGGGCTGTATCCCCATTCAAAATTCACCAGACATTGTACAAGATTCATCACAAGTAGGACAAACAGAAAATAGATCTGCCCCTTGTTATAATACACATTGTTGCGGCTCAATTATGTTTTCAGATAGTTTAGGAAAAGGGTTAGGAAAATTAATTAATAACAATCTGTGTCATTCTCTCACTCAAAATTGTTGTACAACTTACAACCAGATAATATCATCCATAACTCGGAAGGAATTAAATCGTAATGCAATAAATTAATTAAATAAATTATAACTGTACTTGTAGGTTCGAACGTTAAAATTGATGATATCACTGACAATGTCACTCAACTGTTAAAACTAAATTGTAAGAAAATAATTCTGTGTGCCTTTCCATACTTTGAGAAGTTGTCAAGCAGGCAAAATCATTATATGCATTACCTTAACGATCGCAATATCGCATGCATTTATTAGTTAGTCGCTATAGTGACAAGTTGATATTTTTCGACACCAACAGTTTCGTTCAGAAATTGAAGTCAATGAGAAATAATGTGTACCTGCCTATTAGTTTTAGAAGTCAAATAGCACGGCTATTAGCTTTTAATATAAACTCAGACATAAGTAGTATGTTGCAGTTTTTTTTGTAAATAGGTCTACTGAAATTAGTAATTTTACTAGTTGTAATTATATTATGTAAATATTAACTTAGATTTAAACTAGTCAAAACGACAATAGAAGGTACGAGTGACAATTTAGTTAAACCTATCATTTAAGGTATCTTCTAGCTCTCAATCAATTAATTGTAAAAAAGGGGTTGAACAGAATTCCCTGAAATTGTTTCATCAGAATATTTAGGGTTTTTCGTCCAAACAATTAGAAATAGAACTATTTTTAGAAAAAACCAAGTTTGATATTATCTGTATTACCGAACATTGGATGAAAGATTATGAAATGCAAATTTATTATGAGAATTATAGCGTGGGCAGTTGCTTTAACCGAAAATCAATGCTGCGGGGAGGTTAATTAATTTTAATTAAAAATCTTTTTAAATCAGAACCACGTAAAGACATAGTTGAACTCTCAGTTGAGCATAGCATCGAATGTGTTGAGCTGGATAAGCATGCTATAGTATGCGTATACAGACACCCTAATTATCAAAACTACTCTATTTTTGAGTCAGTTATGGAAGATATTTTGGGTAAACTTTCAAGTCGAAATAAATCAGTAATTATCTGCGGTGATTTTATTATTAATATTTTAGAAAATAACTCTAATAGCAGTAGACTATAAAGCTTTTTAAATCTTTCAATCTGTCGAATGTGTTTTTAGAACCAACCAGAATAACTACAACTACTTCTACATACATTGCTAATGTTTTCTGTGGCTGCGACTATTTGGAGAAAGCTATTGTAAGTTACCTCCCCTCTGATCACTGTGGTCAAACTGTGTCTTTTGAATTTAACACACCATCGCAAAAAGTACAGATAAAAACTAGACCAATAACTTCCAGTGCCTTGATCAAATTTAATAGCACTTTAATTGACAAGTTAGATGTGCAGGGCCTAAATATGAAGAATATTAATACCATGTATGAAGAATTCTTTTCATTAGTGCAAACTCAGTTCAATAAAACTTTTAATAAGAAAACTAAAACTATGTGCCCGAAGTTTTCATTCAGTGACTGGGCAACTAAAGGCATCAGGAAACGTCGGGAAAGACTTTTTGAGTTGTATGCCTTATATTAATACGGAAACTTTTAATAAGTATGTTGCTACTTATTCTAAAATTTTCTAAAATACCTGCAAGACAGCTAAAGCCTTATTCATTAGCAACAAGTTGAAATCTGCCGACAACAAGATTAAGACAGTTTGAAAAATTATAAATAACTAGCTGACCCGGCGAACTTCGTACCGCCTTAGCGTAGCAATGATGCACTACTTTATTTTGTATAGCTGACCTATCTTAGGTATGAGTACCTATTCAATTCAAGCATATAATTTAACTAAGGAAAAAATATTCTTTGTGATACTAATTATCTTATTTTCTTGAAAATATTGTGATTACTGATTATAAAAATAGTTTAATTGATAGTAAATATTATTTTAAATACTTAAATAAATGATTGGATTTCACTCGAGTTAAATCGAGTAATATTTTTTCCGAGTTGGCACATCACTATCATAGATTACCACAGATTTTTTTTAAAAAGCCAATGTACTACCACAGATTACTAAATAGGTTATGCGAAGTTTGTATAATGCGTTCTGAAATCAAACTCATATACTCAGACCACACTTAGGTGCGCCTACCTATATTTTACCTTAGTAACGTCATAAAATCGGAACATTTAATAATATTTATCTATACATAACTATTCCGTGGCGAGTTATTTTCAAAAATTAATTAGAATTTAATTAAGTAACCACGTTTCCGAACAAATGATGCTCGAATTTAATTAAGTAACCACGGTTCCGAACAAACAATGCTCTTTCAATATAGTCTATGGCTGTGAATGACATTGACATTCGTTACGCGCGTTTTTTTAAATATGCAAAATTAAATGTATATTTTTCAATATTTCTGAGAGATTTTCCGTAAGAACCTTCTCCTAATAATAACAAATATAACAAAAAAAGAATTAGTGAAATCGGTCCAGCCATTCACGCGTGATGCCGTGACCAAGGAAAACGGGTTTCATTTTTATATATATAGATGAAACAAGTAGAAACAAAAGACACAACACTGATTACACACTGGACTCTGCCCGAGGGCTCATTAGCACAAATGTCGAATGTTGCTCAGGAATTCGCAACGTTCTTTACCAATATTCCAATTAAAACCACAAAAACGCTAGATTCTTCGCCATCCCTTCATAATCAGCCTATTATGTTCCCACTGCTGGGACACAGGCCTCCTCTCTATGAGAGGGAATGGGCTATAATCCACCACGCGGGCTCAGTGCGGGTTGGTAGATGTCACATGTCTTCGAATTTTTGGTTCTAGGACATGCCGGTTTCCTCACGATGTTTTCCTTCACCGTTTTGAGAGCAGTGGTGATGAAATATATTACACAAAGTAATGCGCCTGCCGGGGTTCGAACCCACAACTTACTGCTCGTAAGTTGGGACCGCCACCACTGGGCCACCGCTGCTCTATCGCCATCCCTTGCCTTTGATTTATTAAGAGAGAATGTTTCAGCCTGTCCTGTTGAGTTTAAATTTAAACATATAAACCCTGTGGTCGTTATGAAGGCTTTTAAGCAACTTAAAATAAAAACTACTAAAGACCTTTGGGGCATGTCTACTAAAGTCTGTCAATCTATTGTTGAGACAGTAGCTCCCTATTTAGCTTTAATATTGAATTTATGTTTAGGCCAAGGGGTATTTCCGGATTTAATGAAGTTTAGTACAGTTATACCACTTTTTACATCTGGAGACAGCAAAAACACAAATAATTATAGACCCGTATCTATTTTGCCGGTTTTCAGCAAGGTATTTGAAAAAGTGATGCTAAATCAAATGCTCAATCATTTTAATCGAAATGACATCCTACATGATCAACAATATGGTTTCACCAAAGGTCGTTGCACTACTGACGCCAGTGTCACTTTACTAAAGCACATCTTCAATGCATAGGAAGAGCCAAAAGATGTATTAGGCATCATTTGCGACCTATCCAAGGCATTTATTTGATTGCGTGAATCACGACACACTGTTGCTGAAACTTGAGCATTACGGACTGGGGAAACAAGCACTTAGCTTTGTAAAATCATATTTAAATGATCGAATGCAGCAAGTACAAATAAATGGCGTAAATTCATTAGAATTAAAAGTAAAAAGGGGGTACCGCAAGTCTCAATGTTGGGCCCATTCTTTTTTCTAGTATATTTAAGGCCCTAGTCCGGTGACGTTGACAGCCCATCGATATATTCGCGTAGGTTTACAATGTTTTTTTGACTAAAGTTATTAATGAATTGCAATTATTTTTAGTGCACCATAATGTTGATTATATGCTTAACAACTACGTATTTTTTTAAAGTTCATAAAACTCGCTCTTGTTGTGTAAATCTGGCGTTGAATGGTAATCGAAGGGGCTCTATATAAAGATGGGGTCAAAATCAAAGAAGGCGGCTGCGAAAAGTAGCGAATTTTCCGTCTTAGGTGTCACGTCCATGGTAATCGAGTGCGCTCTAAACGGACATGGGGTCACAATAAAAGATGAACACGAAAATTTTTGAGATTCATCCTGAGTGTTGACCCCTAATCGAGGGCACTGCAATCGAATTTGGGGTCAAAATGAAAATACAAGATGGCGCCGATGGAAATTTTCAGTTTTTTTGTCATGGGTGTAATTTTCGTAGTTTTCGATGTCGCTAATAACGAAAATGACATCAAAATGGAAATTAAAGATGGCGCCGACGAAAATTTTCAGATTTTTCGTCATGGGTGTCGTTTTCGTGGTTTTCGGGGTCGCTGATAACGAAAATGAGGTCAAAATGAAAATACAAGATGGCGACGATGGAAATTTCCTGTTTTTCGTCATGGGTGTCATTTTCGTGGTTTTCGGAGTCGATGATAACGAAAGTAAGGTCAATATGAAAATACAAGATGGCGCGACCAAAATCTTGGATTTTTATTGTAACGTAATTTTGGTTATCATCGACCTGAAAACCACTAAAATGACACCCATGATAGAAAATCCGGAAATTTTCACGCAAGTGCCCAGTCGCGCAAGTGTCTTAGATCTTAAAAAAGTAACTCTTTATTGGTTATTGTAACAATTTTGCAGTGGCAAGGCGTCATGTTCCATTACGAGAAAGCAAAAAAAAAATGTCCGAAAACGAGTGATCGTGAATTTCAAAATACCTATTCAAAAACCTTTTTTTTTATTACGTCTTTGGATGGTGGTTCCTAGAAATAATAATAAATATAAGCGTCGAATTGAAAATCTCCTTATTTTAAGTCGGTTAATATGTAGAGAGAGCAGCTTTAGCATCATCTCAAATAATTTAAGTACTAGGTGTCAAAGCGGGAGGTCCCCGCACACACGATGTGTTTTTATTTTTGCTGTGAATTTCTGAGTTTTGCACGTCCTTAAATGATTAACCTCATTTACTGAAAAGTCGACCTCAAATGGTGTTATTTGCTGATGACACATCACTGATTTTTAAAGTTAACAGACGTGCACAAGAGTTTGACGACGTAAATTAAGATTCATAACTGGTTCACTGTAAATAATTTGGTGTTAAATGAGAAGAAAACTAAATGCATAAGATTCGCGTTACCGAATGTAAGAAGTAGCGAATGTAACAATGTAATGAACGGGGACATACTAGAATTCGTCGAACAGACGGTTTTTTCTGGGGATTACGCTTGATTCGAAACTGCAATGGAGTCCTCACTTAACAGCACTTGCAGAGCGGCTAAGTTCAGCCACTTACGCTGTCCGTAAAATAACAGACGTGGATACCGCGAGACTAGTCTATTTTAGTTACTTCCATAGCATCATGTCTTACGATATTCTGCTGTGGGGACGAGCTGCAGATAATGACTCAATTTTTATTCTGCAAAAGAGGGCCGTTAGAACCATCTATAACCTACGCAGACGCGAATCTCTAAGAGAATTGTTTAAACAAATTAACATCAAGACGGTACCTTGTCAATATATTTATGAAAACATTATGTATGTTCGGAAAAACATACATCTTTTTAGTAAAATAAGCGACAGGCATAATGTTAATACTAGAAATAAGGAAAAATTTGATCAGCTACTACTTTTATGGGGTACTGTGTAAAATGTTACAATAAAATACCACTTAACATTCTAAAACTTAGTGAGAAGAAATTTAAAACATGCATAAAACGCACACTATGTAAGCGAGCATATTATAAGTTGGAAGACTATATTGTAGATAAAAATGCTGGGCTTAATGCTGGTCCTGCTCCACAGCCACTTGGGCTCACAAACTAAGATATTAATGTTTGGAAGAGATGCTCCCCCTATAGTTGTTTAATTTTTTTTTTCTTTTGGAAACTTAGTTACTTTGATTACCATTGTTTTAATTAGAAGCATTATTTCAGTTTTTGTAAATGCGAGTACCACCATGTAGACTTTCTATTATGGTTAGTAGGGCTTATCTCAATCTTTAAGGTTTTAATTGTGTTTTATTTTCTTTTCTATCTCTACACTGTGTTCACATGTATAAGCTACAATTACCATGCCATGCCATTACCATGTTAAATTATTGTGGAAGCTGCAGAAGATTGTAAAATATCTTTGCATTGTATTGATTCTATATGTTAGTATTATATAATTGCATATCACATGTGTGAGTACTATGTACTGTAAGGCTACAATTTACATTTTGTTATCTTTCATTGACTTGAATGTGCCTTGGTGGCTGAGAGAATGTCATGCGCACTCAAATGTCTCGCTGATGGTGGCGGGTGTGTCGGGTCATTTAGTTCCCTTCAATATGGTTGAGTTAAATGGCGCTGATCCATGCGTCATGTTCGTGAACGGGCGGTGTCAGTTGGGACTGGTCATCTCTTAGCTGCCACGGTTTATTTTAATTGTGCACGTCTTTCTATATCGTTCTCACATAAATTCGACATTCAAAAGGGCCTGTGATGGTCTAATTGAAATAAATGCTTTAGTTGAGTTGACTCAAATATATAAAAAAAATATCAACTTACAAATTAGAACTTTGATAAACCGTTTGGGCCATGGCGTTCCGAAACGAGAGGGAATGGGAAGCCGTCACCTCCTTCCGCGAAGCAGTCATGCTAGTGAAGGAGGTGGCGGGACGTGATAGGGAAAAAGCCTCACGTCCCAGCCGCCGCGGGAGACGCCATGGGCGTCGGGGGTCACGTGGCTCACGGCCACCGTAGGCACGGGCCTGTGGACGGCGAGTTATGGGCTAGCTCGCCGTCCGGCCGTCTTATGACGACAGGCCATGTCGACGGCGCGTTCGTGTTCCACGCGCGCCTCAAAGAGATGTCAGCAACCACGTAGGGGTCCGCATGGGTCGATGCCTGCCAGGGCTGCGGGACTGTTCGAAAGAGATACCGTGGCCCTGGAACACAAAGGGCAAAGAAGGAACATGGATGGGTTTTAGTCAGTACAAGTCTGACACTCCCTTCGGCTCCGCCCAGAGCGGGGGAGGGGGGGTAATGACCCCCCCATGATGATTTCATGATTGGTTTTTTGCAAATTCAATCACTTCTTGTAAAAACTTCCTATTACCAGGCAAATTGACAACTTCAGTAGGTGGTGTTTGTAATATCAAAATAACAGCTTTTTACAGACTGCAGATGAAAATACTGTGTGTATTTTAACGTCCATTAAGCCCGTTGTGTCTTGTCTTTTGACACCCAGAATGCTGCGCTCTATTGCCGTTTGGCAAACTCCAAGACGGAACTTAAACGGAAAAAAGGTGTGTTTTTTTTTAAACTTATGGGTATTGTGACAAGTGGTGCCGGTTATTACCCTTTTTCAACATAACATAATGAGTGATTTTGACATTTTTCTACCCTCTTTCACAAAATGTACCCTCTTAAGAGTTTGTTTACAATTAACGCTCCTGGAAATCGTCGTCAAACGGCTCTTCAGGCCCGAAATGTCTTGGAAGAAGTGCGTAACGTACGTGTTAGTGAACGAACAGTGAGGAGAAGGTTGAATGAAGTTGGTTTGAAGACATACGGGCCAGCAAAAGCGCCAAAACATGAGGTGAGCCTTCGAGTTGCCAGATTAGCGTTCGCCCGTCAGCATCAAAATTGGTCCGATGCAGGAGTCGAGTTTTATGAGTTTTATGTTACTGCGTAAATTTCATTGATGGAAGGGAGAGGATGTGGAGATATCGAGGAGAAAGGTTACCATCAAGAAATTTTTTCCCAAACAACGGCTTACGGTGCAGGGTCTGTAATGGTGTGGGGTGGATTAAGTTTGACGGCACGCACCGCTCTAGTCATTATTGATGGAGGTTCTCGGACTGCAGTTATGTACCTGTGTACATAACTGAGATCTTAGAACCCCATGTTATCCCTGTTGCTCCATTCATCGGCTCAAATTTTGTGTTTATGCACGATAACGCACGCCCCCACACTGCGCGCATAGTGCGCGATTACCTTAATGAGACCGGTATAACGCAGATGGACTAGCCAGCACGATCGCCAGACATGATTCTAATAGAACATGTCTAGGTATGATTGGACGCAGCGTCCGAGAAAAAAATCCAGCCCCTAGGAATGTTGAAGAACTGAAATTTGCGCTGGGACATTTGCCTCAGGAAATGATTGGATGTGTCACCAGGAGCATGGGTAGACGTATTCAAGCCCTAAGAAGAGCGCGTGGAGGTAACACACGCTATTAATTCTTAAGTTTTTAGTAAATTTAGCACTTCAATATTTTTCAGTTACGACCATTTTTTTATTTCTCTATAAATAAATTCTAACAACCCCACATTTTGTTGTTTTCTTTCATAAAATAAACAATCACACTCAAACAAATCAACTACAATAAATAAAAGACTTATTTTATCACCCGTCAATTTATTTACATCAATTAAATATTTTTAACATCAAATATACTGATTGCACATTAAATTTATCGCTTTGTGCGATAAATAATTGTGAGTATTACATTTTTTTTAAATATATATATGTCACCGTAAAATTGTAAATACCGTTAGGTTTTAATCTTTCTCGCGAGATTATAATCTGTCGAAAGATTGTGAACCGTAACATACTGTTTACAATTTAACGCATTACTTTTCTGTAGATTATAATCTATCGAAGTGAAACCGTCAAATTGTGAAATTGCATGCGACGGATCGCACCTCGCGCTCTGATTAGTTGAACGTCATGTGCCCCGCGCTGCCTTTATTTCAAATTCAAAATGATTTATTTGCTAATAATATAATATATAATATAATTTGTCAAATGTAAAAAGGGAGGCCTTTGCCCTGCAGTGGGGCAACATAAGCTTATAATAATAAAATAATAATACCGACCCTGTTCCCGATACCGGTGGGCTACAATTTTTTATATTTTTAAATTTTTTAAATGTTGTTTTATATATTTTTTTAAGGAATATTTAAAAATGTAAAATAATTTGTAAAAATTTAAATAAAGGAAAAATAATAATAATATAATAATGAAAGTAAATAATATTAATTACGTCAGATTAATTGTAAGTCCGAGTGTCGAAGGACAATGATTAATGTATATTTAAATTTGTTCTCATGTAAGTGAAATGTAATTTCTTTATGAGAATGAAATGTCTTTAACCAGAATAAGGTAATGACATAAAGTTGCCTATTGTGGTGTTTGATTCCATGTGTATCTAGTAAACTATTAATTCAGGGTTTGGTTCGAGAGATTCCCTATTTTGCTACTCTTAGCGAACGGTGTTTTTCTAATGCTACTTTAACTAAGTGGGTTTTCAAGTTTCTTACGTCTTTTTTAATAGCTCTCTTAACATGTTTATCTATTTCTCTGTGCTGTTCTGATCCTATACCATGTATGCATATAATAAAATATTTTTGCAACATGTTTTCATCGTAAAAAAGGCATTGCGGCAAGGAAAACAGGATGCAAGAGCGAGCGAAACGAGCTCAGTACTTGTGGCACCCCGACTCGGACAGGTTAGGTTCGAAAGGGATGGCGGGGTCTAGTGAGCGAGCGAAGTGAACGAACTAAGACTGCGTCATCGACTTCGTGTTAGGTTACTCTAATCCCTGCAGACAGAAATAGGAGACCCGCGCAGCGGGGCTACGTCGACTCGGTTTCACTTAAATAAATTGCCATGTGCGATAAAATAATAGAAGCTTTGTTTTAACAAAAATAAATTACAAAGTTTATTGTGCGCTAGTTATTATTAGATATCCGTTCATAAGAGCTCAGTTTTTCAATTAATAGCGATGCGTCACGAACTCAAATTGTTGCTAAAATAATAATATTTTGCTGTGCAATCATTATTTTAATTAGGATTGGATGTTTTTTATAACAAAGAAAGATTTTATGATTTACAGTTAAATACTAGCCTAAATAAAATACATTAAATCTCAAAAAATCATTCACTTTTTTTGTGTTCTCCTAATTTTGCCGGTGTGTATATACGGCACTTATAACAAAAAAAATTTTTTTTTTCAATGTTTGACTGTCTGTCTGTTGGTTCCGGCTAGTCGCAGAAACGGCTGGATCGATTTTAACGGATCTTTTACTGGCAGATAGCTAATGTTATAATGAATCATTTAAGCTACTTATATTTTTGAATAAAAATTAGGTTTCGTTGCAAAACAATTAAAATCCTTGAAATAGGTAACAAAATCAAAAAGGGATATGATATTTTTTTTATAAATAATTTCACGCGAACGAAGGTCGCGAGCAACAGCTAGTTTAAATATATAAAAGATTATTATTGTATATTAAACCACTTCAGTTTTTATCAAAGTATTTGTTACCTGCATCAGCAGGCACACAGGCTGCACAGTGCAGTCATACATAACATTTGATGTTATGTATGACTGTGCAGCCTGTGCGTCTTGAACACTCAACATGGTGTCTCAACAGACTGCTTCAATTGTACTCTGAGGGTATTCAACGGGTCGCATTTTTTTAAATTACTCTTTTTTGTTACTGGGGTACTGTTAGCCTGTGTCATTCCATAGCTGGGCAACGGCCTCTCTCCATGACTTCCAAATTCTTCGATCCAGGGCCAATGTAGACCAATGGTCATTAGTTTTGTCCAGCTCGTCCCGCCGAGGTCTACCGCCTCGCCTTCTGGCTGTGTCAGGGCTCCACATCGTGGTTATTTTGCCCACAGCTCTTCGGGCATGCGGCAGACCTGGACATGTGTATTCTTCCCATTTTGACATATGGATCCCAGGCTTGGTATTTGACAAACATTCAAAAGTCCAAGCTCAAGGTTTGCCAACGTGCAATGGAGCGCAGTATCCTAGGCGTGAAACTTATCGACCATGTACGCAACACCACGCGTCGCTCCAAAACACAAATTACTGACGTTGCTCAAAAAGCCCCTAAGCTAAAGTGGGACTGGGCTGGCCATGTCTGCCGCAAGTCCGACTCTTTTTTTTTAAATAATATAATTGTAAGTCTAATCTTAGTATGTCAATAACTGTAACTATAACTACACAATTGTATTAGGTAAGCCTGTGATGATAGTGGTATGTATTTTAAATAAATAAATAAAAACATTTTTCATCTTTTCGTTAATAGTTAAAGTAACTGAGTAAGCTTTACTCTTAACTCGTTGTTCTGGACATACACGTCCTTTTACTGTGCAACAAATACCATTCTTACATAACCATAATGACATAACCTATAGCCTTGTCACAGTAACTGTCACGTGATACTATAAAACTAGATAAATAATATTTAATGAAGAATAGCACATTAAATAATTTAATTTACAATATTACTTTTTTATAAACTTACCTTGATGCTTTAGTACCTCGAACTTCAGCTTTATTAAACCGAATATAATTTTTAAGAAAATCTGTTATACACTAATCCTAGCTTCCTAGCTAAATTATAAATGCGAAAGTAAGTTTCTTTGTCACCTGTTCACGCCTAAAGCACTGAACCGATCATTCTGAAATTTCGCATATACGTGGTCAGGTTTACAGAAACGGACATTTTCATCCCGAAAAAAGTACAATACCCGAGGAAAACAACAATAACGTTCTTATGATAATAGATGGCGCCACGTGTCTTTCGAATCATAATCGAATTATATTATTATAGAAACTTTAGTGTGTAGTTAAGAGTTCAAAAGAATACGCGGTCACGTGAGCGAATCCGCGGACAGCTAGTCATAATATAAATATCCACATCAGGTATCGGAAGTAGCTTTTATAAATCCGTTATCACACATGTCTAAATAAAAGTAGCTATTATAAATATTTTTGCACTAAATATCGGATATTTATAGTTGATGTAAATTGAGTATGTAGCAGCCATTGACAAGCCGACGTCACCAACGTGGCGACCAATCGTGGCGAGTTAGTGTAGTCACGTGATTCTTTTTAAAATTTTATCAAATTTAAATTGTTTATAGTAAATAAAATAAAAAAATAAGACTTTCGCATCAACTATTAATTTTATTTTATGACAGTCTCACAATACCTACATTAAAAAAATATATAATTTTTTTTCTTCAAAAACTCTATTCGGCTACAATGAATTTTCCGCGCTACGCGACGGAGCGCGGTGCAGTGGGAGAGTCGCCTTAGTGTCCACCAAGCCAAACTGGCTCGATCTCATACACAAACATGGTTGAAGTGTGTATCGGTGATTCGGGCGACAGATAAACGTAAAAAATAAAGGAATACAGCATGAGTACTAAATAGTAATGAACTAACTTAGTGTGCAATGGTTCCGTTCGTTTCTAGTTCTTTACTAGTTAGTGGTGGCCAAGGTCAAACATCTTGCTCCATCAATGACCATTGAGTAATGGATATAAACTTAGAGAGGAGGGTTGCGTCATAGCGATGAAACGGTTGCGTTACTCACTGGCATTGCGGACGAATACAAACATTACAACATATCAACATACGCCAAGTTACATGTTGTGATATTTTCTGCTGTAGAGTGTAGGTAAGTATCCCAGTTTACTTAACATCACTCCGTTGCCACTGAGCTAAGGTTAGCACTTGCTTCTCCGCTTTATTTAGTGAACAGTGGCTGGCTTTAGTGAAAATAATTTAAAAATAAATAATGTTTCAACAGTGGTGTAGGCGCGGGGCGCGGGGTGGTATGCGGGGCGAGGGCAGTGCGGAAACACAAATGTCAAGGGCGCGCCGCACAGCCACGGCTGGCCACGGCTGGCGACGGCGCAACTAACATCACTTACATCTCCGTGGCAGCAGCACGCCCGCCCTCTCGCTTGCATTCACTAGAAGCGGATGAACTGCGAGACAGCATTTGTGCAACGTTCCGATATGTTTTATAGCTGGAGATTCTATTGTTGATATTAAATAAACACCCAACAAAGTAAACCGTGTCGCACTTTGTCGGTTTCATGGCAGCTTTCTTTTTTAACCAACTTTCGTCGTGAGAAAAATCTGGATAGCAGGGTGGATAACATTTGACTCGCTTCTACGCTACGTAGATGTGTTTGTAAAACATTTAATTAATTTTGGCCCGCGTCTGTTGCCAAAATTATTTTCTTCCAATACTATATTTTTTTGCTTTTGCCAATTTTCGCTGTATCGATTTTTTTCTTACCATACAATGAAACGAACCTAACACGAGAAAGAGTCGAAGGGCATAAAAAAAATTGGTGGTGTGGTCAATGACCGAGACAAGAGCTTAAGTTTCCTGGTATCTCATTTGGATACGGATTTCCCCATGTTGTCCCTATTCCTTAATCAGCTCGTGTAAGAAATGATAAAAGCCAGGCTTTTGTTTATCAATAACTTGGTTTATGTGATGGTGCCACGTGTCTGCGGAATTTTGTGTTCGTGGAATGCTCAATTTATTCACCACTTCACAACTCCGAAATTCAGGGCTAAGGGAAACAGTGGTATAATGAATGTTCGGAAACATAATACTTCGAACAAATGTTATTTCGGCTAAGTGTACTACAACAAAAGTAAATATGTCTGATATTGAATCAACGATAAGCGGTAATCCACCGGTAAAAAAAGAAAAAATACGAAAGTTGGAAGCAGGCGAGGCCCATTCCATTTTCATAATTTTATATTCAAATGGGCCCGGGCCTGCTTCCAACTTTTGTTTAATTTAAAATGTGCTTGTTTTATGCTTTTCAGTTTTTTCAGTCGGGTTTTTTAGTTTTTTAAATTCCTTTTTTTTACAGCTTTTTAGTTTAGTGACGAGTTGAAAGATTTCGCAGACGATTTAACCTTTTTTTATTATACGGGGCGTGCCACGGCTATGCCACACGGAAGGAAAAATATTGTTTATTTTAGAAGACTTGATTTACTTATCGTTGCTTGATGAATGTCTAACAATAACAGGTACGTCTTAGTTCAGTTTATCTATAATTCTTTTTCCTTAACAAAATCTATACATATAACATTCAAATTGAGACTGACAGAGTGATATATCAACGCACAGCGTAAACCGCTGTTCTTAAGGACATAAAATTTGAAGGGTTGTATTCTTTGTGAAGAGTTGGTATCAGAAAGATATATTTTTTCAAAATTCCACCCCTTTTTTTTTTAGGATGGGAAATCATCAAATGACCCCCCCCACCCCGCTCTGGGCGGAGCGGAAGGGAGTATCAGACTTGTACTGACTAAAACCCATCCATGTTCCTTCTTTGCCCTTTGTGTTCCAGGGCCGCGGTATCTCTTTCGAACAGTCCCGCAGCCCTGGCAGAAAATTCCACCCCTAAGAGGGTGACATGGGGGTTTGAATTTTCTGTGAAACTTAATATTCTCTGGGCCGATTGACTCGAAAATTGGTGTACACACTTTTCAATTAAAATTATGAGACACGTGTGTGAACAGAGTCAAATAGGGCTTGGAAACTCACGTAGACAGGCGCATGGCGCGCAGCGTTGCGCAGGGCGTGCGGGGCGTGGGAGTATTTACTATTAGTAAGTAGGTAGGATTTTTCTGAGGTAGACGTGTCTGTAAATATAATAAGTGAAATCCCGATTTTCGATGATTTTTTATTTTGGTTGGCTCGTGATCCGCGACATTGATGTCAAATATTATGTAAAAGTATTGTCTATTAATAGATTCCTAATGAATCATTTGGTTGTCATCACCGGTGTCCATTCTCAAATCAAGTATCAATATTTCACATAATATGTGGTGTAATTGATATTATTATTATTATATTATAAGCCTATGTTGTCCCACTGCAGGGCAAAGGCCTCCCTTCCCTCCTTCCACATTTCGCGGTCTAGTGCGATTGTAGGCCAATCCTTTGCGAAAGAGTCCAGCTCATCCCGCCATCTCCTTCTGGGCCTGCCACGTTGTCGTTTCCTGCTATTTGGTATCCACTGAGTGGTAATTTTAGACCATTGCTCCTCCGACTATTTTTGATTATAATTATAATTGATATTACTATAAACTAATATTTGCAAGTTATAACTAAGTTCATGTAAAAAAACTCGAGTGTGTCTGTATTCTTCAACTTAAATGAAATACTTACACTAACTATTCTTTATTACCTATTCAACTTTCAAAGTAAAAACTAATATTACACATATATCTTGCATAAACTATTATAAATGTGAAAGTCTGGATGGATATATGTTTGTTACACAATCACGCCAGAACGGCTGAAGATATCTAGATGGAACTTGGCACCAGGGGCGAGCGGTCTATATAGGCTATTAGGCATAGCCTACCCTACCAACAACGCCAAATGCATTTATTATAACTATGTAATAAAATAATACAAAATATTTAAAAAGAGTTAAAACTCCTGTTAGAACACTTATAGCAACTTGTCGCGCCCGGTGACGTAACTCAAACTCGCACTATACTGTAAGGTAAGTTCGTAGCTACAAATTGTCAATTCTGAGGCCCAACAAGGGCTAGCCTAAAATAAAATGAAAGTCATTCATAATTTTACGCACACTGTTGCATATTTTCGTGTGTATAAACGCCACACATGTATGCGACAGTGCAGATTATGGGCGTAACTCCGTTCACTGTAGACGAACACCACGTGTTATGATTGGCTAGCTATATTTTTGAATGAAATCAGTGTTCCCAATTAGTGAACATTTTCCCTTATCGGGGAATTCGAGAAACAGAGACAGACACGATAGTTTCCATAATGACTACTAGATACAATTAAAAAAACATGGTGGTATTGTCGAATTTATACCTTCCACAAAAATGATAAATTGTATGTGTAAGAATTGCAAAAGTCCTAAAAAAATAATTAAAAACTACATGAATTTAATTTTTCGCTTTGTTTTTTGTGGAGTTTGGAAAATAATTAATGGCAACACCACCTTTACTGTCTTGTGCCATTATTATTATCCGGCAAAAAATTTGTTATGCGCTTTTATAAAGGATCACGGTATGACAATGATGCAATTTTATTTGGTAGTGTTTTTTTTTAACAAATTACGAATTTTTCCTGAGGCGCCATATTGTTTCATGTGACAAGCACTTTATATGCGATCTTCATTGTTTTTATATCTTACTAAGTTATAACTTATAAGTAATTCGTTTTGAAACGTACATTAATGTAAATATTATTTGTTAAGTACATTTACAATTAAAGATGGTATTCTGTTGTGAAGTGTGTGCTGATAATGTGTGTTTGATAGAAATTAAAAGCAATAAGTTTTCGCAGTTATCGTTTAATGATAAGATTCAAGTGGTGTCTAAAGGTAGGTGTACACCCGAATTACGAGAATTAATCCAAAAATATGATAAGTCATCTCGTACTAGACATTTCAATTCTCAAAATTATTCAACATTTAGCTGGTTGTGTGGGTGTTTACACACAAATAAATTATTTTGTTTTCCGTGCATTTTGTTTAATACTTCCAGTAAGTGGAGTGAGGGATATATTGATTTGCATAATTTTCATTCCTCGGCAAAAAAGCATGACCTGTCAGAAAAACATCTAGAGGCATGTTTAAAGTTAAATACATTTGGTAAATCACGTATTGAAACTAGTATTAACACCAACTTAAGATTAGATATAGAAAGGCATAATTCTAAAGTAGATAGGAATAGAAATATTTTCCAAAGACTGATCGATGTTGTATGCTTTCTGGGAAAACAAGAATTAGCTTTTCGCGGTCACGATGAATCATTATCATCACTGAATAGAGGTAATTATTTAGAAACAGTAGATTTATTAGCAAAGTATGATGGAGTTTTAGAAACCCACTTACAAAATGCAAGTACCTCTTTCACGGGCATGTCGAACAGAACGCAAAATGATTTGATCTCGAGCGTTGCATCTGTGATGACTGATTACGTTAAAGACGAAATTAAACAGTCCGATTATGTTGCTGTCATGGTGGATGAAACACCAGACATAAGCGGCCGAGAACAATTAGTTCTGATTTTAAGATATTTTCGTGGTTCCGAAGTAGTTGATCGATTTATTAAATACGTAGATGTCAGCGCGGATCGGACCGCTGTAGCTTTAAGTTCTCTAATTTTGGAAACTTTAGGAGATTTAGATTGTCATTCTAAATTAATTGCACAAACTTATGATGGGGCGGCAGTTTTATCCTCTCAAATTAACGGCGTGCAGGCTTTGGTGAGGCAAAAATGTCCGCAAGCTATGTATGTTTGGTGTTCCGCACATGTATTAAATTTAGTTTTATCGAAGTCTTTTGAACGGGTTCCTGAAACAAAACGCTTTTTTAGTATTATAAAATCAATTGCGGCTTTCTTTCACACTAGTACGAAACGAATGGCGTATTATAACGACTTTGCCGTTATGAAAAAGCTGCCTCGTGTCGCCGAAACAAGGTGGACATATCACTCGCGCACGTTAAATATAATAAATAACGAGTCCACACACCTCTTTCAGTTGTTTGAGGAAATGAATGAAAATACGAACCACTGGGATGGTGAAACATTGTCACAAGTCACTTCATTTTTATTTAACATGAAAGAATTTGAATTTAATTTTTTTTTAAAAACATTCGCGGATATTTTTGCTGAAACCGATATATTGTACGACATTATACAGAAAAAAACTTGTGACATCGCGTATTGTGTTAAAAAGATAAAACAATTCGAGTCATTTTTAGCTCGTTACAGAGACAGGTTCGAGATCAATTATGATGCAACTGCTCTCATAACCGGACCCCCCAAAAAAAAGCGCTATGTCGATGATGTAAAAATACACTATCGGCGAATTTTTAACGAAATAATTGATAATGTACTCAGCGAATTAAGAGATCGTTATCTGAATATAAAAAATATGAAATTCTTTGAGTTACTTTCTTGTGAGAATTTTAGTAAATACAGTGAACAATTCCCTGAAAAGGAAATCAGAGAGTTCACTAATACATATCAGGCAAAGTTTAATTTTGATAGATTAAAAAACGAATTGCGCTGTATTTATAGATCGCCTGAATTTGCAAATTGTAGCATATATAGTATCATTCAAAATTTGTATAAAAGTAATTTAGATAAAGTTTTTTCAGAAGTTTTACGTTTGGCGAAGTTTATTGTTACTATCCCAGCAAGCAGCGCATCGGCAGAACGTTCATTTTCATCCTTAAAACGTATCCACACCTATCTAAGAAACACACAAAGTCAGCAACGACTCACAAATCTATCTTTAATTTCTATAGAAAAAGAATTAATGGTCGAACTACGACGCAAGCCTACTTTTTATGACGAGGTCTTAAAATCATATTTAAAAAAAGATCGGCGCGTAGATTTAATTTATAAATGAGTTGATTTTTTTATTCATTTTAAACCCGTAGTTAATTTATTAAATATATTTATACAAGCGAATCACATGAAATAGGGCCTTACAGGCCGCTTCGGATATCTTGCAAGTGACGTGTTCTGTAACTATCACCCACCCACTTGGATAAGATATTTGAGGTGGCCGAATCTTTCATCTGTTTGCATCGTCATAAAATCCTGATTAACGTGATTTGTACCTTGAATAACGTGGTGAGTTCTTGTATTTATAATTTTTGTTTTTACAGACTTTTTTCAATGTTATTTCTTGAATTTTATAAATCACATTTTGTTTGGGTATCAGTGTGCGTGGATATCGGTGGCCTACCCTAAGTGGAGAAGCACTGCACGCCACTGCTTGGCACAGAGATAGATTATGGTCTGGTATAGCACATAGATTACTTATTATCCCAGAAGTAAGTCCTGTGGGCAATTCCCGAACTCCGCGCGGGAGAAGCCGCGGGCATAAGCTAGTTTAACATAAAATGTCATGGTCTTCCTTTTATTTCAGATGGTATGTTATAGAGGAAAAAATAATCCTTATGATTGACATTTTCGACCGTTATTATAAAATACTGGTTTTTTTTCACATTATTGGCGGGTTCGCTTCCCGGTTTGGACAGGAGATTATTTAATCTTTGAACGCAGTCTAGATTATTTAAAAATCAAAATTGAAGTCTTCTTTTAGTAAAACTTCCTATATCCAACATTTAAGGTCCTTCCGTGTGGCATAGCCGCGGGACAGTCAGTATACGATTTTCTCCCTTTTTATACGATTTGTCACTTCGAATTACTTTTAAACATATAATTTACATATATTTTTGTAATCACCTTTTAAGCCCCTTCATTTTGATACTCTACTCGATGGTACAGGAAGAAAAAAAATGTGAACATCACGCACGATATGGCACCCGAAATCCGCCATTTTTCTTTGTTTTTTATTTCAATGTAGCCAGTGACACTCGCTCTACCAAGACGAACCTAACGACGTATAATTTATCCAAATCCATTCATCTGTTTAACAGTTACTAGGGAACATAGAAACGGACAAACATACATAAATACAGGTAAAAAAAAAACATAACCCTCCTTTTGGGCTTCGCCGCAGTCGGGAAAAAAATACTATACTTTCGGTGATCATCCTCACTGGCTAGCACATTAAAAAAATGCTCAATTAATTCACGGGCAGAGTATCTGTAATATACCAACTTCGTAGTAGCCTCCAAGTAATACTGCGCCTGAAAGAATATTTGGAGCACTCTCTAAGTACGATAGCCAGTAAGGATGGCAATCGGAGGTAAGCTATTAATTCATGTTCAATTTTATCTACTTTTTGAGATATTTTTCACAGCTGAAGTGGGGTAATTTTCTATGGAAGTTGCAACTTCTCCTTTGAAACTTGTTACGAATACGTATACATGTATAAAGTTTGACATTATTAGTACCTCTCATCACAACTACCTACCATCCAATGTTGATGTAGAGGATGCAAAAATTTGTATGGAAGAATGTTAACGAGCGGGCCGATGAATTTGAAATCTAATTTATAAATACCGAGTATATTTATAGTTGACATAAAAATAAAGAAAAAATATAAGTATGTATTGAGATTACTTTATAAATCATTCTCCAACTAGGGCAAGGAGGGGGACCCTAAGTACTGTTTTTTTTATGAAAGTCAATAATTATTGTTGGTGGCAAAGGAAATCTCAAAATGCGCTCGGCTTGTACGTTTATAAATGGTAAGGCGGCGCACGCCGCACCTGTACGCAGTGGAAGGCAATGTATGAGAAAACGTAAAGTAGAGGAGCGCAGGCCGAAAGCACAGGACTTACCAGAGGCAGTCCAGCATGATAGAGACATGCACGTGGCGCCCGCGGGGCTGCACTCACCTGCAACAACAAACAAACACCATTCATACGACTGCTCGCGCGCTCAGCGGGGCGCGGGGGTTTACGTAACACTTATAGCGTCCCATCTGGTCTGATGTCTCACACAATGTTAGGACCATTTAGTAGAAATACTGAAATAAATCTCCGACTGCAAAAATAGTTAGCGTCTTTATAAATATTTATGCGGACGTGCACTCGCCAAGAAAAACGCGCAAATCCAGACACTACTCGTAAATCTTTGAATTGAATGAAATATTAGCAGAATACGCTTTTAAGAAAACAATAGATTCATAGTCAACAAAGAAGCGATATTAAAAACAATAATTGTTTCAGATGAGCCCATAGACTCAACTGAGATGTAGTTATCAGTTCCAATTTTAGGAAGGAGCATTATTCGTGCTTGATGAATTGATGATAAAGCACGCCGGCAGGCAGACAAGATGTATTGTTACCCGTGTGGTTCCGGTTAGTAGAATAGTTACCCCTCTCATCCCGTGGGCCCAATGAATAGGTATAATTTTTATCCAATATTATAAATGTGAAAGTGAGTTTGTTTATCACCATAGATTTACATTTGTCAAGCCTTAACGAATTTCAGTGGAATTTGGCATATTGATAGACTAAACCATGATTTGGGTGGACAAACACCGGAATATTTATGATCCCTGAGGCAAGACGACCAGACCATCCAGAGAGCGACGAGAGACTGGTGGAGTGTGAGTTCATTACTATACGTTTGGCATTTTCGAGTAATGTAAAAATAACACAACAGTATGAAATCGCAAGCCGCGCGGGTGCTCTGTCCACCCATTGTTGCACGACGATAGTAATGAGACAGAACGGTGTCACGCGGCTAACAGCTGATGGGTCAAATGATCTTAATAGTCAAAGGCGCGAGCGCGCGAATTTCGTACAACTGTTGTTATTGGGATAAAACTAAATGAGTATAAAAAAATGTTTCTTTGGGAAGTTTTATTTGTTTTCATGAGTACAATCACGTGTTTAAGTATCGGTTACTAATTACCAGTCACTATATACATATATATATTTTTTTTATGACCACGCATAACTTTGTACAGAGAAGTCCGATTTGAATAATTCTTTTTTTATTGGATAGTGTATATCTCAAAGTTAAAAAAAAAACATTCATTTAAAATTGAAAAATGAAATCCACCCCTAAGGGTTGACAACCGGGTTGATTGATTTTTTCCTACTGAATTTTCAATTGTGAACCCATTGTTTCAATTTGCCACACATATGAAGTTCTGATGACAATAAAACATATAATAGAGATTTGGATTTTATCTGATGATGGAGACGGAAGGCAGTTGCAAGAGAACCTCAACAGTTTACAGCAGCTACATCGTGTTTGGGCTCATTTCATACACCTTGATGAAGCTTTAGACCTAGCTGGAGTACGACTGTCATCGAAGGTCTGAAGATGAAGACTTAAGGCTGGTGAGGAAAGCCTTTATTTGGAAAAAGGCAATAAGAATATTTTAGCGATTAATGCAAATGTTTCCGAGAAATTAAATTGTTTCCTACATGAAAAATAAAAAAATATACTACTCCGTCAAGAAAGTACAGGGAAGCGATCAATAATGCACAAAACGTTAGTTATTCATCCAAAGTTATTTTATCGCCTTCAAAGTATGCTCCTTCAGAAACGGATATACTTAAGCCAACGAATAATCTAATCACAAAACATTTTTTAAACGCTTTTTCCGGAATTGAGTTCAGTTCTCGTCGCGAAAACGGGTGCACCGAAGTGGTAATTTGAGTTTAGGAAAAGAAAGCAGTCGGCTGGAGCCATATCTGGTGACTAAGGTGGTTGCTCGATGGTATTTGTTGAGTTTTTGTCAAAAATTCGTTCACTGTGATGGCCTTGTGCAAAGGCGCATTATCATGTTGCAAAATCCAAGAATTTTCCTTCCACAAATCTGGCCTTTTTCGTCGAATTTACTCTCTTAAACGCCGCATAACGCTCAAATAATATTCTTTATATACCGTTTGACCTTCCGGTAAGAATTCCGACTGAGAAAACGATCAATATGACTTCGACTTTTGATCGACTTTGGCGTGGTTTTTTGGGTTTCTGTTCAGTTGGAAGGTTCCGAAGCTTGTTGACTAGTTTGCATGTCAAACTCGTAAACCCATGTCTCGTCACCAGTACCACTCGACAATGCGTTTCATGAATGTTGGGTCGAAATTGACTAGTTCTAGCATGTCCTCAGCGACTCTTATGCGATTGAGTTTTTGAAATTCAGGTCTTTTGGGACTAGCCGAGCGGTAAAATGTTACATACCAAGTGATTATTTAAAATCGTACAGATTGTCTCATGAGACACAGAAAGTTCAGCGGCTATCTTTCTCAAACTTAAATGAGGATTTTCAGTCACTATTTCCTTCACTTTTGCGATGTTAACTTCAGTTGAAGACGTTGATGGCCTACCAGAACGAGGCAAACCTTCCATCACATCTCGACCGCTTTTGAACGCTTTGTACCACTCATAAGCACGTGTTTTTGATGAAGTCGATTCACCTTAAGCCTTCTGTAACATTTTCAGGGACTGCGAAGACGAAATTCCATTGGCGATGCAAAATTTAAGTCAAACTCCTTATTCGATGTTTTTGTCCAGTAGCAAATTCGCAATACACACTAGATATGATCTAACTAAAAACAGCACTGTATTTAATCTAACTATCAGATGCAACTCAAACTCCGCGCCAAAATGGAATACAGTTGTGCCACTCTACCAACAAAAAATAAACAAAAAATTGAATTTGGAACCATAAACAAACCATCCATTCCCGATACTTTTTTGACTGAATGTATAATTATATTCGGGATATCGGGATAGAGTGAGTAAACCACTCAGTCTTTGCATTTCAGCCTGTGTTCGTTCATCATGCGGATTCTTTTACACCTTTTTGGTTCTAAATCCAATAATGCAATGCCTTCGAGTGTTTTCACTCTTCTCTAGCGCACAGTGCCTTATAGCATAAACTTTCTTTCACAGGTCGATTACTGCTTTATCAAGGGTCGTCCCTTGTATAGCGTTTTTCGATAGGCGCGGGTAGATTTTGGCGGCCCGTGGCGGCGAATTTGTTTTGGTGATATCTATCAAATATTTTGTTTGTTATTCAGTTACTTATGCCATATCACCATGGCAAGTTACACGATTACACAACACGTTCAAATGATAAAAAATGATTATCAAAATGAGTGTTCGTTAGTAGCAATTGCGCACATTTCACGGTAGACGTGGTGGTCCTTCACAGTCGACTTTTCAACGTTTCGTGGCCAAATTTGAGACGACCGGTTCATTAAACAATCAGCCAACACCCGTACGTTCAAGGAACGCAAGATCGGCCGAGAACATTGTCGCGGATCGTGAAAGTGTACAGCAGAACCCGAGGCAGTCGATTTCTCGCCGTGCACAGGCGTGTTGCAAAAAACTCGAGTCTTCGAGTCCTATATAAACGGACTCGGATGATGAATTACAAGACTCGACTCATTACAACAGGACTCCAAGACTAGAGAACTAAGTTCTCTACGAGCCCTTGTATGTGATATGAGAGCTCGAGTCTCTTTGTGCGCTCGAGTCCTTTTTATGCGGCGAGTCGTACTCAAGTTCTTTTCGTATATGAGTCTAACAATTAAATTGTTACATTTACAGGGCGGGAAGAAAGGCTCAGATAAAAAAATAACAGTATTGATTAAGGATATTTTTAATCATTTCTAAATATCATAAAAAATGGGTAATTTTAATTAAAGTCTAGCCATGATGCGAGACACATTGAAGCTTGTATAGTTTTATTGCCGAGACGGTTTCTTTTTTTAGTGATTAAATTGCCGGATCTTGAAAATGCCTGCTCGCTTGGCACACTCGTTGCCGGAATACTCAGAATATGAAAAGCTAATTTCAAAGCTGTGGCAATCGAATAGTTTGCTGTGCCCACCAGGCTACAATATCAGTTTCTTCTGTTTCTGTAGGCATTGTCAAATATTCTTGAAGTTCATCCGTAATAATCGTTTTTCTTTTATAAATCGTCGAAAAAATGGTTTTACTCAAACTGTCTTCTACTTCTAACTGTTGATTTTCGACAGAACTCTGTTTATCATATTCATTTTTGAAAAATGACGTCAGCAACTCAAGTGGCTCATGTTCATTATTTTCAGAAAAATAATTGTTTTTTAGACGAGGGTCCAAAATAACTGCAAATTTTGCATAGTTTGTACGTAAAGCTGATGTGTATTGATTTAATTATGCAGACATAGCACATGCACAATCTTTCAAAAAATCTTCGTCGTTGTAATGTTGTGAGATTTGCTCCAGTAACACATCAACTATAGGTATTACGTATATTAAACTTGGGTACTTTGATTTGGACAGTAAGAGTGTGGCATCATAAAAAGGTTTAAAAAATCGATCAAAATTTTTACTTTTTCCCATTCTAAAATTAAATACTTCTTAAAATCTTGAACATGCTTACACATATGATCTAAAACAGATTTCATGTTGTAAGCGCGCTCCAACATTAAATACGTAGAATTCCATCGTATTGGCATTTCTTTAAGGAGAGCTAAACGTGATACATTTAGCAAATCACAAATCTCAAAGTATAACTGTTTTTTCTTTGGTGAAAAATTTATAACGTTCACCAGCTTTGAAATATTTGAAACTGTATTTTCTAAATTTTTCAGTCCTTTCTTAACACAGAGATTCAATATATGTGCTAAGCATCTAGTGTGTATGACTTTTTCGTAATCAGTTTGAAATAATTGCAACAATTGCATAATCTTCACATTGGATGACTCATTATCAGTTGTTATAGAAAGAAGTTTATTTTGCAAGCCATAACAGTCAAATATTTCAACGATTTTGATTAATATTTCATTACTGGTATGTGGATATGGTATTAAATCAAAATCTAATATAATGGCATACATTTTAGAATCAAGAACAAAATGTGCTGTTATAACAATATACGGCTTGTTCGTCACCGATGTCCAAAAATCAAATGTAACAGACAATTTATCTATGGACTTAATGCATTCTATTACTTTAGTTTTATTGTTCTCAAAAAGTGTTAGAATATTCAAGTCCAAACCATGACGACTCAATCCCGGGTAATTAGGGTTCAATCCTTTTATCATTTTAATAAAATGTTCTTCTTCCACTGTTTTAAAAGAATGTGCACCGCGTACAATGAAATTTACTATTAAGTTATCATATGTGGAGTACTTACTTGATTTGCTTTTTTTATTTTTTCTTTCTTCATCGTCTGATTCGTGATTAACAACATGTCTTTTTAAAATAGTATGTGATGTTTTAAGTGAAAAATGTTTCTCGCATTTTTTACATACATAATGTGATGTAGTTTTATTGTAATGTGTACTCTTAATTTTTTTCCCCCATTGAAACGATTTATCTTCTGAATCGACAGTATTCACACATTCAGACACTGAACCATTACTAGAAATAGAATCTTTTAAATTGACTTCTTCTATTGGCTCCATTATCAAACAGAAGTATTCCGTGTTTTGATTCCGTAATATAATTAATACACGCAGGAAAACCACTATTCTAGGCAATAAGATATAAATATAGTTTATAGCGGACGATCAAATGCAATATGCTAACTGGTAAACACGTTTGCTCAAATATCTAAAATATTAACAACTTAGAGGGTAGTATCTCAAAATATAAAGCCAGTTTACCTTTACATCTCTATTTTTATAGAAGTGAGTTTTTAGCTGATTTGTAATGATTTTGTCTTGTCAGTTTTTTTTTAGGGCAGAATTACAAAACCACTAATATAAACTTATCACCTATTCGAGTCTTTTCGAATGATGAGTTTCAAGTCTCATCTTCATGCTTCGAGTTTTCCTTGAAGACTCGAGTTCATTTTAAGACTCGAGTCCTTTTGTAAGACTCAAGTGGTTGTTAAATGACTCGGACTTGCCTCGACTCTAGACTCCGAACCTTTTTAGCACACCGAGTCTTGCTTATTTGAGTCGAGTCTTTAAAATTACGACTCGAGGACTCGAGTCCTTTGCAACACTCATCAGCAGTGACACAGCTGGATCTATGCAGAAGAGTCAATGAAAATTGGACCACTCGGATCCGTGCCACTGTAAGAAGCCGAGGCGGGCATTTGAACGATGTCATATTCCACAGTTTATGGCAAATGTGGGCCTTTAAAATAAAAAAAGAATTTTGTTAATACCTCACACACAGCTTGTTTTATTTCATTTCAACATCTACCCGCCCTTATTGAAAAACCCTATAGTTTATGTACCAGGACGGCCCAGCATGGAATTACCGGCATTGCTGCATCCTGCGTTCAAGGTCACCTCGACCCTTTGTTCCTCGGAAAGTTGCAACCACTGCAGGTATAGCAACAGAACTATTGCTACCTTTCAGTATGCTTTCTATGCTTTAGAAAAGAGTAGTCAAGGAATAGCTCCAGCGTGCGAGAGCATTTTGCAGTAAGGACTAGGCTGACACCTAGGAGCGTCCACAACCACTGATTTTATTTTGTTGGCTTGTGTTCTAGTATCGTGCGGCTGGCGAAGCTAGTTTCCAAACAGATCATTTTACTCCACGGACTTATTCATTGCAATTATAGTGGCTTATTCTAGAATCGCGGAAACAGCCTTAGTATGTGCCAGGCCGAGGCAGTAAGTAAGCAGCATTACTTGATTTCTATCCTAAATTGAAATTGTATTTGGCTTAATGTTTCACGAGCATTGATGATGATATTGTATGGGACACTTACATCCTAGTTTCCTACATGAGCCTTAAAAATAACCCTGAGCATTTCACACATATTACCTGAACCTTATTATTTATTATTATTACCTGAATAAATTTATTATTCTTATATTTGAGGTACGGAAATTAGTGATCGGAAAATGTAGAGGTTTTTAATGGATCGGGGCCCTAATTGACTCTGTGACGAATAGGTGACGCTCAGAACCAACACGCAACTGAACAAATGGCACTCGTGAAGACGGTATTATAATTACGTTAATGAAGCCTCAATTAGCCGGATCGGCGAGCCATCTAGCGAGCAATAGCTAACGATAGTCACCTTGACGATGTACTGTATCGTCAAGGTGAGCGTGCTGCTACAAAAACTTACATCTAATCTAAACTTGATGACAAAAGATGACGCAAGCCGAATCTCTCCGCTAGCCAGGTTCGTATTTGAGACTTGAAGAGACTTGGTTTGAGCACCTAACATGTGCCCAGGTGCCGTTGTAGTAGATGACGTCATGTGACAAGAGCGAGCTCGATAGCAACGTCACATGAGTAGATAAACGGAACAGAGACAAAGATTCATACAACCGCGCGAATCGGTTGCACTGATACAAGCACGCGGGGCATGTGTGCGTGACCACTGACCGCTTGTCCCGTACTCGGCGAGACTGGAAAAAACAGGCTTACGCTGGCACAACCAGTTGACAATCTCAGGGTAAGCACGGCACGTTGCCATGGCAACCAAGGGGCACTTGTTTGTTTTGTTACTTGCAAGATTGGTTGCAAGTTTGAACATTTTAATGTAAGAACGTGGTATTTTATTATTAAAATGGTTGTTTATTGTACTGTGTGTATGAATAATACTAAGAAAAAAACAAACATATCATACTTTAACTATCCCAAGGAGTACAATGGGTAAGTAAATATTTGATTATTACTTTTTCAAGTAAGTACCTATATTTTATTGTATGATCCTTTTTTTTTAATAAGAGGAGGGTACTACACGGTATGTTTTTACCTTTTTATTAATATTACAAGCTATTACTAAACATTTGTAGGTATGTGGGTAGGTTGGTATGTAGAAGGTATGTGTTGAGTTCAAATATTGCAAGTAACATTTGAATCACTTCCCGATGTCTGATTGAGCTGACATTTTGTATTCCTGCGTAACTTCGGTGGCAATAATATGACATAACCGGACGCTGCACCCAGGATTGTCTCCTCACTAGGGAACTCTTCAATGGTTAGTAGCATGGTTACGAAATTTTGTATGTTAGTTTAATTTTGATAATTCAACACGATTTTTATCATGAACTGCTGCTGCAGCCAGCATTGTCTACTTACGAGGGAACTCTTTAACGGTTAGTAGCATGGACTTGAAACTTTGTATTTAAATTTATTTTTGTTTGCTATTAAATTAATATATTTCCCGCTAGATTACTTGAAAAACTGTATGTTAGATTCAGAATTTACCACACCATTAAAAGAAACAATAAATTTTAAAAAAACAAAAGAAAATGATTAGAGTATGTAATTTGTAAAGTATTCTATCATACTGAATAATAAAACTATTTAACAAATGTTTTGTTTAATTTGTCTTAACCTATTGTGACAACACTACCAAAATAGGTAACAATTTTGAACGTTCTTAAGAAGCTTTGTCTCTGTTCCGTTTATCTACTCATGTGGCAACGTGCGTCGCTTACGTTAGGTTTTGTCTCTACACACAAATATGAGTTACTTTGTCGACTTACGCAGTCAATATCAAAAAATACGAGTACGAAGTATGCAATATCTTGCAGCCTCTCGCAGACGCCTATTTTTAGGTGATTTACCAACTTAATTTTAATAATTTGCTGTGAATAATGCATTTTAATTAATTAATTAATTTTATCTATCAATCTGTGTTTTTATTTTTTTCTGTTGTATAATGTCATGTGATTTTATTTATTGATGAACTTAGATTTGTGTTTTTTTTTTAAGCATTAGCAATGCATTATTGTTTTAATAATATAATCAACCACACATAGTGCATGTGGTGTTAACCTATTATTAATTGTTGCACTTATAAATGTAGCAGTAAATATTGTTTTATGAATGTATTGTACAAACAATTGTTGGTTAACCAAATAAATAAATGGCAAAAAAACGGAACCCTTTTAGATTCGTCATATCTGTCTGTCCGTCTGTATGTCACAGCCACTTTATTCCGAAACTATTAGGACTACACAATTGAAACTTGGTAGGTAGATGTATTCTGTGAACCGTTTTACGATTTTTATACAAAAAAAAAAAGATTAAGGGGAGGCTCCCCATACATGGAACTGAAACTTTCTTTTTTTTTCATCCAACAATTTCGTGCGGGTTGTCTATAGATAGGTCTTTAAAAATGACATTGAGGTTTCTAAAACCATTTTTTCTCAAAGACAATCGTTTGAAAGATAGACACTTCCAAAGTGGTAAAATACCCCCCCCCCCCCCTCTAATTTCTAAAGTATGAGGAGGAAAATTCTGAAAAAATGTAGGATTGTAGAACGTAAAAAACTTTAAACGGAAATTGGTTTGAATAAATTTTGATGTTTAGTTTTTGAGATATGGGACTTTTTCATCAAACTGCAGCAGTAACTATGTTTTTCATTAATATAGTTTGAAAAAAAAAAATCGTTTTGCTGTTGAATGTAATGCAATATAAATACAACATATGAATGAGCCTTCAAAATATTTTTACTATATTGTTTGGTTTTACGGAACCCTGTGTGCGTGGAAGTACGACTCGAGCCGTTCGGAGTTCCTTCTATGAAACTCCATACTGCAATGCACACTTATAAGCATCGTAACGGCATGGCCTCGGCTAAGCATCAGTAAGTAATCAGCAGCCACCGAGCTTGCGGCAAGACATCGCGTCGTCTCGCTTGCGTCGCCTTCCCGCCACCGTTCTTCTGTAAGCAGGGGTCGGCCCGCCGCCGTGGCGCCGTGCGCCGTAAGCAGGGCGATGCCTAGCCGCAAACGGGGAGACCCGGCGATGTCGATATGCATGTACACTTGTGCAGTGCTTATAGGTGGTGTTGACCTTTATATTTTTCGGTTGATAAAGGTAACGACGATCCCTTTCCGAGTTGATATGTGTGCTATTTCCTTTAGAGAGATCTAAGCTTAAGCAATCCGAGAGTTGTTTTATCATTTATTTTATTCATCATCATCATCATCATCAGCCTATAGCAGTCCACTGCTGGACATAAGCCTCCTCAATCGCACGCCATTCAACTCGATTTTCAGCAATTCTCTTCCAGTTGCTACCAGCCACCCTGCTAAGATCGTCACTCTACCGAGCCTGAGGGCGTCCCACCTTACGTTTGCCGATTCGCGGTCTCCACTCAAGAACATGTCTACCCCAACGGTCATCGGTTCTACGGCTTTATGACCGGCCCATTGCCACTTCAGCTTACTTATTCTGTGAGCTATGTCGACAACTCTGGTTCTATGTCGGATCACATTGTTCCGAATGCGATCCCTCAGAGAGACTCCAAGCATAGCTCGTTCCATAGCTCGCTGAGCGACCTTAAATTTATGGACCAGCCGTACTGTGAGTGTCCCCGTTTCGGCTCCGTAAGCCATAACAGGCAGGACGCACTGATTAAAGACCTTAGTCTTTAGCCTCTGTGGAATATGCGACAAGACGACCCGACGAAGCTTCCCAAATGCTGTCCAGCCCAGCTGGATTCTTCTGTTAGCCTCCCTCTCAAAGTTATTCTTACCAAACTGCAGAGTTTGCCGGAGGTAAATATATTCTCGAACAACCTCGAGAGGACCGCTATTGACTACAACGGTGACGTGTTCGTTGAACATAACCTGAGTTTTGTCCAAGTTCACCCTGAGACGAATGCGTTTTGATAATCAACTAGGCCATCTAGCATCTGCTGCAAGTCGTGCAGCGATTCAGCCAGTATGACGATGTCATCTGCAAATCTCAAGTGTGAGATGTACTCGCCGTTGATGTTTATGCCTCGTTCTTCCCATTTTAGCGTCTTAAACACATCCTCCAGTGCGTTGGTGAACAATTTCGGGGAAATAACGTCCCCTTGCCTCACTCCCCGACGTAATGGGATATGCTTCGTTTGCTGGTTTTGACTTTGGACGGTCATTGTGGCGTTCTCATAAAGATTTCTCAACACTTGGATGTATCGCCAGTCGACTTGGCATCGCTGCAGAGACTCGAGAACTGACCAGATCTCGATAGAGTCAAAAGCATTCTCATAGTCCACAAATGCAAGACACAGCGGCCGATTATACTCTTCGGACTTCTGTATGATCTGCCGCACTGTGTGGATGTGGTCTATGGTGCTGTATCCTCCTCGAAACCCGGCTTGCTCGGGTGGCTGGAAGTCGTCGAATCTTCGCATTAGACGATTCGGTGACTCTTGAAAACAGCTTATACACGTGGCTAAGGAGCGAAATGGGCCTGTAATTCTTTAATAGGGTCTTGTTTCCCTTTTTAAAGAAAAGAACGAACACGCTCCTTCTCCACGTTTCTGGAGTTCTCCCAGAGAACAGGACCGAGTTGAAGAGCTCCCGAAGCTCTCTTAAAACAGGACTTCCTCCCGCTTTCAGGAGCTCAGTCGTTATCCCATTCTCGCCTCGCCAGGAGCTTTTCCATTCTTAAACTGTCTAAGAGCCGCCTCGATTTTGTCTTGGCTGACTTCTGGCAGGTCTTCTGTGAAATGGCGGGTTAAGGTGGCTCTGGAATCCTCATTTGCGGGATCAGGTCGAGATGCATGCGATGCATACAACTGGCCGTAGAAGTTTTCGACTTTCGAAAGAATCTCGGGCTTCGAAACGACGATATCCCCACTAGATTTGATCAACTTCGTCAGGTGGTTCCTCCCAAGTGATTGGACGAACACTTTCGACCCCCGATTTTGCTCAATCGCTTTTTCTATTGAGCGTGTGCTGGAGCATCGAAGGTCGCGTCGTACCAATTTTCTAATTCTAGAGTGCCTGTAGTTCTGACGAAGTGATGGGTGGGTTTTCACGTCGTTCCGTCATAAGCTCCAGAGTCTCCCGCGAAAGTTTGGACTTCTTGCCCAGATACCGCATTTTACAAAAACGCGTCCCTTCCTCCCTGAGGATTTCCACCATTTGGTCGAATGCCTGGTCAACGTCATTTGTGGTTTCCACAGCCGCGATTTTTTTTTATTATGTTAGATTAATTAATAGCCAGTGGTGCGACGCGGGCGATGTAGTTGCGTTATGGGAATTGCGACGGAGATGGGCACTATTTTCCTTTCATATTTTACGAAGTACGTGAATTCTAACTTCATGTCATGATGAAATAGTGGGAGTTGTGAACTGCTGCATTCGACTTCCACGCGATTCCACGCGTACGAAGTTGTGGGCAGAGCTAATCTTTTACATTAACATTTTAATTTCGAAAGTAATTATATCTATCTACCAACTGTTCACGCCCTAATGGTTAAGCAGATTTGATAGAAATAACGAAATTAGACATATAGGCTATAACCTGGGTTAAGTTAGATTAGGTTATTTCTGTCCCTCACACCCTGGAGCATTGTCCTGCTTGGGTGATGCTCGAGGTGGGCCCCCCTAAGAAGTGCCAGTGGGCGATAGATCGGGGAGTCTATCTCCATCTTCGTCGCATTGCATGGCCTTCACGAGTGGTGTTGGTGCCCGGAGGCGGGCTGCATTGGATAGGTCCTGAACGTCATGGGTAGCAGTTCTCGCGGCTCATCCACCAAGGCGACAGTAGGGTCTTTAGTTGGTACATGCCCCACATAACCAAGCTCTCTCCTCGGACGGTGCGGTATGCGATAGACATGAATCACAGATTAATAAAATAAAGAAACGTTATTTGTATCCCGGTTATACGTTCCCGTGCCCGTGGGATAATTTCCGAGCCACACTCGGACGAGGCAACCGCGTGCCGGCCGTGGGCAACAGCTAGTATTTCAAAAACATATTGATGGCGATCTATTCACATTGTCAGCAGTGTGGTCTTTTGGGGTATAATCAAGTCAACTGGGTGGTTAACATTGGTTCACTAGTCACTACCCATGAAATGGTTGCGCATGCGCAAATAAACATCATGTTATGTGTGAGTCAAGTGATCGTTGTCCGCATGGGGCGGACGGCGCGGTCGAACGCCTGCCAGCATGCTCGTCAGAGCGGAGCGCGACATTATGCCGCCAGCCGCGTCATCGCACGCACTCAGCAAGCGGCGGCTAATAGAACCACAACAGTGTAACAACTGCCACCATGTCAGTCCGACTTCAGGACCAGACCTCGGAACCTATCCTTCTGCAGCGAGGTGTGAGACAGGGAGACGTCATATCCCCGAAACTGTTCACCGCTGCACTGGAGGATGTCTTCAAGGTTCTGGACTGGAGAGGACTAGGCATCAACGTCAATGGCGAGGACGTCTCTCAGTTTCGGTTTGCCGACGATGTAGTGGTAATGGCTGAGACCATGGAGGAACTCAGTACAATGCTCGATGACCTCAGTAGAGCTTCCGAAAGAGTGGGTCTTAAAATGAACATCAATAAAACCAAAATCATGTTGAATGCCCATGTAACACCCACTCCTGTCAAGATCGGAGACTCTACACTCGAAGTTGTAGGTTATTATGTATACCTGGGACAAACGGTCCAGTTAGGTAGGTCTAACTTCGAGAAAGAGGTTAATCGTCGAATCCGACTCGGCTGGGTAGCGTTCGGGAAGTTGCGTGGTATCTTCTCGTCCAACTTAGAGCAGTGTCTCAAGACGAAAGTGACCAGTGTGTGTTGCTAGTGATTAAATTCGGGACCGAAACGTGGTCGCTCACAATGGGCCTCATCAGAAGGCTTAATGTCACCCAAAGGGCAATGGAGAGGGCTATGCTCGGAGTTTCCTTCCGTGATCAAATCAGAAAAGAAGAGATCCGCAAGAGAACCAAGGTTACCGACGTAGCCCGAAGAATAGACAAACTTGTGGCAGTGGGCAGGGCACATTGCTCGCAGAACGGATGGCCGATGGGGCCGAAAAGTTCTGGAGTGACGACCGCGGACCGGAAGACGTTGCGTTGGAAGGTCTCCCACTCGGTGGACCGATGACCTGGTGAAGGTTGCAGGGATCCGCTGGATGCGAATCGCACGGTACCGGTCAACACTTGGAGGAGGCCTATGTCGGCTGAAATGATGATGATGATGATGACTGTAACAACTAATCAAGTTTCGTGACTCTAAAGGTCCTCCGCCAGCCCGCCAGCAAGCTATGCAGCAATGTAATTCGGATTAAGACTTTTAACTGGCCAAACTCTTCTATTTTTAAAACATAACTGAACGGGACAATTTTTCTGGACCGAATTCGTTCAGTTTTTCAGTCACTCAAAAAAATTAAAATTGACAGACGACAGTGACTCCAAGGTAATTTTAAAAACTCCCGCGAACCCTCCGAAAACAACAAACAACCGTTGGAAAACAACACAAATTAAATTTTCTTTTCGGGACATATGACGAGTGCAATTAGACAAAAAATATTCAAAAGGTGGAACGAAGTTTATAGTGGTCGGATTTTCATCGGACTTTTTTTATTGAGTTCCTAGAGGTGTAGAGAAGAAAGATAAAAAAAATAATTCACAGCTCGCAAGTTCTTTTTTTAATTTCCTTTGTATTTTTTTTTAATGAATATTTTGAAATTCAACGAATTTATGTTGAGGCATAATAGAAAGATCTGTGTGTATTCATTAAACGCCAATTTGGTCTGTTTATTTGTTCAATGTTCATATTTTATTTATTTTTTTGAAAATACCCAATTTTTTTCAATTATTTCTAAGTTACCGAATTTAAGAAAAGATTTTTTTTTTAATTGGTAACAGATACTTTTTTACAGATAACTGGACAAGAAGATGTTCAAGAAAATCATGTTCATGAGTTTAGTGACTTAAAATTCAGAAAATCGTCTACGTTGATGAAGCCATTTTTTTCGATTTTTTTCTATGCAACTCAATGTGCAAATTATTATCCAATAAAAAACCTCATTTTAGTAGCTATCTAATAAGGTATAAAATATTCAAGGATACTTGTTAAATATCAGATACTGCTGAGAAAGTAAAACATGACAAAAGGGATGTATCGCTAAGAATTGGGAGCGTTATCGGTATCGGTATTGATATTAAATGGGGTGCAGAGACCCAAGCCTGCAACTAATTCTAAATAGAAATTATGAGAAATGGTCACGTTATGATTACGATAATTTATATGAGTTTACCAGCGGCCCCATTCCACCTTCATCAGCAATAATCAACATTTATCGAGTACCTCCGAATATTTTTTTTTATTTTGTGTTCTTTGTGGATAGCTGATATAATAAGGATATTTTCAGGATAATATTTACGTTGAGCGCCATAGAAACATTTTCAGACAGGTTACCTTCTTCAACTTTTACATAGACGATTTCCTGATATTTGCGAATGAATTTTTAGTAACTTCACTCGTAAATATGGATTTCTTGAACTTTTTTATGTGTGGAAGTTATCTGTGGAAAAGTATCAGTTACCTATGACAAAAGAAATATTTGTGTTAAAGCTCGGTATTTTAGAAATAATTGAATAAAATGGAAATTTTCATAAAAAACACTTGGAAATATGCATTTCGTCGACAACAATGAACCCCCACTATTACGGCACAATATAAATTCGGCGAATTTCAAGTTATTCATAAAAGAAAAAAAAAATTCAAATGGAATTAAAAAAAAAAGGGTCGAGCGGCGAAATTTTTTTTTAACTTCCTTCTCTACAACTCTAGGAACTCGATAAAAAAAAGCCCCATGAAAATCCGACCACTATAAACTTCGTTCGACCTTATAGTACCTAATCCATTTTTCATAAACTTGTTAGCAAAAAGTCCGTGTATATTTCTTCAACAGTTTACGGGTGAATTTTTCAAGTGGTCGTGGATGACCAAATCCGAAACGATAAGGAATAGCGAAAAGTACTCAAAGGAGTCTCGAGGGCGATAGTCAGTAGAAGTCTGACACTCCCTTCCGCTCCGCCCAGAGCGGGACGGATCATCTGATGATTTCCCACCCGAAAAAAAAAAAACCCGATTTGGACGAAAACTAAAACTGCATCATTAGATTTTTGAAAAATCAATATTCCTAGCCAGGAATCGAAACCATAGATTTCGAAAAAAAAAATACACACTGTATTATTAAACCATTCAACAGTGTCGCTAATAAGGATGAAATTCTGGGAAACAATGACATACGGCAAACTAAAGGTAAGACACTATTGTTCAGTGAGTTAATACAGAATGCATTAAAACAATTTAAAAGTAATGCACTAAAATGACCGAAATTTAAACATATAACTTATATATACTCGTATGTATATTTCTGTAATCCCCTTTTAATTTCCTATTTGATAGGTTTGCTTATATTTTTTTATTAACACCAAAATCCGCTTTTGTATTTTTGGAAGGTTGGATTTTTAAGAGGAATATAACGATACCTTAATTGTCGAAATCATTCCAGCCGATTGGAATATACGACGTAATAAAGAAATTTACAAAGAAACATAACCCTTCCTTGTATGTTTTTCGCGCGAATCTTGTATGTTTATGGCAGTCGGGTAAAAAACATTTAAAAATATGTAGTAGCCTACCGGGTATCGGGAACAGGGTTCAAGCTACCAACAATCTAGTTTTGTGTTGACTGTTGTAATGGCCAAGAGCCTCGACGAACAACTGTCGAGGCTCCCCTTAGACGGTTGGATCAAGGGCCTGATTCAGCAGGCATTACTCCTCGATACGGCCCGCATTGTGAGGAGGTGCGTGTCTCTGAAGCCCTAACCACCGGTAGCTTGGACCCTGCTCCTGACACCGGCAGACCACTTTTTTAACCGACTTCCAAAAGCAGAAGGTTATCAAATAGACTGTTTTTTTTCTTTGTGTGCAGCGATTTCTTGGCCAATTGTGAACCGATTTTGAGGATTCTTTTTTTGTTTGGACGAATATTATTTCGCGGTGGTCCCATTTAGTTTGGTGAAGATCTGATGCTGCTTTTCGGAACTCAATGGAACTCTTCGATACAGCAAATCTGTCGTGATTACTGCAATCGCTTGGATGTTTATTGTTTACACAACACCATAACATAACATAACGCCTGTATGCCCTGGGGGTACGCAGATGTGTACAGTGCACCCACATTTTGGCAGTTAGGTATGTTAAATTCCATTTTATTGGGGATAAGCCTATTACCATGACATGTATTGTTAACGGTTCACTAATGTTTCACCAAAACTCTTTTGACCATTTTTAACCAACTTCAAAAAAGGAGGAGGTTCTGTATTCGACTGTATGTATTTTTAATATGCATAATTATGTTCACCAATTTCTCCGCCAATTGTCGACCGTTTTTGAAAATTATTTTTTTATTCGAAAGCCCATAAGCCTATATATAGCCCTCCTGAGATGGTCCCATTGTCATCAAGTCAGAATCTGATGATGGGATCCCAGGGAAATCGAGGGCCACCCTAAAATACACACATACAATGTTTTTCATATATGTACAGTTGAACAACTTAATTGATTTACAGTTTATATGTGTGGGTGAAGTCATAGTTATGCACACAAACACTAAATAAATCGAGCGAGCTCGGTTTTTATTAGTGTGCGTGTGGCACATCAATTACCATATACCAATATATAGTCATCATTCACTTATGGTACTGAAGGAGATATAATATTTTGCATAATATTAATATAGCAAGCTTGGCGCAATGGCTATCGTCTTTGGTCAGTAAACAAGAAGCCGTAAGTTCAAACCATGTATGCAACAATATATTCTATTTCTTTTTGTATTCATTATTTTGTTAAAACATTACTTAAAGTAGAATTTATAACGATTCGATCCCGTTCATGGTTGTGTAATGAAGTTTACAACGTTTGAGATAAACACGGAACTCTCAGATCATTTTATTTTGACTGTTTAGAAAATAACTACCGACAATTTAAAAATATTGATTTCAAACACCTTTATTTATAAAAATGAGCATTCTTAGTTGTCAATCCACGAGTATTTGCAGTACTGAGTTTATTGATTACTACTCATGCGCATGTGTGCGGATTTATTTCTGTGGATCATACCATGCAACATTTATCAATGTTCAAAAGGATAGAAATCGTTGTTTTGGATGAGCAAAACGTATCTATATGTGAAATTCTGAGTGTAAATGTGGTGCTGCCCCACAAACGATGGGACACTTTATATCGTGTCCTGCCTGTCCTGTTGTTTGCTCCTGTGATGTGCATCACAGGACCCTACTGAAAGTGCCAAACTCGTCGCCAAATTTTGGGCTGACTCAATTTGAATTGTCATCGACACGCTACGAAGAAGTGAAATTGGAAGGCGCTTAATGATACCGGTGAGTAACAGTTACATATAATATTATTGATATTATACCTACTTCACTTTAACTAACTCCTCTCACCTTTCAATGTTTACTAGGAATAAATAATTAATGTAACTTAAGTGCAATACCTACCATAGTTATAATAATATATTATCATAACTGAAAGTTTTTTTTTTTTTTTTTTAATCTTATAACGATTATGATAAAACTTAACTTGGTCTAAAATTAGCTTGATTTAGCCCTTAGACAGTTTAAGAAAAGCTAATGTCAGTGTATATTTTGTAATTATGTATTGTATTATTATAATATTAATTAGGTAGGTATATATAAGTATATGTTCTGTATGGTGTCCGGACGTAAAGAATAGCACCATCCCATATCTTCCCGTGGGTGTCGTAAGAGGCGACTAAGGGACTTACCAGAGAATGGGCAGCAGCGTTCTCTGTGTTTTATAACAACCATACTGCGATCGCCAACCCGCCTGCCAAGCGTGGCGATTATGGCAAAACCCCCCTTCTTGGGGGAGGCCTATGTCCAGCAGTGGACGTCTTTCGGCTGAAATGATGATGAAATGATGATATAAGTATATTGTATAAACATAGTGTATATTATGTATATAGTATATAAATGTAGTATATATTTATTATAATAATAGCTATTATTAATAGTATAAATACTGTTTTTATCCCCAGAGGCGAACCTTGCAGTAACGGGTCCGCCGATATGTGGGTTTTGGAGACGTAGAACAGACGTAGACGTAGGCCAAAACCAAAGGCAAATTCATCGGCTTGACACCACGACATCGTGGCTAGGCACAAGGCTGATCACTTCTTGTCCACCCACGTCAAAGCAATAGCACACAATATGTGCTTACAAACTGTGAGAAATCACCCACATTCTGCTGGATTACGTTGCAGCAAGCCAGCGCGCACCTTTGCTGTCCACTGCGCACCGACAAAACCGACTACACTTTGCTAGGTCATACATCAATTTTGATTGGGAGAAAAATGTGCTGATTTATAGCGACGAAAAAACGTTTAAGTCGGATAAGGATGGGCGTAAAGTAGTAATATATGCGCGAATGTGGTTAACAGCATGAGGTGAAGGTTACAAGAAGTAATAGAAAACGAAGGTTTACCAACTCATTATTAGTCGAATTTATTTTAATTAGTAGTAAACCTTAGCAATAATTAGGTATAAATGTTAATAATCTCGTCGTCTAATCCTCTTTTTAAAACCACAACTCTTAAGGTAGGGAAAGTATTGAAAGTATGGTAAAGTGATGTTATTGTTATGCGGTTAGAAGTTGTCATAATTTCGTACTATCTAACATGTTGATTCACTTCACCTCTAATATTACTATGATTCAATTTATATACCTGCCTACTTTGACAAATTATTTACGTCCATCCTTACCAACAAAAAACTTTGTCTTTGTCAACAAAACTGGTAAACAACAGTGTTTTACTCATTCGAATGTCTAGTATGGATAGCTATAGCCTATATATGTTTAAAACCAGTTCGTATTAAATCATTGTATCAGCCTCACAAGTTTTTTTTGCTAACATATAGCCCCCACCAAATTGAACCTTAAAACAACCAATGTAAGGAAGGAAAATCTCAAACCAAATACCAATGTTTATGTAATAAAAAAAATCAAAAAATATTTTATTGGTTTTATTTAACTACTTTTTTACTTTTTGCTTGAGTGATTTTATTGGTCACAAAATTAATTTAATAAAGAACAAAAAGTAAAAAATAGCAAAAATAACTCCTCAGCTGGGATCGAACTCATGTCGTCGAGCTTAGACCACTAACTGACGCAAGCGCTTACACCAATCAGCTATGGTGACCATGTTAAACTTGTATAAAATGTTGGGCCTTATTGTAAAACCCGTTTATTTTATCATTACCCGTGTAGCCTACACGGTTAAAGATAAAAAAAAACCCCATGTAGGGTAGAATACGTATAAGCACACAATAATAATGAGCGGCTGTATGAACATTACCGGCTCGTAGAATAACAGTTACCGCTGTGTGCGATGTAAACTAAATAGCTTGGCCGATCGTACTTTCTAGCGCAATTCAGATATTTCTGCCTGGTAATCATCATCTTACATTACTGAGCTGATGATGGAAGATATGTCAGGATCTGATGATGGGATCCAAGGAAAATTAAGGGCAATCCTTAAATTTTATGGGCATTGTTTGAAACAGTATACCTCGCTTGTGGTCCCATGGACATCAGGTCAGGATCTGATGGTGGGATCCTGGAGAAAACAAGAGAATTCTCCAAATTGTATAGGCACACATACTCGTAGGCATTATGCCTGGTAATCATCACGGTGTGTAAGTTCAGCGAAATCTTCGCCAATTGAGAACCGATATCAATGATTTCTTTTTTATTTGGAAGAATATTATTAGGCGGCGCTGGTCCCGTTTAAATTTAGTGAAGATCTAATGCTGATCTTAGGAGATATACAATGGAACTCTTCAATAATAGACACCAAATCTGCCGTGACTGCTGCAATCGCTTAGATGTTTATTGTTTACACAATATCCTAACATAACGCCTGTATGCTCCGAGGGTGTACGCAGATGTGTACAGTACAAACAGATTTGTTTGTTTTTGTTGACAATATAAAATAAATGCATGCATGCTGCAAATATTAATTGTATAAGATATTACAACTAAACATGGAAAAATAAAAATAAACTTTTGCAAAAAATAAAACCGACTTCAAAAGCTAAAAAAAAGTGAAAAATAACTTTTGCTTCAGAAGTCGGTGACTTTTGTTTTTTTTATTAGATCTTTAAATACTTTTTTTTTAAATAAATGTGTCAAAATATAAAAGATATGTAAAATTATAAATAAATGAAATAAATGCTTGTATTAATGTTACGAGCTGGGTATGGGATAAATTGAATGTTACGAGCTGGGTATGGGATAAATTGAAACACTACCAATTAAACACCAAATATCTTTATAATCACAAACATTTGAGACTTAATCACAAATACACTACACTACTAATCACTTGGATTCGCTTCGTTGTATCGCCTAAATCAGACTGACTGCTGCCGCAAACACAACATCTATCGTAGTTCTACAACTTTCTGGAACCTTCTTCATATTTCCATAGAGGAACATTGTACGATTGTTCTCGAATCTTCTAGACAGTTCCATAGTGGAACATTCTAGATTAGAACGTAATCTAAAATGTTCTCGAAAAACAGCCGACGTAACACTACCCCCTTAGACATGCTCCTCCCGAAGTATCATTAGGCCCGCAGTATCTCGCCAATCGATCTACATGGACAATCTTATGCGCATCTCATGGACCCTTCGTGTTCGGTAGGTGACATCGTTGATCCTAGTCATGACTCGGTATGGTCCATCCCATTTTGCTTGCAATTTCAGAGACTTCCCCTTGCTCTGCACTGAGTTATGCAACCACATCGGTGATCTCTCGTCGAAACCTCTACTATTTGCCTTCCGGTCATAAGGAGTTTTCATCTGCTCGGACCTGTTGGCGAGATTGTCTGATATGCTCATATAAATCTTTCAACTTGTTACGCAAGTCATTCTCATAATCTGTTATACTGCGTGGAGCCTCAGGGGGAGTTCCATCTGCAGGCAACTGTAATTCCCTTCCAAAGGCTGGTGTCACAGTCATAATTTCGTGGATTGTACTACGGCAGGACTGAAGAAACGGCTGTATGTGCTTGTCCCAATCCCTTTGCTTGCTTTCCACGACTTTTGCCAGATTTCTCTTCAACGTTTGGTCGAATCGTTCCACCATTCCATCAGATTGTGGGTGATAAGAAGTGGTTCTGGTTTTGTGGTTACCCATCAATCGACAAGTCTCCTGAAATACTTGCGATTCAGATTCCTTGATCGCTGTGAATTTATAAGGGTACTCCAAAACAACAGAAGACTTCCTGAACGAATTTATTCGCTACTGTTGTAGCTTCTAGGTTAGGAATGGTGAAGACTTCTGGCCACTTTGTGAAGTAATCCATGATAACCATGAAGTACTTGTTCCCACTTGCTGGGCAGTCAATTCAACTACTTTTCCCTGCTGGGATTGATCTTCTCTCGGGGTGCTTCGCTTTTTACAGTCGAAGATTATCCCATTCTCTATCAGTGTAGCAGCTAGGGTTGTACCTTGCGCACGGTCGCATACAGGTAACCTCCCTGATGTGGTGTGTTCGATGGTCTTGTCTCTGTTGTACGCTATGAACCGCCTAGAAAATAAATTGGTAAGCAATTCGACACCCTACGTCAACTGGTCAACCAAAGGTACTAGAGAGACAATGTAGCAAGCTCATACAATCCCTCGATCATATGAGAAAGTTTTTGCAATTTCTGACTTTTTTTCTCAACGATAGATTCCAATAGAAGTTTTTCATCAGTATTGGAAAAAGGATCGATTGGAATCAATAAAAAAAATGTGTTAAATGGCCATTTTCTGTATATTCACTGTAATATTTTTTGAAAATCATTTGAAGAGGTCCAGGGAAGGGGGGAGGGGGAGGTGTGTGGACTTGGGTACTACATCGACTGTACATCGCTCGGATCAACTGCAGATACTTCCCAGGCATACCTTTCTTTTTCAGGGCCCACCAAAAAACTTCACGAGGTACCCGGTCGTATGCCTTTTCAAGGTCGATGAACACCATGTGCAAGTTTTTATGCGCACTTCTATGTTTAAATCACAGATCTAGATAGACTTAGATAACGCAAGTATCACGATCTGTATGAAAACCAAGCGTACCATTTTTTGACTACCTACTATGACGTCACAACTGTCACAAGCACTATTTAGTGATGGGAAAACCAAATCGGTTCAAAGACGCCGCCGAGTGCGGCATCCGTCTCTACACGTAAATATTCGATTGAAACACCTTATACAGGGTGTAATCAGACCCTTCACATAGCCGTCAACCAAGCATTCTGTACATCAAACTAAGTAACTTTACGCAAAAAATATTGCTGGGAATCGACTTTTTAATTTGGGGTGAAAAATCACGTTTTACGGTAGGACACGATGGTAAGCACTCAAAGCATTGTGCTGATGGATGGATTGAATAGTACGGGGGTTGTGGAGGTGTGTAAAGTAAAAAGCTTCCATTAAAAACATGTATTTAAAAAAAAAAAAAACTTGTGAAAAAGTTGGAACTTTGACCCCCAATATCTCCGTAACTAGAAGGTTACCAGGTATGGTCTAGAACAAAAAAAATTACCGCAAAGACGGGAAGAACAAGTACCTTTCGGCTATGTTAAGGGTCTATTTACACCTTTTATAATCAATTTAAGTTCTAGTGTTTACAAAAAGAAAAGGAATTCTACCCTATTTTTATCTCTCTGTATCACTAAAGTTCGTCTTTGTACTCAATTACTGTACGAATACTACTTATTAAGTAATTGTGTTCAGTAAAGAATAATTCACAATCGTTTAAATCGATTTATTATTCGATTTAGTGACATAGTAATGAGATAGGAAAATTAAAATAAAGTTCTCGAGTTGTAACGTAGTTGTTTTAAGCACATTAGCTTGATCGGTTCCGGACGGTTCCGTTCCCTCAGAATTTTTATTTGTTTGCTTTTGCTTTTTTCCTTCAATAAAGCTTGCCATTTTACTTTTATTTTTTTTAGTTTCCACACGATGGTTTCATGTGGAAAACTAAAAAATCACGAAACGTTAACATTATTTATTAAAATTGTCTTTGAAATGTGTGTCCAAAATCGATTCTCGAGAATCGCTTTGTGTTGAGTACGATAAACAGCACTAATCCATAAAATTCGCAGAAAAATGACAAAAGCACCTGTACTACGAAACCGAAGCGGTATACGATAGTATCACTTGTTTCGATATTCATCACTTGTTAAAACAGAACACCGCATCAACCTTTCCAAGTAAAAGCCGCAATGCATTACGAATTTGCAGCTTTAATTTTTAGAGAGGTCCGACTAGCGTGGCGCACCAATGAAGACTGAGCGTGATAGTGGCCACGTTAAGTTTCTTTAGCTTAAGTCGGGCACGCAAAGTAGGTGCTCTTGCGTTATCTAGGTTAATCTATATCTGTGGTTTAAATTAAAAATGTTATACCAATGGTTTGTAAAAAATAACTGCATTTCGATTTTATGTTTCATCCCTACAATATTTCATTTTATCCCAATAAAAATGAAAATTATAAGAAACATTAAACTGGTATCATTTGGCGACAAAAAATACACAAGTTATTTTTCATTATCTTCTAAACCCCGGGGTTGTTTGATTGCTTCAGACTAAAAAAATATGTGTACCCAGCAGGAATGTGGCTCCTAGAGTGATAGGAGTGGAACGTATAATTAGTGTATAATCTGCTGTGAATGCAATGCACATAAAAAAATGGTGCGCTTAGTCGTTTTGGAAAAAAACGTTTTTTTTTATTCTGTATGGGCTTACTCTTGGCCTCAATCTAGTCCAAGGACAGAGATGAGGTCGACGATGGAACGAGCTAACCCAAAAGAAGCCTATTAACTCGCGATTTAAATAGATTGGGGTCATATGAACTTGGAAACACCGACGCAGGCAGGGAATTCCACTCCTTGGCTGTGCGCATAATAAATGATGTAGCAAAGCGCTTCGTGCGAATGTGTGGAACATCGACAAGGTATGGGTGATAACCTGCAGTACGTCTGGACTCCCGATGGAAGAAAGGAGATGGTGGAATGAGTTCGTGGAGCTCTTGAGCACACTCACCGAAGTACAATCTGTAAAAGACCGACAAACATGCAACTTTGCGCCGATGGGCCAGGCTATGAAGCCTGGTACTAACCAGCTTATCGTCACCAATGAGCCTCTTGGCTCTGCGCTCAACAGAATCGAGTGTGGCTAATTGGTATTTGGCTGAGCCATCCCAAAGGTGACAGCAATACTCCATGCCGGACCGAACTTGAGCTTTATATAAGACTTATATAAGAGCTGTCCAGGCTGGAAGTACCGCTTAACCTTGTTTAGGATACCCAGCTTTTTTGCCGCAGTTTGGGCTTTCGACTCAATGTAGGCACCGAAGTTCAGATTCGCACTCAACTTCGCACCAAGAAGCTCGAGGCTGTCGGTGACTGGTACAGATGCACCCCGGAAAGCAGGAGCCAGATTGAACGGCCTCCTTTTGGCGGTGAACAGGCGACGACTATTTCGACGACGATTCCTGCTAGGGTAACGTTTTTCAGGCAGGAACATTCTAAACGAATGATCGGAGAGAGAAATATTGTGCATGGCCAGAGAGCTTATATATAGCAAAAAAGTGCACCGAAAAAATAGTTAGTGCGTCTTCAGGTTTTCGAGATAGTGCATTTCCTGCTGGAGTAAAGTTTTGCAGAATCGTGCACCTCTAAAACCATTGTATGTGCGCCTGTAGAATAATCATGCACCAGTAGCTCTTTATTTGTGCGTATTTGTGACACAATTAGATTGAAGAAAATATTTATAATTTTCAAAAAACCGCGATTACTTGAAAATTATAAAAATATTTTCGGTGCACTTTTTTTGTTCTTATATGTTTTTAATTCAATACTATGGGTATGGACGCAATATTTATTACTTGAGGCGTTTCTGATGGCAGTTGGCAGTTAGCACCTATGACGAGTACCTTGTTGAGTACAAAGCGTGTGTGGGGCAGAAGATGGGTGCGCACTTGATGTGTGAGCTGTGAGGGCAGCGGTGTCGCAGTAGCTACATTGTGTGGGGCACTTACGTACAGCGGTGAGCGAGCGAGCATGCGACTCACCTGCAACAGAAACATTCTCATTTTAGCATGTTGTTATCACAGTTTACGTTGTTGTTGTGAAGTGGTCACCAGCGGGCTGCCGAGTGTGGCTTCCTTCTAAATGTTGTCACCAGCTCGGGTTAAGGGTATATAAAATAGAAAATTATAAGTCAAGCCACAACTTTTTTTTGTCCGCCTACCTCTGATTTTATATGTAAGCGACAGTAAATTTTCTAATAAACTATTTCGTCTTTTTTAAAACGTCAACTAAATATTTTAAAGAAAGCGTCAAGTAAGGAGCAACAATTATTTTTACTTTGTCTCCATGATTTATACATCACCATCTAATTTAGGTACCAAGTCAGCCACGGATTTTACAACTCACCAAACCAACATTTTACGTTTTACAGCTTCAACGTATACTCTTTTAATAAAGTTCAGGCATCAACTCGAAAATTTCATTAATATAACTTAGCTTGTAAAATAAAAAATATAAAAACTGCAACTGCTGCTGCTGTAGCTGGTCTCTGCTTTTAGAATAATAAGTACATCGCAACGATAGAGACCGGCGCCACTGGCCGCTACCACCAATGAGAGACCGCCATTCGATTCATGTGGGGACTAGTTGTTCCGTGTCGTCAGAAAAATAATGGTCCACTAGATTGAACATCTTTTATTTACTTAAAATAAATACTAACACTCTTCAACATCGTAAAAAAGGCATTGCGGCATGGAGAATATAGCATGCAAGAGCGAGCGAAGCGAGCTCGGGACTTGCGGCAACCCGACTTGGATAGAGGGCGGATAGAGGGGTCTAGTGAACGAGCGAAGAGAGCGAACTAAGACCCCGGCATCCACTTCGTGTTAGGTTACTTTAAACTCTGCAGACAAAAATAGGAGTTCCGCACAACGGGGCTACGACGACTAAATAAAAGAATAAAATATTGATGTTTACCATGAACTAGGTTCTAGGTAACTTTTGGTGAATTTAAACACTAATAAAGGCTGCGGTTGTTTTGTTGCTTATATTTAGTGGCTGTAGTTAATTATTTAATGATTATTTTAGGTACATTTTATGATCAATAAACTATAGGCCGAGTTATGAATTAAGTTAAACTTAACTCAGTTTTAAACGTACTAAGTTATAAAAAGTCGATAGAATTACTTTGCTTGAATACATGTCACTAATATATGTAGATGCTATGAAATAACAACGATGTATTTACAGTAGCTTACATCGATGATGGCTGAGATAGTCCTTTTTAGATGCACATTGATAGTGGCTGACCTACTAATTTAGAGGACGTGGTATTTGTTTGGAGGAGAAAAGTAGTCTGTTTAAAGACTATCCTTTTTTATGTTTTTAAATGTTTTTTTTTTTTATATTGAAAGTTTTAACACAGCGAAATGTGGGACTACTATTAGGTACAGGGTACACCTCTTCCTAACTCTTCGGGGATTACAGGCGTGATATTTTTATGTATGTGTCACTATGTTCGTACACGCTAATCTCCGAAATTAACCAACCAATTTTTATGAATGTGTATGAGTTGGTTCCAGCTTAAAAGATAGGATAATTTGGGACCCGATATAAGGCGCTGTTGTCGCAGATAAATCGGACCGCTATGTCAACAATCATTTCGAGCCGCTCCGATCAATCCACCACCACTATATCAGGCTTATTGGCTACAATAGTCCTGTCAGTGATGATGGATTGATCCCAGTACAATGTGATACTGCCATTTTCGAGAACTGGATCGTGCACATACCTGTAGTACGGCACTTGCGATTCCACAAGGTTGTATTTTAGAGCAAGTTGCTGATGGATAATCCTGTCTACAAGGTTGTGTCTATGCAAGTACTCTCCGTTAGCCAGACGACAACACCCGGAGATAATGTGACGGATTTATTCGCCTGGACGGTGGCATGCCCGACATATGTCAACCGTACCATCCTTCACAATAAATCTCCGATAGTTATTCGTCATCATAACTTCATCCATAATTGCACAGACAAAACCTTTGGATTCTCCGAAGAGGTCCTCGGAACGTAGCCAGGCTACGGACACTGATAGGTCTACATTTGGCCCATGTAGGGCCCGGAAAAAGCGTCCGTGAAGCTCCTTATTCTGCCATACCTCCCTACAGTCGTTTGTGTCAAGAACTACAGGTTTGCGCCAGTTCTCTTTAGCCAAGGAGAGCAGGGTGAGCCCTTGTCCACCGCGACCACATCTCGATGCATCACCACGTCGGCTTCAAGGAAATATTCCCTGAGACTGCATATCTCGCGATTGTGGGGAGTCTTTAGCGTTTAAAAAGCCCTGACCCCCACACCTCCGCGGGATATGCAGTCTCATAACCGAAGAACGCGGACGATGCATTCGATATGCCGTCAACAATGTACGGACCCTCCTATCCAGAGCGTCTAGTTATGTTTGAGTCCATTTGAGTATGCCAAAAGAGTACATCAAAACCGTCATGACCCAACCGCTGAAGACACGTACCTTATTTCCGCCAGATAAAAGACTATTAAATACTTTTTTCAGGCGGCCCAATAAGCGCTCCTTCAACGATTGCTTCATGTCATTACATTGATGCCTATACATATAGGTTTCGGTTGCTGAGAGGGATCTAAGATTTATGGAATCCGAGGGCTGGGTTCCCACAGATTCCACAATCTAGCCTCGCTTTACATGCATGACCGCACATTTGTCCACACCAAATTCCATCCTGATGGCGCTACTGAAAGTTTAAGTAGTATATTTATCCGGTAAGCTAATAAAATTAAGCTGGTAAAACTAATACGGGATAAAGTAATGCCTATTAAGCATACAAAAATAATACTGTGTGTACCTTTAAAAATCATTATCATAAAGAGATGTATAACTGGCGAATAAAAGCATTTAATAATATAATTTATGATGTTAATTTAACTCATAATTATATCTATTTAATTGACTCAAATTTAAACCTGCTTATGACTCCTTGTCTTACAATAGACAGGGGACTGTTAATATTAGAGGAGCAACTTATATTAGAAATTGACATATATTCTGAATATTCAAATCCTTTCTATGAGGACGTTGAACAACACAGTCAGCTTTTTCGAGATTAGTACCGTGGCTAGTGGTTTGAACGGGATCCTGCCGTTTTGCCGAAATATTTTGACAAAATTTCATTACCCAAACAAATTTTAGCAACCATTTTTTATACCATTGCAATATTTCGAATGATTTTAGTACGCATATTTTTATTTGGTCATATTTTTACTTGGCAAAATATTACCAAGTATAATGTCATTATGGCATTTGGTCTTTAATCAAATGATTTATTACAGCAAAGAATCTTCAGACAATAAACGTTTGGTGAAATGATTTGTTAAGACAAAAAATATTAAGGCAAAAATAAGATTTTTTGGAATTATATAATTAAAAAAATGCAATTTTATTTTAATATAATCATTTGTTTAATGCATAACAATTTAATTTTTACATAACAATTTTAAATTTTTTGCAATGGACATTAGCAATTTTATTTCGGAGTATAGTTAGGTTAAAAATGGTTAGGTTAGGTTAAAACTGTGACCTCCTACGCACGAGCCGAGCGAGCGAAGCGAGCGGTGCCGCGGCAGTGAAAATTTGTCAAATTTCTTTCGGTCAAACAAGGGAGACCCGGTTTGAACAACTTGGCTAAATTTAAGGATACTCACTCACATTTTACTATTTTTCACCAAAACGTATGCGGAACAGCGAAATAAAAAGAAGGATGAACTCGAACAAACAAAATGTATGTCACTGAATTACCGAACGAAATAAGCTTCGAATGAAATAATGGTATCTCAATTTGATTTTCCTAATTATATCGTAAACTCTTTCAACACAAGGTTAAATAAAACAAGAGGTGGTACTCTAGTATTAACACATAAAAACAGACAAACTGGGGACTTGGACATTTGTAAAAGGCTGTATAAAACGGATAGCTTTGAGGTATGTGGAGTAAGAGACGTTGAGACAAAGTCTTACATAATCTGTTGCTATAAACACCCGTAAATAAAAACTTTGACGATTTTCAAAATATATTGGAACAATTACTGCAGTACTTTTTCAATAAAATATGCTTTCTCTGTGGAGATTTTAATATTGACATGTTAAAACAGGACAATAAAAGAAGTTCTTTTACATCATTGTTGAAACGCTATAATTTTAGATATTTATTTGATTCAATTACATTTGTGCGAAATAACTCCAAATCGTGTATAGATAATATATTGACCAACACCTGTGATAAAAATATTGGCAGTACAGACATTGACCACAAGCGATTAGCGGATGAACATGCAGCCTGCTTCTGTACAGCCTATTTGAAAAAAGTTACTGCTACACAATGCGCTAGTTAATACATAGAGAGAAGATTATATATCGAGAAAAATAATAATGTATTCAGACAGAAACTACTTGAACACGACTGAAATTTAGGTACAAACACGTTTATACGAAAATTTAAAGAACTAAATTCTAGTACTTTCAAAAAAAGTAAAGTTAAAATCAACATAAAAAGAACTAGCCGATCTAAATGGCTAACGAAAGGAATAAAGATATACAACAAAATAAAAGAATTTCAAAATTTTATAAATAAAGCCAAGTGTGACAAATCCTTATTAAAATATCCTGAACAGTATCTCAGAACTTATAAAAAGGTGATTAGGAACGCTAAAAAGAAGGAAGTAACTAATCAAATAAATAAAGCAGCTAACTCTAGCAAAGAAATTTGGAAAATAGTCAATAAAACTCGGAAAAAAATTGACAATAATTTCGAAAATGATAACATAATAATATAATAATTTGTAACCCTTTAAACATTGCTAACATTTTTGCGGAAAAGTTTGACAACAGTACAGGTGTAAATACTGGTAATCCACAACTGGCTAATAAACATTTAATTGAAAATACTGACAGAGTTGATAAGTCTATGGCTTTTAATCCCGTCACGCCGATAGAGATTTACAAAATGGTACAGGGTATGGTAAAAAGTCATTTGGACACGATGAAATACCGCTGAGCGTAATCAAAGATAATATAGATATACTGGCACACCCGATATCTGAAATAATAAATAACTGCGTCAATGAAGGCGTCTTTCCGGACTAATTTAAGTTAGCCAGAGTTCTACCACTATTTAAGAAAGGTGCTAAAACAGATCCAGGCACTTGCAGGTCCATTTCATTGTTACCGGTTCTATCCAAACTTTTTGAAAAAGTGATCAAATCTAGGCCTGTAAGACATTTGACTATTTTAAAAATAATTAACCGTAACCAGTTTGGATACCAAAAAAGTAAAGGACACTAGATGCGATAGACTCGTTAGTTAATAACGTGGTAAATAAGCTGAACAATACACTTGAAAGTTGCTGGCTTATTCCTAGACTTAAGTTCGGCGTTTGATATATCACGGAGTAAGATAAAATGTTTTAAAAATTTTGAATTCTTATTTGACCAATAGGAAAAAGTACGTCGAACTTAAATCACTTCACGAAGGTGTGGAAGAAATTCATAAATCGAAATAATTTACTGTAACTAGAGGTGTTCCGCAGGGTTCGGTGTTGGGCCCCATTTTCTTTATAATATTTCTTAACAATCTAACTAAATACATAAAACATTTTAACATATGCTGACTTGATAATATTTGCTGACGATACGAGTGCTGTTATAGCTGATGACAATGTAGAGATCTTAAAATGTATTAATAGCCGCTTGTGAAAGCTGGTTTTCTATGAATAATCTTAAATTGAACGTAAGTAAGACAAAATGTATGTAAATATTTAGATCTACAGTTAGGAACATTAATAAACGTAGAATTCTTGGGAATGGATATAGTAGAAAGTTTAAAATTTTTGGGAGTACAAATTGATTATTTACTCAACTGGAAGACAACTAGAGTTACGAATACATCAAGTAGTGCGTGTTATCAGGTCTCTCAGGGATATTTTATCTATTGCCCAACTTCGTACCGTCTATTTGGCTCTAGTTGAATCTAAACTTTAGATATAGCATTAAAGGAGATAGCCAGTATTGGGCTAAAGTATGTACAGAAACGATACGTATTAAAAAAAGACTTAGATTTTTTACTGATTAAAAATAACATGTAACAATAATAACTTTCTACCGGAATGAGCTAAAAATTATAATTTGAAATATGGTTTTTAATTGAATGTAGTTCTAAAACTAGCTCCGTAAACAAGTTGTCATGTCATTTTAAGTTCGTTCTAAAACTAGTAGTTCTAAAGAAGTTATTAAAAAAACTATATATATTTTGTTTTTGTTCATGATGATGTTCATGACAAATGGTCATGAACATCATCATGACAAATGCAAAAAAAATGCAATGCAATGATCATTTATAAAAGAAAAAAGGACATTTGAAGAAATTATTGTTGTTTTAGTAATAGTTATTTATTTATTTAACAATAACATCGTTCAAAATCGTGTATTGGGCGACTGTTTCAAAACGAAACAATATCGATGTTTGGAAAATGTCAATGTCACGTCACTCCCGTCAAGTGCCATCATTCGTTTTCGTGCACTTACGGATGTGCTTATTCGATTTCTGCTATTTTTCTGACGACTTTGGATTGATTTTACGGACTTGGACACCGATTTTGCTTATAGACTGGATAATGGTGAATTGCGTGAGTTATGGTATCGCTACTGATCGTAGCAACGCTACTGGAAGTGTGCCTTTACATGATGAAGCAGTTCTTTCCATAATAAGGGCAAGGACTGGTCGTCGAACAGTGAGAATCTATAGCTGTACTATTATTTTTCAATTGGTACCGATTTGGGGCGTTACACGCTCATATAAAAGGGCTCTAATCGGTTTCGATTAATCAATCGGTCGCATAATTTAATCAGAGATAGTTTTTAACGATTTGTTTATTCTTCACCTATTAAATCACATCTAGGACGAGTCACTGACCGAAAATATGTCTGGTATTCTAACATTGTATACTTTTTCTTTTGCAGATTAACAATGCAGATCATGTGTGTTCTTCTTGCTGGAATCTTGCAAATGATACATTGAGACCTTAGTTGGGCAAGGTACCAAAATACCAGCACACCTCCTGCACCATTCCTCGATGATATATTAATTGAGTATGAAAATGAAGATGAATAAAATATTGAAAAAATAACTAGTTTTTATTTTACCTATCTAATTCCTTTTTTGTGCTATGCAATAATATGCTAATAGTAACATACAAATATGTTTTCAAACAATTAAATCAATGTGTCTATTTGAGTATGGTATTTACAATACATTTTGGCATTATAGAGGTACAATTCATACCATCTGCCGCCGCATAACCTAACCTAGTGACCCAAAAACTTATTTTCTTCCTAATTCCCATAGAATTTTGAAAAAAAAAAATTTCTGATATGAATATGTATGTGTTTTATCTATTAAATAATACATAAATGATTACTGTTCACATTTGGCCTAACGATGTATGGATTTCTGGCGATCTCCTTTTGGGGAAACAGCTATAAATTAAGGCAGCCTTAAGAACCATGCTTCGTTTAAATCAGACAGAATCATGTAACGAGCATTTTATTAAACTTAGAATTTTAATGGTACCATGTCTTTATATTTTAGTTCTCCTTACTCATTTAAAAACTTAAACGAGTTTGAAACAGACGATGAAACAAAAAATAGAGTAGATACTCGTAGAAATGAACTTCCTACTATTCTGCAGGCAAAGCTTAATGTTGTCAAACACTCGTCACGCGTGCAGTCTGTCATCTGTTTAACAAATTACCAGCAGAATTAAAGAATATTCAGAATGTGAACATGTTTAAAAATAAACTCAGGGCTTTGTTAATCTATACTAATATTATAAAGCTGAAGAGTTTGTTTGTTTGCTTGAACGCGCTAATTTCATGAACTACTGGTTCGAATTGAAAAATTCTTTTTGTGTTGGATAGTCCATTTATCGAGGAAGGCTGTAGGCTATATAACATTACGCTATGACCCTTAAGGGCTGAGCAGCGGGTGACACCGCGGGGAACAGCTAGTCAATAATAACGTGGACGAATATTGTAATGACAGAAAATATTAAAAACTATTATTCAATTAAACTTAAATTAAATATATGTACCTACCCATTGCTCTTTGACATTTTTATAATTGGTGGTTTTTATATACTTAATATTTTGACATTGACTGTATGTATTTGTCTATTATATTCTGCTAGGGCTTTTGTTTTGTGTCAATAAGAATATTAATATTCGTAAAGTTAGTACTTTTAATTTGAATAGACGTTCTAACTTCGATGTTGGGTGAGGAACGAAGTTACTTATACTATAATTTTTTATGTGCTTATTTTTGTGTGTACCTCCTGTGCAAATATTTCGACAGAAATGTATTTTTGTTATGAAATAAATAAACAAAATCCTTATAGATTCTGTGTGAATGACCAGTCGGGTGTCTGGATTTATGTCGGTGTTAATTTTTTGTTTAAAAAATGAAGTTGTCTGTTCTTCGTGTTAGTTTATGACACGGATCCGAGAGTTGATTTTCCAACAGTGCATTAACATATAGGCATCTATTTCGGTGTTGCTTGGTGAAAGAAGTAATTTCCTTTCCAGTTTTGATTAGGTTCGTAAGCGTTATTCTTATAAGCCAATTCTTTCAGGTTTTTCTTTCCCAATACTTTTAACGGTGTGTACGAAAAACCAGTTTACTTTTTTAATTGCCAAGAGCACAGTAATCGTATAGAAATACTGGTAGGTAAGCAATATATGTTATTATGATAAACAATATTGAGGAAAAAAATCGAAAATATTCCGATTACATTATTTTCATTTATATACTCTGGGTTTAGTCCTATAAAATAAACTCATATTCAACCCGTGAACAGTTTGGCTTGTGTGTTGTGTGGCACACACTGGACGAGTGGAAGAGCAAGTAGCGAGACGTGGAGTGGGCGTGTGCTGACTGACTACATTACATCTACTGTCAGCCGCTCGCCCGCGCCGAGGCGTGGTTCAATAGAAGCGTAATCATCTGTTCGTACCCCGCCGCCGACATGCTGATCGTAATCTATTTCATAACATTTTAATAAAAGTTTAATAAAACAAACACTACTCACCGGGCTAATCACGGAACACATCCGCATTTACAATGATGTTATTTACATTTAATATTGATGGCTTTAGGTTGACAATCCACTGGACAAGGTAGCCCAGAGCAGTGCAGTGGTGGCCCAGTGGTTACGGCGCCGTCTTACGAGTCGTAGCCTCAAGGCTTCAAAAAGCCAGACAGGCAAAAACGATGAAGGAAATCGTCGTGAAGAAATTGGCATGGAACCCAATAATTCTCTATATCCAACCCGCACTGGGCCCAGTTATTTTGATAGCAGTATGAATGGTTTTAGGTTGCTTCTATCTGGTTGAAAGAACGCGTAGTTTATAGGGTTCCGTAGTGAACAAGGAAAGGCACCCTTATAGTTTAGCCATGTCCGTTTGTCTGTCCGCAGCTTAGCTCAAAGACTCTGTTAGTACTAGAAAGCTGTAATTTGGCATGAATATACAGATTAGTTACGCCGACAGAGTGGTAAAATAAAATCTTGAAAAGGTGGGTTTGTTTTTTCTCGCGCACCTCGTAGTGTGATATGTCGTTGGATAGGTCTTTAAAAAGTATTGCGAGTTTGAACAAATAATTTTTCGAATAAGGGATTCGTTAGTGAAATATTTAGCTTTAATAAAGTGGTAATTTTTATTTTACTCAAATGTCCCTCTACCAGCTAAATGGTTGTGTTTGAGTGTGTGAAAAAATTCACGGTGGTAGCAAATATAACAAAATTAAAAGGAAAACTATCACAGCTAAGTAGGCTTTACAAGTTTACGAGTAATAGTCGACCAACTTATAAAATGTACTTGGATTTTCCTAAACATAACGTATCTTTTTTAACAGCAAATGTAAGTTTGTTATTTATTATTACAATAAAAATCATCCTTCGGTGGCAAATCCGCATATTTTCCTTTGACCTTACTTTGTGCGTGGCCCGACACGCACTTGGCCGGTTTTATTTCCATTAGGTAGAAGTATGTTTGGTTTAGAAAAAAATACGTATACAATTATACATATATATAATTTTAAAATCGGCCATATCTAATTCTACCCTGTCATAGAGAGCGTGTCCCAGCAGTGGAACATTATGCTTATATTTAGATCTCGGGCAAAATCTCAGCACGAGACTGCAATCCGTATTTACGACGGTTATGTTATGAACTGTTGAATGGTGTACGAGTTGTTTTGATATAGGTGTGTGTTGTGTCGGCGCGCAAGTGGCACAATTAGTGGCGCGGCGGAGTCAAGTGGTGACAATCAGTGCGCACAGCTTCACAATCTGTACTCGTGTCCACGACACTACAACAAGTCCCTACAGCAAAGACTAGTGTTGCGAATATAACAACTGTGTGTCACAGGCGGCGCGCAGCACTCAGTAGAGCTGTCTCGCTAACAACTGTGTGTCACAGGCGGCGCGCTGCACTCAGTGGAGCGTCTCTATAACAACTGTGTATCACAGGCGGCGCGCAGCACTCAGTAGAGCAGTCTCGCTAACAACTGTGTGTCACAGGCGGCGCGCAGCACTCAGTAGAGCTGTTTCGCTAACAACTGTGTGTCACAGGCGGCGCGCTGGACTCGTGGAGCGTCTCTATAACAACTGTGTATCACAGGCGGCGCGCAGCACTCAGTAGAGCTGTCTCGCTAACAACTGTGTGTCACAGGCGGCGCGCTGGACTCGTGGAGCGTCTCTATAACAACTGTGTATCACAGGCGGCGCGCAGCACTCAGTAGAGCTGTCTCGCTAACAACTGTGTGTCACAGGCGGCGCGCTGCACTCAGTGGAGCGTCTCTATAACAACTGTGTATCACAGGCGGCGCGCAGCACTCAGTAGAGCTGTCTCGCTAACAACTGTGTGTCACAGGCGGCGCGCAGCACTCAGTAGAGCTGTCTCGCTAACAACTGTGTGTCACAGGCGGCGCTTGACTCAGTGGAGCGTCTCTATAACAACTGTGTATCACAGGCGGCGCGCAGCACTCAGTAGAGCTGTCTCGCTAACAACTGTGTGTCACAGGCGGCGCACTGGACTCAGTAGAGCTGTCTCGCTAACAACTGTGTGTCACAGGCGGCGCGCTGGACTCAGTGGAGCGTCTCTATAACAACTGTGTATCAAAGGCAGCGCGCAGCACTCAGTAGAGCTGTCTCGCTAACAACTGTGTGTCACAGGCGGCGCGCTGCACTCAGTAGAGCTGTCTCGCTAACAACTGTGTGTCACAGGCGGCGCTTGACTCAGTGGAGCGTCTCTATAACAACTGTGTATCACAGGCGGCGCGCAGCACTCAGTAGAGCTGTCTCGCTAACAACTGTGTGTCACAGGCGGCGCGCAGCACTCAGTAGAGCTGTCTCGCTAACAACTGTGTGGCACAGGCGGCGCGCAGCACTCAGTAGAGCTGTCTCGCTAACAACTGTGTGTCACAGGCGGCGCGCTGGACTCAGTGGAGCGTCTCTATAACAACTGTGTATCAAAGGCAGCGCGCAGCACTCAGTAGAGCTGTCTCGCTAACAACTGTGTGTCACAGGCGGCGCGCTGCACTCAGTAGAGCTGTCTCGCTAACAACTGTGTGTCACAGGCGGCGCGCTGCACTCAGTGGAGCGTCTCTATAACAACTGTGTATAACAGGCGGCGCGCAGCACTCAGTAGAGCTGTCTCGCTAACAACTGTGTGTCACAGGCAGCGCGCTGCACTCAGTAGAGCTGTCTCGCTAACAACTGTGTGTCACAGGCGGCGCGCTGCACTCAGTGGAGCGTCTCTATAACAACTGTGTATCACAGGCGGCGCGCAGCACTCAGTAGAGCTGTCTCGCTAACAACTGTGTGTCACAGGCGGCGCACTGGACTCAGTAGAGCTGTCTCGCTAACAACTGTGTGTCACAGGCGGCGCGCCGCACTCAGTAGAGCTGTCTCGCTAACAACTGTGTGTCACAGGCGGCGCGCAGCACTCAGTAGAGCTGTCTCGCTAACAACTGTGTGTCACAGGCGGCGCGCTGGACTCAGTGGAGCGTCTTTATAACAACTGTGTATAACAGGCGGCGCGCAGCACTCAGTAGAGCTGTCTCGCTAACAACTGTGTGTCACAGGCGGCGCGCTGGACTCAGTGGAGCCTCTCTATAACAACTGTGTATCACAGGCGGCGCGCAGCACTCAGTAGAGCTGTCTCGCTAACAACTGTGTGTCACAGGCGGCGCGCAGCACTCAGTAGAGCTGTCTCGCTAACAACTGTGTGTCACAGGCGGCGCTTGACTCAGTGGAGCGTCTCTATAACAACTGTGTATCACAGGCGGCGCGCAGCACTCAGTAGAGCTGTCTCGCTAACAACTGTGTGTCACAGGCGGCGCGCAGCACTCAGTAGAGCTGTCTCGCTAACAACTGTGTGGCACAGGCGGCGCGCAGCACTCAGTAGAGCTGTCTCGCTAACAACTGTGTGTCACAGGCGGCGCGCTGGACTCAGTGGAGCGTCTCTATAACAACTGTGTATCAAAGGCAGCGCGCAGCACTCAGTAGAGCTGTCTCGCTAACAACTGTGTGTCACAGGCGGCGCGCTGCACTCAGTAGAGCTGTCTCGCTAACAACTGTGTGTCACAGGCGGCGCGCTGCACTCAGTGGAGCGTCTCTATAACAACTGTGTATAACAGGCGGCGCGCAGCACTCAGTAGAGCTGTCTCGCTAACAACTGTGTGTCACAGGCGGCGCGCTGCACTCAGTAGAGCTGTCTCGCTAACAACTGTGTGTCACAGGCGGCGCGCTGCACTCAGTGGAGCGTCTCTATAACAACTGTGTATCACAGGCGGCGCGCAGCACTCAGTAGAGCTGTCTCGCTAACAACTGTGTGTCACAGGCGGCGCGCTGCACTCAGTGGAGCGTCTCTATAACAACTGTGTATCACAGGCGGCGCGCAGCACTCAGTAGAGCTGTCTCGCTAACAACAAGTGAGCGATGCAGACAGTGGTGCTGTGTCTACTGGACTATTTCGTACAGATCGAGAACAGATTGTACCTCGGATCATGGACTGTGTATGTGCTGGTGTCATCACAAGTGGCAGCGATCATGCCGCAAAATTGTAATGATGCTGATTTAAAATGACTGTGTCGCGAGAGCAGTGGTGGCCCAGTAGTAGCGGTCTCGATTTACGAGGTCGGCCGAATTGTAGGTCGTGGGCTCGAACGCCTCGTACCTAAGCGCCCCGAGGTACTGCAGAGTGAGGAAGTCTGATCCTAGCAGTGGGAACATTACAGGCTGATTATGTCCCTAGCGGCAAATGAGTGGAAACTCAAAATAATGAAGACAATGCAGCTTAACTGAATGTTATTAACATGGTAATAAGTGGCGTATGACGTCACGCAGGTGTAGTGAGTGATAATGATAACACACGATAAGCGCGCCTCTCGGCCGCGATGCCGTTGCGCCGCCGTAAGTAGGCCGATGTAATCACCACCGCTACGTCAACACGCGGAAACAACAAACGGCCACAAACCTGTATAGTTAGTCATTTGTACATTAATAACTTACATAAGAAACAAATATGGCGCCCACTTGCCACTGCGCATCGATCCATTTCTGAAAATCAAGCGAGGGCGCCTTGCTTATGGTGGACTGCATAATGCTTGCAATCATGTAGGTACCTACTTGTTTACACTGTCGAAAGAAACGTTGGATTAAATGACTAACATAAAAGGCAGTCATCTAGTTTTTGGTATATTGTTATAGGTAAATTGTATTGCAGTGCAGAGCACACTTTTTTTTTGTACCTCATAGGCCAAAAGACAGGGACACACCTGCAGAAGCACGACACTGTGTCGTCGATGTCGAGCGGCAGCACCGGTGGCGCCGGACTCGGTGCGGGGGACGGCGGCACGCTGCGGTACTTGACGTGCAGCACGCGCCGGGCCGCGCGCGCACCGCTGCGCCGCAGGATGCCCACCGGCCAGCGCGCGCCCGACCGCCCGACCGCGCTCTCCTCGCAGCCGCCGGCGCCGCCGGCTGAGCTCATCCTGCGCACCCACGCCTGCACCACCATGCACCTCGCGCTCACTGCACGACCCACTGACACCGTCACACAGCGACACCGGCGCACCGTACCGCGGAGAGCGACACTATCCGCGTAGCGGGACCGCGGTGCGAGGGAGTCTGGTCTGTAGCGGAAAAAAACGGCGCTCACGTTTGCGCACCGCGGCCGACTGAGACGGCGGCGGCGAGAGGACGCGCCGGCGCCGCGCGGTGACATCACGCCTTATCAGCACACCTGTGAGCGCGGGGACACACCGACACACACCAAACAACGCCATGTTTACACTGCACAACGCACTGCTAACTCTAAACATGTTTTCCCTGACGTTGACGCTACTTCGTTATTCTTTATACGCCTGATTCACATTGGCTTAGGTGCTACAATGAAGAATAATCACAGGAAGCTTCATATGGAAGCACCACCGAAGATCTGTAAGAATCTGTGTGATACATCCTGTGATATACTAATAAACGTAGCGTGACGCTTTACGGTTCCGTGTAGACTAGTTCTCACTTATCCCGGGCGGCGAGTGCACACTCGTTCATCTACTTACTGATAATTTGGTGGTTTTATTCTAAACCCTAACTAGTGTTTCTAGTGAACACCACAATGGTGACGAGTAAAAGCGCAGTAAGTGAAATTATGTACTTGCTTACGGCAATTGGTCAGCAACAAAATTATGAATAAATAAAAAAAATAGTGACTGTGATCTCAGTGAAAATTTGTAACAAGCCTCATCATAACATCACGCCTGTAATCCCGACGGTGATCTAAGTGAAATTTGGTGTCAAACATCATCATAAAATCACGCCTGTAATCACCATAGGATTAGGCATAGTGTAGGTACCTATTAGGTACTCCAACATTTCGCTCGTTATGTTTAAGTCCCAAGTACTTAACAGGGGGCGAACCAATTACTATAGCAAAATTCAGTATTAATGATGATTTGTTTCCGTAATTATGTTCATTTGTTAGCTTAAGGACAGATTCGCTTTACGCCAGATTCGCGTTAGGTCAGATTCGCGTTATGTCAGATTCGCTTAGAGACAGAATATCTACAGACCGCAACATAGAGTTCCTTTGTTCGCATAAGGACAGATTCGCTTTACGCCAGATTATTACACCATAATATTTTAATTTCGACGAACGACTTATCTATCACGTTCCAATAACTTCTTGTAAATTGATATACAAACTGCAACATTCAACTAATTTGTTACTGGCTGCTTATTACGTAAATGCCAAATGGGAAGTCCTAATTGTCATAGTTTTGTGACATGCGGTTTGTTTTTCTCAGTTTATTTTGCAAAATTATTTTTGGTGAGATACTATAAGTTTCTCTGAAACCATGGAGATAGCTGGAACAAGCAGCGAAGTGTCGGACGTGAAATTTATAACCAGTAAAAAAGGAGGTAAAGTGTTGCTTCGTGGTGGGCACAGATACAATTTTGTGCAAAATAATAAAACGGGAAAATTTGTACCACATCGATAACAATAGACGCTACTAACAAAATAGTAAAGGAGGCCAACCACGCATGTTGTCCTGATATGGCCCGTAATTTAATTGACGGAATTATGGATGGTTTAAAAGAAGAAGTTTGTACTAATCTTGAAGCCGTTCCGAAACTATTTGAGAACTATGTATATAAACATTCTAAAGAATTAAACAATTGTGAAATAGAATATTCCGGTAAAAAAGATATGTTGTACAGGGCTCGTCGTAAATATCTTGGTATGGAAAAAACTACTTTTCAACATGTCAAAGATGTGCGGTAGCCTGAAAAATTAGTGGAGAAATTCCTTTTTTTGATGAAGGTGAAGAGGAAAAAAATTTAATATTGGGATCCTCTTTAGCCAAACAAAATTTAAAAATTCACACTAAATACTATGGGGACGGTACATTTAAAGCGACACCGAAACCATTTTACCAAATTTATTCGTTGCATGTACAACAAATGAAGGAGAGTTTGTTAATTTTGTGCCATAAATTTACTGTTTGTTACCAAACAAGTCTCAACAAACATGTGTAGATTCTTAAAAAACTATTTTTCATTGGACATTGTTGAATTTAAGTGTGATTTTGAAATAGCAACAATTAATGCCATTAAGATTATATATCCAAATGTCCAAATAAAGGGCTGTTTTTACCATTTTTAAATGCTATATGGAAAATGAGTAAGATAATTGGCCTGGATATAACAAACGAGGGCAAAAATATAACGAGAATGTTTACTCAATTAGCACTGCTACCTCCAAATTTAATCCCTGAGGCTTACACATCTTTATTAGAAGCTGGCCCTGCTACAGAGGAATTTGTTAAGTTTCAACACTATTTTTCGGCCCAGTGGCTAAAGAAAGCCATTTCTGTACAATTTTCTTGTTACGGCGAAAAGATCAGAACAACAAATGGTCTAGAGGGATACCATCGTAGACTGAATTCAAAAATACCGCCCAAACCAGCCTTATATTATTTTCTTCAGTTGCTAAAAAAGAAACTGAAATACAAGAAAGAAAATTAGGTTTAAGTCTTTACAATCAAGGGAAAAGACGAAGGCTAGAAAACTTAAAAAAAGATAAAAAGTCTTTAAGCGAATCTGTCCTTAAGCTAACAAATGATTGTTTACTTTGTAAATATTTAACTAAAATATTCCCTAGGTCTCGAAAAGATCGCTTTTAGCGATAAGACCGCCCATGTTGTCACCCTATGGGAATTTTTTTCTTGTATGAATGTTACTTGTATGGTGTACATAATTAAGAATATTCTATTCTATGATACATGAAAAAACTGAAACTGTTCTAAAATATATTATTATGTACTTACAATACACAATATGTATAATACAAAATAATACAGTATTTAATGAATATCGTTTATTCCCTCAATTGTGTTATATTTCGATCAACAGTTGTTAGTGTTACTTATATAATATCCTATGCGCGATCTTCGTCTGCGATAAGCTGAGGGACGTGCAGCATGGATCGATGAACTGAGTAATTACGTCACTAAATGTCACTCGTAAACAGAATCGAATGTTGGAATGAAGTTACGACATTTTGATAAGTCTCTGTATTTTTCTGACTTTAATGAAATGGCTTAAAATCATCAAAAATGGAGGTACCTACATATTGTTGACCAAATCCGTTTGCAAACAATATTATCGAAAGACCAATTCTGATAAACTCGATAAAAAATAATTTAAAAAAATGTATCTACGAGACCAATTTCTCGTAAATACCAGTTTTAATCGGAATTAATTTTCGATCAAAACCTGATGTATCGAAGGAAATCTTCGATAAAATCACCAAAGTTTTAACCAAGTGCCCCTTCGACAACCTCAAAGTAATGGAGATAAATATTACTTTATCTATCGTTAAAACTGCAAATAAAATATAATAATGGTAGAAAATGCCTAAAATGGTGGAAAATGCTTATGGCATTAAGTCCGCCTCTGTACTTTGTGCTTGATGTGTTAAATAAATAAATAAATAACACGTGCCCATTGATAAAATTTAACCAAAAACGAAAGTACTACCTACGAGAACATTCTCTCTTAAATTCCAGTTCGATAATTTCGAAGGAATGAAGGCAATTATCACCTCACCTATTGTTAAAACTGAATAAGTATCATGAAATCTGTTAAGGCTAATGATTTTTGACTAAATCTAAAAAGTGTTTTGTGCTGTCATCAAAAACAAAATAAGAAATAAATAAGATGCAATTCGATTACTTTTATTGTGAATCGGATCGATGCCATTCAATAAGATCCTAGAATCGTATCGCATGGTCACGATTCAGATAATCCAAAGTACCGATGCAAGTATCGTACATCCCTAGCTCCGACGTGTATTAAAATTATAGTGGCCGCTTTGCTTAGTTAACACTTAACGGGGACTTATAAAGAAACCCTTGGTGAGACTTGCAAGCTACAGTTTGTTCAAGTGCTATGTTATCAGAACTCACAGAACTCTTTGTTATTGGCCGGATACGACCAATAAATTTGTTTCTTTTGTTAAAGCCAAAATAATAAGTTAAGCGATTTGCTTATTTTAACTTCAAAAACTTTATTGTACTTATGTTTTGGTAAAAATAATAAGAATTTGTCGAGACAACCTTGAATTTATTTTACTAATATAGTGTTTATCTCGACTTAATTAAGAAAGGTTATTTTGATTCTCGGTGATACAGCAAGAATCGAAAATAATAACAATAGTTTTCTCTCTTAAAACTGTAAAAAGGCCGTTAAACAAATACACAATAGAGTCAGAGTATAAAATGCAACAAGTAAATAGCCTTAATAAAATTGACAACTAATGAAACCAAATATCTCACTAGAGAGGTTCAATTTTTGGCAGTAAAGTTCACAAATAATAGTCAGTGGTTGAAGCCCTGCAAATCATACAATTCGCATAAAAGATGACAAAAGGTCATAACCAAAACCACTGCAAAACAAGGTCCAATAAAAGAAAAAGTATTTACCACAGGTCGGCCAAAACGTAAAGCGTGAAAATGGTTAACTCTCGTCAAATGACTAGAGTAAGGCGCGCCTCGAAAGGTTCTCAAAATTGGTACTCATAGTCGTCAGATTAAGGAAATTAGGAGGTCCCTCGAATGCGTGAGAGTCGAGGCGATACGTCACGAATACGTCATTATTTGGAGGAATATTCCGTTAGTTATATTGGCTAAGCTTATTTTGTGAGCAGTCTGTGAGCGCGTTATCTGTGACTTTCAACTTGAAGTGTCAACACTTGTCAAATGAAAGGAGAACATAAATAAACAAACCCTAATAATTTATGGCATGTATTTAACGCGGCGACAAACTAATGTGATTTAGGGTTTTCAAAATAATTAAAATGGGTAGCAAAAGTAATAGGTTGGCAGCTACAGTGAAGTAGTGTATTAATTCAAGGACTCTGAAAAAGACCTAAAATAAGGTTACTAACCACTAGGTTGTAGACAAGGCGTAGTCGACGTAGCCCCGCTGCGCGGGGCTCCTGTTTGCAGGGTTTAAAATAACCTAACACGAAGGGGATTCCGGGGTCTTAGTTTGCTCACTTCGCTCACTCACTAGACCCCGCCATCCCCGTCAAACCTAACCTGTCCAAGTCGGGGTGCCACAAGTCTCTCTCAGCCTTGGCTCGCTCTTGTTTCCTATATTCTCCTTGCCGCAATGACCGGATAAATATTTACTTGGTACAATAGTCGCTCATTCAGGTTATTGGTCGCCAATTAAGTTTTTATTCGGCCGATTAATTATTTCCCATAATGTTATCCACTTGTACCTAAAACCATGTCCTGGGCAAAAAATATGGTGATACTTGAGAAGTGGATGGCTAACTTGATAAGTTTTTGTGTGTGCAAAAAAAGATACTTGAAAGTTTCGTGTTGCATAAAATCGTAAAGCCGCTAACACTTGGGATTATGGGTGGAATTGGCAATCCACGTCTGTTACCACCAATGTCTTGAAATAATAGCGGTAGCAAGAAACTCATCACAATATCTGTAGTGAAGCGAAATCTAATTTTAAATTCATTTTCATAAAACACAATAGGAATTTCTGCATCTCTTATATAACGTCGCGATATGTAATCGTAAGGATTATCGTATAAATATTCAATAAACTCTTCAAAAGACATTATGAAAATCGGATAGAAATACGCGTGTTTTGATTAAAAGCGCCTTGTAAAATACCTCATGGAAGCTTCAAGGTAGATCGCGACGTAACTTATATTTGACAGTTGGTTCCTCAAGTCAAACTCACCTCGACTGAGGAAACTGTTTGAGATGAGTAAAATAACAACTATGAATATGAAACCGCCTTAGTGAGGATGAGTCGAGGAAATCATGAGGTTTTGTCTTTGAATACGGGTGATTCTGCATAAAAAAGGAATAAACAAAGTCCTTTACTAGCCAAAGAGTACTTACTCAACAAAGAGCTAAGATACAAGGTCGTCTACTAGCCAAAGAGTACTTACTCACCAAAGAGCTAAGATACAAGGTCCTCTACTAGACAATGAGTACATACTCACCAAAGAGCTAAGATGGGGAGACACAACAGGGAAATCCTTAAACAATTGAAAATTAATCAATGCGAAAATCAGCCTGAAAGAGTGATTTGTTATAGTACTTATTGATGTATATTAATGATGTACACCTCAACTACACAGATAAAAAAAACACCATTAGAGCTGTTTTATGCAAGACCGTTCAGAGGTGAAGTGAAGATAAAGAACCATAAACAGATCTCGAAGTTGATACAACCATTCAAAAGTTGGACAGATTTATTAAACGGAGATAGCAGAAAAGTTACACATTGAGAATTGGGATTGAAGAAAAAGTACATGTAGAGAACATGATGAACGAAAATAATATACCCCCGTAATTTAATCCACACCGCAGCGTACTGAAACATAAGGTTTGCCGAAACTGGTCAAGACTACCGAGACATGACGAAGATCATGGAACACCTAAAGAAGGTATAAATAAGAATAATGAAAACTGGTCAATTGAAGCTATCGATCACAAAACGTAAGATAAAGTTACATACAGTATTTTAAAATTAAGCATAGTGCAATAAAGTAAGTTTAATGCTAAATAGTGCAGGTACTGGAAGTACCTAATTTTACTTTAAAAGAATGAATGACTGAATTCTAAATGACGCAAAATATTGTAACTATTGTACTTAAAACTAATTTTATAAAAAAAATAAAGAAACAATGTTTATGCCTACAATATTTGCACCTGGATTATGTCTATTGACATTATTAATTTATCTGAAATTGTTAAAATTTTAATAAAGTGTACCTGTGTTAGCATAATTTATATTATATGGTAACATATAAAAGTAATTGTATTCCAGATATGTAAATTTAACATTATAACTATTACACCAATTAACATAACCTACACATTTTTGTAAAACATTTTAAAAGACTAAGTATGGAGTTTCTTCCCCATTCTTCTCCATACAAACTACCTTCGCGAATGGGAAAATGAAATGAACTCATTTCCTAAAGTGCTCTCTAATGGTCTAATATTTTCATATAAAAAGGAAGAGATGTGATATACTAATAAACGTAACGTGACGCTTTGCGGTTCCGTGTAGACTAGTCCTCACTTATCCCGGGCGGCGAGTGCACGTACCCTTAAAGTAGTTCATCTACTTACTGATAATTTGGTGGTTTTATTCTAAACCCTAACAAGCCTTTCTAGTAAACAACACACGCAATGAGTGGCGCTCGATCTCTTCCTTCTCTTCTCGCTTGCTCACTACTTCCTATTGCTTTAGTTTTCTCTTTCTTTTGCTAATCTCCAAAATGGACTAAGTTTAGATACGTATTGTACGGGAGGTACTGCTAATTTGACGAAGACTTCATTAAAAAATCATGTCAAATAATAGTTTAACCATAGCACAGCAGAGGTCTGCGCGTCAGCTGCTCCGTAAATGGGAGAATCTAAAAAAACTATTTCATACCACGTCGAAACCTCATGAGATCAGCTAAAACATAGTCACCATGTAAGTGGGGGGAATATATTTTAGCTGCGTAAGATGTTATGTGGGCTGACTTGACTTGTATGCTCCAATTTTTCATCCAATCTTGAAATCTTGTTAGACCTTGTTCCCCAAATGTTCCCAATGTTCTGAAGGCATCTGTAGGATCTTGTCTAGAGCTAATTATCGCTGTGTCGTCTGCGAAAGTAGTCACTGCTGACCTTGGGCTCTGTGTCAATTCTGCTGTGAATATGGTATATATAGTACCGTACCCAGAACAAACCCCTGAAGTGCGCCGTCAACTATATAATGGAAGCATGGTGTGCTTTCATCTTCTCGTACTTGGATTAATCGTTCTGACAGATAAGACTCCAGAACTAGATAGTTGTGAGAAGAAAATAATTTTATTAGCAACCCCCTGTGCCGTAAACTATCAAAAAGGCCTGCAGCACGTCCAAAAACCTGCCGAGCAGTAATCCTTCTTCTCCAAGGAAATCCTGATGTTCTGACACACTATCCGTCTGATCAATTGATGCGTGCTCTCGTCGGAAACTAAATTGATGATCTGGGATTATTGACGTTCCAGTGATCGTATTTAGAAGCCTCTCCAACAGAATCTTCTCAAACATCTTTGAGATAATTAGCAGCAAGCATAGTGGCCTGTATAAGGTGACTTCACTTGCGGCTTGTCAGGTTTGGAAACCATTACTATCTGGGATACTTTCCACAGATATAATGATAATGGCCAGTTTCTTGGACACTATTAAGCGCAGACCACACCGCCAGCTAGCGAGGCGGACAAAGCATCGTTTCACCTGTATTCATTTTTGGTTCAAACCGTGAACTATCGAAAGAGCCGAACGAAGTATGAAAAGGGCCTGATTCGCCAGCCCGCCAGCTGGCGGTGTGGCCTGTGCTTTAAACAAGCAAGGGATGTAGATTATGGCGTTACGTGAGCGTTCTTTGAGTACCATTTTGTCAATGAAGTCATATCCCCACACTCCCACAACCCTTTTGTCATCTAATAAGCTGATTGTTTTTATCACCTCTCGTAGAGACGTCGCGTCTATTGGAGTATAAACTCATCTATACTTAGGAATCTTATTGCCATGTCCAGCAGCGTGCACATGGGATGTTATTTGATGGCGTGTGTTAATAATCGTGTTTTCTATCTGAGTACTGTACAAAGAAACAAATCGTGCTGGCCAATTGTAACTTAGAGAGGTTACTAAGGTTGAATATTGCTCAAACACAAAATAAGTAGAGGTAACCTTGGATAGAGCACTAACATAAATATATAAGTCTCACTGCGTCAAAACGAAGCAGAAGGTCGGGACCCGCTATAACGTGCTTCGTTTCGCTTCGTCTGATTTCTAATAACTGGGGAGCAGCATCTAATGTAATTCGCACAACAGGCATGTCTTTATGCATCTCTGCTGGTGAATTTTCGTGTCCAGTGTGGCATCGGTCCACTCACACCAAGCAAGTAGACACTACACTAAATTTATTTATTTATTTGAGAACACGTAAAATATTACAGAAAAATACAATCTATTGCACAAATGCACAGTTCAAAGTTCATCCTCTAAATGAAAGGTGCCGTGCTACTTAAAAATAAAAACTTAAAAAGCTCTACTCTCTAGCAGGAGTCGCACCATCTGCCACCTACCGTACGAAGGGATATCGCATGCGCTCAGGAAAAAATAATCAAGAATTATTCCCGACATTCCCTCTACGACTGACACAGCGACCCCGTGGTTTAGAACTAGCAAACGCTTCTTGCGATCTACACAGGCTATCCAGAATAAACCACCAAATGTGAGAAGCAAACTGTGGGAAAACAAGTACCTACCACCTCCGCACTTTGTCAAACCCCAGGAATTTTCGCCTCTTGGACACAATTTGCAGTGGCCTTTATGAAAGGCACTCAATCGATTGCGCACCCAAATAGGTAGCTGCAAACATACTTTGACAAAATGGGGGATTGAAGATCTTTCCAACACTCAGTGTGAACTCACTGCTTTAGTAGAGCGCATAGTGAAGCGACTGTGCTCGAGCCATAGAAAAATAATTAGTCACTTTTAGACAAGTGACTAATTATGCTACAGCGGTGCTTCTGACCAGATCATGACCTGCTTGCTGGAATGTCCTGTGTCCCTATACCTGCACATTAGTGGACTTAAAAAATGCTACAGACGCCGAAATTTACGTGGCTACCTACTGGGCCCATGAAATTTAACATGTAGGTCAACTCTGGGTTTAACTATGAAAAAGACATTGACTATTTTTGGTATTAACTATTATTTGTTTTGTGATGATTTAAGTTTATCAATAATGATGTCAATAACTCCTCTTTTTAATTATATTGGTTTAATCTATGATTTAATATTTTATCTTGTTTTGTAATGTTCAAAGAGTGTATGAATAACAAAACCTTATTTTTTTATAGCAAAATAATTCAACTATTGGCATTTATTTTCATATCATCATCATCATTATTATTTCAGCTGAAAGACATCCACTGCTGGACATAGGCCTCCCCCAACATAGCATTTATTTTAGCTGAATAATATATTAACAATTATTAGAAACAATTTAGTTATGATTAGGTAGGAACATTACATTTTGTAAGTAACATGGTAAAAAATAGGCAATATTCCCAAACAAAATTTGACTCCATTTTGAATTTACTAGCACAGTCACATTGTGTCACAGAGCCACAAAGAGATACAATTGGTAACCAACATTTCGGAATTACTGTAATCCGATTACAATAAAATGGTGAATTATGTTTGAAGCCCTAAAATCATGCTTTAAATAAAGCCATACATCTCTGTGTCACACTAGGTTTTATACCTATACTAAGTTTCTTAGTTATTTATACTATGTCCTTTGGATATTTGTTCAATTCAGGACAAATTTCAATCTGATAACAAACTCCAAATAAAGTCGTGACTCTAGAATCAGTTAAAGTATTTATTTCAATTATACCATTAGCAGACACTTAAAACTGTCAGAAAGTTGTACAAATCTCTATAGAGAAAAATATACAAGAAACTTCATAGATATTAATGCAAATTAATACAAAATCTTATGTCCACAGTTGATACAGAAGTTCCACGTGATTGAGAACATGGTTGAGGTTTGGTGATTCAATCATTGTAACCATTGTGAAGAGAGTAGTTTCACAGCAACCAAGTTTGTTGGTGTCCATCCCTACATTACAGCAATGCAAAAATAAACTTGAGAAAATGTTGTTCAATTAATTGGTCCTAACAAAGAGAACACAATGTTGTCAGAATTGTTCAAGCAAACTTGACTTGCCGGTTCACTAAAGTTTCACCAAAACTCCATTGACAAATTTTCATTTTACAACCAACGTTTCGTATACTATTTATTTCGAAAACAACTTATTCCACAAATGTATTATTTTATAAACACTCGTTTTACATACATTTATTTGGCAAACAATTCTTTTTACAAATGCATCAGATGATATTTAATCATTTATACATTTTTCATTTCTCATTCAACTCCCCGTGATGTCGACCATCTAGGCTTAGCGTTTCCGTCAGCAGGTAGACTGTAGAATGATGAAATGACAAATAATGTTTTTGCCAATTGTTACTTGTCAAGTAAAAATGTTTGAATTAATGTTTGGTGAACTGACTGGTCACCTGACTTGCCACTTTGTCTGCATGTATTTTGCATTTCATAACTTTTTTGTCCAGGTTGAAAAGTTGTTTATTTCTTCTCCAGGTCCCAGATAACCAATCTATCCAATTTCTAAACAATTGGTTCAGTAATTTAAATGTGAAAAGGTAATAGATAGACAGAGTTAATCTCACATTTAAAATAATAATAAGTCCTTACAGAGTTAGAGTTAATGGACTAATAGCCAAAAACCTTGAGCAACACTTTAGAAGGCTCTCATTGCGCTGCTGGGTCAAGGGTTTGATTCAGAAAGCAGTACTCCTGGACCTGGCACGCATAGTGAGGAGGTTCCTCTCTCTGGAGCCCAATGGGCTACTATTTTTTCTATTATTAAATGTTTTTTATTTGGTTTTGTTTTAAAAACGCAAAATAATATGTACAAAATATAATAGAATGAGAATAAAGAATGATGTATTGTCTTATTAGAAATGAATGCTAAGGGAATGAATAAGGCAGTGGTCTTTTCGGCAGAGTTTCAACGATTTGGGAAGTGTCAGTTACCAAGTAGACACTTTCTTCTACCCTAACAACTTACTAACAACACAGGCAACATTCAAGAGTGCATCACTCGCAATCACTTATAGGAGGTATGAAGGAGGTACCGAATGGAAGAAATTGTGAAAGGAGAGTATTGAACAACAAGTTTCGTATGAACAATGGCGTGCGGCCACTCACCCCATGAACCAGTCGACGGTGTCGCGCAGGTACTCCGGTAGTCGCTCCAGCTTGACGGATTCTCTCCGGCTTGCTTCTCAACCAAAAATAACAGCACTTTAGAGCAATACTCCCGATAAGTCCGCGCCTTAGCCGCACACAATCACTAGCTGTCTCATCACACTGCGCGCTGATAACCGACAGATTAAAACTAACTGTACTCTTTGGACGAGTTGAAATCTGATGTTAAGTAGAGCGTGTCGCCGTCGCAAAACCCTATCATTGAAAATTTTCACTACAAATGATCAAAGCAGCTGAGCCTTCATCGCCATGTTGCGCAACTTAAACCATTTATTTTTAGAAAATATTGTTCGCCACCATATTATCTAACTTTAATTAATTGTTTTGCACAACAAAGTTAACATTATCTGTTTGTAAAGTTAATTAAAATTTATATTGCTAACTGAAACATCAAACACTTATAATGAAAATGATACACAAAAAAAACAGAGACAAATGGACAAGAAATAACATTCTTTTTAACTTTTTTGCTATAGCAACACTTTATTTTCTGTCAAATTGGAATTTACTTGTACCTTACGAATGTGGTAGGAGCATGGACTTAGTATACAAACTGGACTGAGCAATTTAACAGAAAAACATGATGTTATTAAAGATATTTATTAAAGAGGCAGGCGCGGTCCCAGCCTAAGCCTTTGGGGGAGGGCGGGTAAGAAAGGGTCGTAGCCAGGTATTTGGTTAGGACGGGTTTCCCCGAATAAAATAAAGCAGATTTTGGGTGTTAAACTAATGGGTAAAATTGATAAGAACAAATTTTGAAAAACGAAACTATATCAACCATCTCTGGATTTACCTCAAAACAATCATGTGCGCCCACAGGTTTATTTCCAAGAGAGTGCATCTTCAGCTTCCCGAAAAGAGCTTGTACTCCATCACGGATATGTTAGGTTTTCGTTTGTCGGTGACGATTCATGCAAGGAATAATTTTGTCGACTTAGAAAAGCCTATCAATTGAGAAAACTTAGAATTCAAGAGCGAGCGCAGCAAGCTCATAAAAGTTTGCACCATAGACTATTGTGTACCAGTGTTTTACTATTGTGTACCTGTGTGTTTTAAAATCTGTGAAATACCATATTTCAAGCAAATAAAATGAATCTGAATCTGAATCACTCTGTTCGAATTTGATAGGCTTTCAGAAATTGTGTCAATTTATAAAGAAAAACTGAAAAGAACGCAGAATGTCAGAGCGAGCGTAATTTATACAGAAATGAGAATAGAAGGGACTCTGTCAACTTTTTCAGAATTGAAAAAGTATAAATGTATGGGCAAGCGAAGCGAACGAAAAAAATATAGAATTCAGCCTCTGATAGGTTGATTGCTTTATAGTTGACCGTGATTTCGGGGGGGTTGACCCCTCCCCCCTTGCCTACGGCTCTGCCCTTGAGATATTTAGGTTTTCAAGTTTTAAAATGAAGAGAACGCAAAAGCGAGCGAGACGAGCCGGGCCTCTAGGTCTCTCAGTTTAATAGAGTTCAGAAACAGGGTGGGTCATGACTCCCGCCCCCCTGGATCCGCTCTGGAATAGAATGCAAGAGCGAGAGAAGAGAGCTTCAAAATTCAAAATTAAAGCAGCCCGCCTCCTTCCCATGCATTAGGTTTTTTTTGGTCTTTCATACAGAGATGAGAATATAAGTAAATTAAAAAGGCAGGATGTACTTGCGAGCGAAGCGAGCTCGAAAATTTTAGCATTCTGTCCCAAAGAGAAACTAACCTTTAATTTCTCTTGTTAAACGATTAAGCAGGAAGTTAATAGTTTGTATCCGAAAAAAGCTATTTTAAGACGGTTTTTCAATTAAGCGTGTATGATTTGGCGGGTCATGACACCTGTGTCCCCTGTTTATTTCTGTCTTATAGGGTGACCAAACATTTTATAAAAAATAAGAAACTTCGTTTTGAAAGAGATAGTTTGTTTAGGTTAACACATCAACGATTAAAATAGTGAAATTATGATTTATGAAAAAACAAAAACTGTAAATTTAAAATTATAGTTTTTCTCGAAAATCATAGGTATTTGAAACTTTGACATTTATGTTTTATTTTATGTGGGGAATCGTGTACCTACCCAGGTTTTTTTATGAATAGAAGTTATGATAGTTAGACTACAACATTGTTGCATGCCTTATGTCAAATAATGAACTACGATCTGGTTGGCATGCGTGGCTTATGATAAAGTAGGTAAGAGTGCATGCAGAATTTTGTTAGGGACCCTGGCCTTTTCATGCTCTTTTTCCGTTGCTCTGCAATATTTAAATACAGGAAAATACTACTAAAACTGTTGACAAACATTGTAATTTAAAAATCCGCCGGCTTGAAATGTAGGCTGCACACAACAGAACAGTTTGCTATCAATAGTAAATTATACCACATTTTATCCAATTAGGTTTGTTAAATTATATTCAATTCTAATATTAAAAGTATTATTTTGACTACTGTACTTCCGGCTGAAAAAGCACCCGGCTGAGTCCGTTGATGGCACGACTAACCAATCATACCACGTTCATTGCAATGTAGGTAGAATGGTGGGAGAACGTCACGATGTTTGTCGTGCCAATCCTGCGAGCTCAGTCGTGCATCAGACGTCGAGAAATCGACTACTGAGAATACCTAGTATTGATTGTGAAGTATATTTATATTTGTGTGATGGAAAAATATAACTAACTCTATTATTCTTATATCTTATTTTTTAAGATGTTAACCTGAGAAAGGGTTAATTGGACACATTTAAACAATCACTAGATTCTCTGTAAGGGTACAGAGTCTACGAGTTTGAGATTCGGGAATTACATTTAACCATTTTTGCTTAATTTCTTCTTTCGATGGAAAGCTGTAACAAACAAATTAATGCTATTTGAATAAAGTGATAGATAGGTACAAATTATATTTCTCATACGCATAATATTAATAGTTTTAAAGAAAAATTCACGTTCGTCTACAAAACGTCTAAGGCATGGTCACACTAATTTAATTTATTTTATTTTATTCAAACCATAGATCCATAAAGTGTTAGTATAATTTGAACCTATTGTTAATAAAGAGCAAAAATTCAATAAATATACAATACATACAAACAATATTTAATTATTAACATATAATGAATTGGCGACATGGACGTCTGCGCTCTCATGTCTACCTGCCCAGTGCCTCAAAAATGGCCCATCAATTTTATCCGCCAGTTACCTGTGAAATAATATGTCACAACCACCATATGATTCACTTTTACATGATAGAAAACTTTAACCATTTACACAATAATAATAAAAAGAACCGTAGCTAAAACTTCTGTTTCTCATAAAACAACTTATGAAGTCGAAAATGCCGCCAGAACACCATTTGTTTTGTTTTTTTACCATTGATAACAAATTTCAGTGTTACCAGAATGATTAAATAATAGCTTCCAAATCTATTTATATATGTATAAGGTCTATCTTTTCATACACGAAATATTTTAAGAGTAACTTCTATAAGTAGTAAAGAAGCCATCGCAACGAAAAAAAAAAATTATCTAAGTATTTTTGTTTTTACGAAATTATTATAATTCTAAAATTTCTTGAGACATTTGACATAAAACCTATTCTATGAATAAGACGCGCCCCGCACCCGCGCCACGCCAACGCGGCGATGGGCGGTATGCATCTTGTTGTTCGCAGGTCGTGAACTCATGACACCGTGTGACCGCGCAAGAATGGTGGTCATTTCAGGTCCTGATGGTTACCACGCTCCAACTCCACAGTAGTCTGTGTGAGTCTGGATGCAAACACCTGCCCTGACCTGGTATAACTTGGGGCGTAACAATATCGCTGGTAAAATGTAGTGGTCGTTCGAAAATACATCTCTGCCTATCTATTTGGGGAATGCAGTCGAGATGATGTTAAAAATAAACCAACGAAGAAGAACAAGACTAGATCGAGTTATGAAGTTTACCTACGTTCATAACGTAGGTAAACTTCATAACTCGTACTAGTCTTATTTTAATAGATTATCGCTTACAATAATGATAAATGTGAATTTAAATAACAATACCATATAAACCTAAGAAGATGTAGGTACCTACGTTAAATAAATTCCCTCCTTACAACTTTACGAAAAGGAGCCTAGGTGCGATCAAAACAAATCGTATTCTACAGCATCTACGTACCTACACATCTGTATATTAATAAACAGCTGATGTGTGCAACTCGAATTTGAAAAATGTTTGTTGAAAACTTAAAAATTTTGTAACTCATGTCGACTATGACCATTCGAATATCCGTCAGCTGTTTTTTGGTTTTACCTACTAGTACTCCAGATGTGAACTGTCAGTGCGTAGCGCGAATTAATTTGAACAATCGTACTCGAGGTAGGCAGACGTGGACATGACATACCTACCTACTTAACTGTTGCAGAAACGCGCTGTTTCTGAGAATTTCCTTACCTGCAGAAAACTAGTCAACGAAAGATGTTGAATCGACGATGTCATTCTCAATTCTTGCTGTTACTCGTTCCCTGCCTCCGTCTGCAGCAGATGGCATGTAGACCCCATAGTCCTGGTGCCTCAGTCTGTTTTATTTTTTGCGAAAAAGTTTTTTATTTTTCCATGTAATATCCTATATTAAATATTTATAAAGTTTCTATGTTCACATTGTTAACAATACATTTCATGGTGACAGGCTTATCCCCAATAAAATGGAACATAACAAACCTAACTTTCGAAATGTGGGTGCACTGTACACATCTGCGTACCTCCTCAGAGCATACAGGCGTGATGTTATGTTATGATGTTGTGTAAACAATAAACATCTAAGCGATTACAGCAATCACGACAGATTTGCTGTCTATTATTGAAGAGTTCCGTGCCACATCTCCGAAGTCCATGATCAGATCATGACAATATTTCTATGGAAGCAACTTGGAAGTATATTCTTTCAAACAAAAAAAGAATTTCCCAAATCAGTTCAGGCGTCTTCGAGTAATCGGTGAAAATACAGTAAAAAAAAAAGATTCCGACGACTTGAGAACCTCCTCCTTTTTTGAAGTCGGTAGGTAGGTTTATGTTATGTGATTGCGCGGCTGACTTGCGGTCATTTTTTGAAGAGTTCCGTTGTCTGTCTCCGATCCTCATCATCACATCCATATGAAATTTAAATGGGACCATTTCGGAATAAACCCGTTTCGAACAAAAAAAAGAATAAAGAATTTTGCAAATCCGTCTATATATGACGGAGTTATGCCCGAAAATACATTTAAAAAAAAATATATATATAAACATCCGAATTGCTAAACTCCTCCTTTTTGAAGTCGGTTAAAAATTCAAAATACTCTCATAAAAAAGTGATAGACTTATTCTCTATCTTCTTTAAAATCCAACTCTGTGACATTATAGCCATCAACATCGTCGTTAACATCAGGGGTAGCTCCTAATTTTGACCCATTCGTACTCATCAATCAAATCAAAATAATCATCATAATCATTTTTATCAACAAAATATAATTAAAGTTATTTTCTCAAACTTAGTGTTAATCCTTATCCATAAAAAAATATATGTCATCTCGCGCCTAGGTTCCGCGGCATCAGGGGCGTTGCTTGCTTCATGGTCTGACAAGGCGTAGGTGTTCGAGCAAGAAAACCACACACACTCAATCAATATTGTATTGCGTTGATTATAAAATACATTAAGGCGGAAGTTTGTGAAGAGACAGTTTCAGAGTGGTACTCTCACTTCGACGGTTTGATCAAGACTGCCCGTCCGAGAATGGCGCCCAGCCCACTATGACTCTGCCCACGTGATTCACCAACTACCGTACATACCGTAGGGTAGACCGATTTGTCTGCTCATAAACACCCACCCGCAATAACTTCAGTTTATCCGTGATCATGGTGCTTGCAACAGCGCCGAAATATCGGGAACTCAACAAAAATAGTAAACATGGTAAATATCCCGTTTCCTGTAGTAATAACTACCGTACAATTCAAATTAACAACTTTTAATCAAAAATCAACCGGATATCCGACATATATTATTTATTTATTATACCTTTTCGTACTATCAATAACACCTTGGCAATAAATTACTCATTCTATAATACGTCTTTAGTAAATTGAAGCAAGGCTGGGTAGCTAGTTTTTTTTTAATAAAAATACGTTTGCAACACTTAAAGACACTTAACGTCACGTAGGAAAACATCAACTGTTTCATGTAAACTAAAACAACTCAACTAATGATCACATCAAACGTTAGTTTAAACTAAGACTTTTACTCTACAAAGGGTGGTCGCGTTCTGCAAAATAAAAATTTAAGAAAAAATAATTAATTTTACTATGACTTAAATAGACCACCACTTTCACGAAAGTTCATTATTATTAACCAGGAATGCTATTTTGCGATTTATATTTTTGCAGAAAGCTCAGGATATATAGAATTGTAAATCTTGACGTCAGAATTATAAAACCAAGTATCGCACTTATAAAAAAATATTTAAAAAAGTATAAACCTAGCACAGAAACTCAAGAATGATCGATTATTGATGAGATCTAAGAATATTTGTCGAGATTCCTGGAAAATAATTAAAAGTCGAGAAAGCAATCAATATAATACGCAACAAATAAACAAAATAAATTTAAATAATAATACCATAACAGGTCCTGTACTTATTTCTAATACATTTAATAATTATTTCATTGGGCTGACAAAAAGTCAACCGCCTCATAATAAAAAAAATATAGAACCTTTATCTACTAGAACAATAATGCTAGCATATTCTTAATTCCAGTCACAACATACGAAATCCACCAAATTAAACTGTCTTTAAAAAACACAAAATCTTACTTTTCCAGACAAACTAAAATATCAGTTGTAAAACCGATTTATAAAAAAGGAGATAAAACCGAACCTAACAACTAATAGACCTATTGCCCTCACACCTACACTAGCCAAAATTATTGAAAAAGTTAATGTAAACATTAACTTACGGTAACGAACGGTAACGCGCACGGCGCGCGGCGCGCGCGGTACGCTAACGGTTAACATCTTTCCTTAATAAATTCAATATACTCAAATCCGAACACATGGTTTTTAGAAAGGAAAGTCTATTACACTAGCCGCCTTTAAACTAATAAAAAAAGTCTCGGAAAATGTTGATAAAGGTATTAACACCTGCGCAGTGTTCTTCGCCATGAGCAAAGCGTTCGATTTTGTTGATTTTGCTACAAAAAGGTTATGCATACGATATTCGCGGTATAGCATATACGTGGTTACAAAGTTACCTCACAAATAGGAAACAATATGTAGAAGTCAACAATATTAATTAGGGGATATAGAATTCGTTTATAAATCTAAACTCGCATATAACAGAGTCGGAGTTCCATAAGATAGTATATTAGGCCCACTTCTATTCCTACTCTACATAAACGATTTGCCGAACGTGACAAATCATCACTATACCCTTTTGCAGATGAAATATCGTTGGTAATTCCACAACAAACTAATACTACATTTGATAACTACAATAAAGAAGCTGTTCAAAGCATTATCAAATGACTAGAGTGCATAAATTTAAAAGTTAATATAAATAAGACCAGAATAATTCAATTTTACAATAGAAAACAGTGTAATTACAAATTACTACTATTACTATCTCATACGACAACAATAAATAATAATAAATAGTAGCACAATCCGAAAGTATAGTTTTCCTTGGGATGTCATTGTATAGTCAGATCTCATGGAAATTACACAAAAATAAAATCTGTAACAAAATAGAGAGATATGTTTACGCTCTTGGGCGTCGTACACGAATATCCAGCTAAAAAACAACTTTACAAGCCTATCATGGATATGTAGCATCCAACCTACGGTATGGTATTCTATTATGGGTTGGCTCAGTAGAATTTAATAGAGTATTCCTGGCTCAAAAACGGTGCTTTCGTGCACTTTATAACGTGGATTCATTAACTTCATGCAAACCATTGTTCCAAAAGTCTTTACTAACAGCACCGTTCTTAAACATATTTTGAGTTTTGTATTTTCAGTAAAACGCATCAGCACCTATACAAATCCTTTGGTGACTATTGTAATTTTAACACCCGTTATCCCAATAGCTTTCCCTTGCCAAACATAAAAACTGATCTGTATAAAAGAAACTGTTACCCCATGTCAATTAAATTATTTAACAAATTACCTAGTGAACTGGATGACTACCTACCTACTTTATGCCGAAAAAAAATGTATACCTGGTTAGTCAATAAATGTTTTTACACGATCCAGGAATACCTTAGTTATAAGAATAGAAAATTATTGTAACCTCACTATGTTCCTGTTCTAGTGCAATAATTTGTCAAGTTATTATAAAATGAAAAAGAGTACCTATGTATAATTATGTCACCCATTTCGTTTCTTTGTTAAATTGTAAGCTTTTATTGTATTTTTCGTATACCACAAATGGTTAATATGAGGATCTTTACTGTTATATTATGTAATGTAACATTTATATACATCTATCTACCCATATTACGCGAATAAATTATTTGGTTTGAAGCCAATCCGTCGCTTTCTGTTAAAATATTGTTTGTATATTTTGCGTTCTAGATAGACCAGAGGCTGTAGTTGGTCGCTTTTAGCATAAAATTATGGGCGGTAATGGTGTAATTAGTCTCATTTGACGAATTAAGTCTCGATATTTTGTAATATTAATACTGCTTGTCTCTGCATAAGGTGATGAAATGTATACCTAACTCCAGAGGCATTATGTAACTCATTTTAGCAAAATAGGTCGGTGGTCGCTTTCTGTTTAACGACACTCATTTATAGCTCTAGAACAAGTAAAACGTTGGTGGTTAAAAATGAAGGCCCTTAACCGACCAGTACCTCTACCATGAGATGTCATCGAAAAATTACGCGCTAGCGTTGAACTCGCTAGCGTGCTAACGTGGATCAAATAGATTTCGATAATGCTTGCACCATGAGATTTACGGAATCTTACGCAGGCGCTAAGGTAAGCTCGATAGATCGTGTCCTCTAGCTAACTTCACTCTACTCCTTAGAATACTTTCGTCTATGCTTCACTACTTATGTTTTGTTTCTTTTTTTCTCACTAATAAGAAGAGAGAACGGCTCGTAAGCTCAAAATGTAGTGTTATCGCTATGCTAAAAATGTTAAGACAGTCAGTATCACGACATAAACCGACAAAATAGAAAAGTTGACGGGTAGTGGACTAGTTATGGTATTTAGGGGTTTTTGAATTTTTATTCCTTATAGTATGGCACTGTCGCCGTTCAATTGGTTATTTTGTTTGTTGACATTATGTCACGGAGTGCGTTGTGTGGTTTAAGAGTTTAAAACAATAGATTATTTGGATTATATTTTAATACAATGAGGACCAGTGTCTCACAGTTTCAATTGTTGGTGGAGTTCATGGAAAGGTATGTTTCTACTTTCTATTAAATTATTTTAAAGTTACAGAATTCCCAAATAGTTCCCCCTCAACGCAGGTAGATATGCCAAGCCACTTGAAACTTTGAAAATGTTATAAGTGAGATAAGTTCAAGTGTCTAAAAATACTAAAAACGTGAGGAAAGCAACAAATAAACAAAAAAATGGTTATGAATATGATTTGACTAAATTTTATTTAAAGGCACAGCTTGTTAGTACGTAAAATATTAATAATATAGTCAAGTCTAGGTAAAATGTCTAAAACATAACATATTCCATGCTAAATAAGCTCTTGCAGACATTATTTTCGCTTTATTACACTCAAAAATGTATATAATTTTAATGTAAACATATGTTTCACACGACAAAATGCTAGTGAGCTACGTAACTACTATCGCAAGCGTATTAATCGATAGCGTCTGTCGAATTAGTGACTCATGGTACCGTTTTGTATGGTGACAGCTGAAAAACGTTAGTAACTATCGAATAGATTACGTTAGGTTTTGAACCAATCGAAATCTATAGTGCTCATGGTATGTATTTTAATTCATTCTGTGACCGCTAGGGGCGCTATACAATATTTCATACAAATAATTTACGTAGACGCTAGCGAGTTTTGGCTGTGTAAACTCATGGTAGAGGTACAGATTGATCGTCTAAGGTCCCTTTACTATTGTGTGTGCATCTCGATTGAGGGCCCATTTCTTAAATCCTTGAGAAACGAAATAAGACTCTTTAAGGGAATTAGTTAAAAAAAAGTAAAAACTTAAAGCAAAAGGCCATCAATTTCTTAAACGTGTTTTTTTTTTACTAGAACGTCCCTCACTAGGAATTTCTCCTGTATCATGGGTGCGTTTACAAACATTTAAGCTCACATACACAATCAGCCAGACCTGGAACAACTACCTGTAGGCCAAACAAATATTTGTTCCGTGCGGGAATCGAACCCGCGACACGAACACCCGTAACTACAAGAGCTGGTTGTATTTTTGAATCACTGTGAAGAAAACAAGCCATTCATTGATAGGGATCGCATGGCCCTTTCAAAAGGTATTCGCGAGGATGGCGTTTCAGGCGTCATGCATTTGCGTTCCATAAATAAATACATTATAATATAACAACAGCATGGATTTATTAAAAAAAGATCAAGTCACAAATTTAATGGTTTTCACTGATTTCTTGTTTAATAACATGGATCAACAATTACAGGTAGATGCTGTGTACACGGACTTTCGAAAAGCTTTTGACAAGGTGGATCATGAACTGCTTTTAACAAAATTGCTTTCTACGGTATTCGGGGTGATTTACTTCGTTGATTTACATCGTATGTCACAAATGGAACTCAAAAAGTAGTCATCAAAGGTTTTGAATCTATATCCATACATGTTACATCCGGTGTGCCTCAAGGCTCAATTTTGGGTCCTCTCTTGTTTATATTATTCATAAATGACATATATAATTGTTTCAGATATTCCAAATTCCTACTATATGCCGATGATCTTAAAACTTTTAGAAAAATTCAAAACAAAAACGATTCGTCTCTTATTTCAAGAGGATCTGGATAGATTCTCGACATACTGTATCGAAAATAAAATTCAACTAAGTATTGCAAAGTGTTCATCTATAACATTTACCAAGAATAGAAACTTAATAACTCACACATATAATTTAATTAACACCATACTGCACAAATCAAATTTAGTTAAGGACCTTGGAGTGTTGCTGGATAACAAACTTCATCTTGATCAACATATAGATAAAATTGTTAGTAATGCCTTTCGCCTGTATGGGTTTGTGATGAGATGCATGACCGATTTTAAACGTACATACATTCATTTATACAAATCTTTGGTGAGATCACAGTTAGAGTATGCTGCAATGATTTGGAATCCTTTCTATACAAAATACAAAGAAAACTTCGTAACCGTACAATATAAATTCCTTAAAGCCACTCATTACCGATGCTTCCGTAAAACTACCTCTTACCATAATTTATTAAAACATTATAAACTTACTACTCTGAATATTTGACGCACCTTTTTGGAAATCATGTGTCTTTATGACCTATGTAATAACAAATACGATTGTTCAGATTTAACAAACAGATTGTGTTATGTAGTACCTAGAACTATCATAAGACGCGAGGTGCGCGGTTGCCCGCTGTTTGCTGTCTCCTCGTGTCGCACAAACGCAGGGACCCGCGCACCTTTGCGTCATTTAGCGAAAAAATTACAACACCCTATTCTCAAATTTAGATTTATTTTCTTTGTCAATCAATCAATCAGTTTATTAGTGAAACATAGGTGTTTACATAAATAGGGGTGTGCGATAGATTTCGAAATGATATCCTTAAAGCTATCAAAAACTTTGAGGATTAACTAACTTATTACTGTATCTGTAGATTTTTTTGTTGTTTTTTTTTTTTTTTCTCTTCTAAATTTATATAGTATTTAATAAAGCTAAGGCAATTGTACTCGTGATGAGAGATGTGGATAACGTAGTTAGTTGCACACTGATGCAGTCTCGTATAATTCTTTATTAACCATTTATAGTGTGTAATTGTTTGTTTTCCCTAATAAATAAAATAAAATAAAAACACAAGGTTGGAAATATGTCTACCAAAAATAAAATAATATTGGATCAGTTGACATTAAAAGCATCCATCCCTGCCGCAGACACAGGTAGGTAACGGGGGTCCTTCCTCACTTCAGTCCCTGTAGACATGTTCAACACGGAAATATTCTCATTAATCGGCAGCTCCAAAAATTTATTTCAGGTCAGGCGCTTCATGAGCAGGGTAAAGGGTTTCGGCGGTGTCGAATTTGTACCAACACAGGCAGTTGCTGTTATCTTCGCGTCCACCATTCTTCCTGCTTATATATACCTAGACTCACGGCGCCACGAGGTAAGCAAATATATCTCACCGGTAAAACGCTTTTTTTTTAAGCAACGCAACGCAAAGTCTTAAGTGTCTTCGGTATGGACATATCGCGTACCGAGGTTTGTTAAATCTGTACTTTAAATCATAATTTTAAGAATTGGCAGATCGACCCTAAGGATGCTAAGTTTGCAAACTGAGCCAGCTCCTCATCATGTCCTTTAAAGAAACAAAAAGTGGAAGAAAACAAAATAAAATCAAGAAGTGCCACATACTCGGATCTTTTCAATATTAAAGCTTTTCCAGCTTTAACAGCCAAAAATATAGATGTACAAATTAAGAATTTCATGAAATCCGATAAATTTATTAATATTTTACTAGAGACAATTACAAAGACAATTAATAAAGATGTCCTTAAAAACACATCATCAATTAAAGAAGTTTTATAATAAAAAATAATACCTTCACCTCCATAATGGATATATCTTTAAATATAATGTAATTTATTTGTACCTATGACCCAAAGGTGATTAAAATAAAGATATATAATAATAATAATGGAATGCACAAGGTCTTAATAGTAACAAACACATATTTACCAATTTCCTCTATACACATAATATTCAAATTGCTATAATTAGTGAAACATTGTTCAAACCTGATAAAATTTTAAAATAAAATATTACAATTTTGAAAGGAACGATTGTGGTAAACACAATGGAGTTGCCATTATAATTCATAAAAGTATCATTTACACTAAAATTAACACTTTATTTGACACTTCTTTACAAAATATTTGTGTAAAAATTACAGTTAATAATAAGGAGATCAGTATAGTCAGTTTCTACAGACCCTTACATTCTAACCCAGCTTTCAATAAAGATAATTTTGATTCATTGGTGAAGTCTATTCCTGGTCCATTTATATTTGCTGGGGACTTTAATGCTCATCACACATCTTGGGGTTGTGGTTCTGTCTCTCCACATGGTCGAAATATCTTAGAGGTCATTGCCAAAATCATCTAATTCTGCTTAATAATGGTCAGGCAACAACAGTTGGCTCTCTCTAACATGGTGTCCTAATGCACTGGATTTGTCTTTGGTTTCTTCATCATTGGCACTATGGCAAATATACATGATAGTCTTCTTGATAGTAGTTATCACATCCCTGTAATTATAAAAGTAGTGATTAATAGTAATAGTCAAAATAATGATTCTTGTGGAAATTGTTCAAATGCTGAACATTTGCCTATCTACCCAAATTACAAAATGGTATTGGCAAATGTATAATAATAATGTGGATGAATTATTAGTTAATTTCGAAACGGTTATCGATTCATATCATTTTTGTACAATTTTACGTACAGCTGCTGCTAATTCCATTCCAAATTGTAAGGCCAATATAAATAGCAGCAATCGCTCATGTCCTACAAATAGGATTAGAAGAACTTCCCTTCCACAGTGGAATCAAAAGATTACAGAGACTGTATCAAATTTCAAAATAGCCTACATATATTTAAAAAATAATCCATCAGAAGAAACTTATATACAATTTAAAAGATTTCAAGCACTTAAAAAATTAATTATAAAAACAGAACGACGAAAAATTTGGATGTCTATGTGAAACTTTTAACAGATGCACGCCTATATCTATCATATGGAAATTCATGCGCAATATAACAAAACTTAATTTTAATAATCATGAAAACGACGCATGGATTTTCGAGTTTTTGAAGTAATAAACTCTAGATTTTGTGTCACATGCCCCAAGTCCTCATAGCTATCTACTTCATTCTTTTACAATCAGTGAACTAATATCCGCCAGCTCCTCCCGAAGAGACACTACTTAAGGTCATGATGGAATGCCATACATATTATAAAAAAAACTTAGCATTACTGGTTTAAAAACAATCATAAAAGTTCTGAATTTGTTATGGAAAAATAATATTATAACTCAAGACTGGAAAGTGGATTACCTTGTAAAAATTTTAAAACCAGATAAACCCAAATTATGTCCCGATTCTTACCGTCCCATAACACTTCTTGTGTTGGCAAACTATTTGGGCAATCGTTGAAGCAGCGTTTAGAGTAATAATAATAATACCAGTATAGTTTTTCTCCCCGCCGTCGACACCGCCACTACCGCAACGACGACGTGGAAGAGGACGGACGCCAGCGGGCTTGGGACCTCGAGGCCAACCGGCCCCGAACAGGGTCCCCGCTGCTGTTGGAAATGTGTCGCGCATGCGATGGACTCAGTCCATTAATGAAAAAGTCATACGCGCATATTATGGGGCTACTGAGGGGGGAAGTAACTTGACTGCGTACCGTGGTCCGATGCTCTCTCTGTTTCAGGTACTTGAGCCAGGTGTCAGCGTGACGGCGCAACGACTGTCGGATCAGGTGCGTGTCATCCAGCGTAACCATATGTTGGATGACACCGTACTTGATCGACTACGCTCCGAATCACGGAGTAACCTAATTACGCCTGCTTCACCAATGACCGCGGTACAGTTGCAAAATGTTACCAATGCTTCGCCGCGGTCCGACCGCGGTGGTGAAGGGGATGATGATGAAGTTATATCCGTGAGTACCCAGTGCAACGCACAATTGAGGAGCGCTTTGGAGAGTGCATTCCGGGAGTATCGTTCCACACCGCCTGAGCTTAGGCCACGTCTACCTCGTTTGCCTATGCACAAGAAAAACAAGGCGCTGGTGTGTGCTCTAGATTCGCAGCTGTCAAACTGCTTTGACACCAGCAAGGACCTCGCCGATACCCACTCAATATTGTACTGTGGAGCTGTAGCGGCATGTCGTATAGCTCACGTCAAATTTCCCAACAACGATAGAGCTACACGATCAAAATTAGCTGTTGCAGCTTGGCAGTGCAGGATTGAGCGACGTATCGGTGAGGCTAGAGCACTCATCGGCAAGTTAATCTGCTTCAGGGAGGGCAATACTCGACCTAGAGTGATGCGCTTTGTGAGGCGGGCATTCTCAGGAACTGATGTTAGTTTTCGAGACTATTTGGCCCGTGTCACAGAGCGTATCAACTTCCTGAAGCAGAAGATCTGTGCATGGGCAAGCCGTATTCGTCGGTACAAGCGGCGAGTGGAACGATATACTCTAAATCGCACATTCCAAAGCGATGAAAGGTGGGTATACAAAGTGTGTCTGGAACCACGACAATAAATTAAAACGAGCACAGTACTAGTCCATCTAAACATTTTAAAACACGAAAATTAGTAGATAATGGAAAATTTAAAAATTTTAATTTTCAAACAAAATAAATAGCAGAATCAACTGCATAAAAAGCAAACACGCTTTATCTACGAAAAGTCACTGACCGTTGCGCAGCGCGGTGCGGGCGCGGCGCGGTGCGGGGCGTAGCGATGGCGGTAGGTAGTCGAAGGTAGGTATTTTAGTCGGAGAACAACAAATTAGCGGGATAAACTCACTAAGTTGCACGTTGTTAATTAAAAGATCACTGATTGAATAATTAATCACATAATATCACATCACAATCAGAATTTACACCATCAAACGTTTGTGTGTCACCACATCTCTCCCGATATTATTATTACATTCTCCTTACGTAAGTACCATGTCGGTGTACTCGGCAGCTGGGTACCTTATTTGAGGCATAATTAAACTACAAAACTTCAAACCTAACCTAAATCACGAAACTATACCTATTAAATGCTTAATTAACTAACTAATATTACACTAACACTTAACAATAAGTCACACTAACCTATCACAAATCGTTTTTAATCACAATAACAACTAAAACTTTTTATAAAATCACGACATTGCGCGCGCGGCTCGTCTCGTGATAAAAAAATTAGGCGTGTGCTCTCCACAAAGGGCGCCGCTATGCACTGACTGCGTAGTTACCGAGTCCGAGACTTTTTGCCAAAAAATTCCGATCACACACGCATACGCAATGGTCTATGCACCACCACTAATGCATAATTTGCGTAAGTAATATTTCTTTTTCTTTCTAATTGTAGTATTTTGTGTGACTGGGTGGGGCGCGTTAGAGTGAAATAGTAGAACACCTTTCTCTGTCTTTCAAGCATATTGAGACGTAGAGAATAGAATCCTACGTTTTGCACAGGTTCTTGACCTTACAATGTTTACCTATTATTACGGACTCAGATCTAAATCATGTTGTAAATTAAGAAAGTGAAAAATAATTTCCTGTGGCTAAAGTATTCATTGGATTTGATTGAATTTTTGTATACGGGTAAAGAACATGACACTCTTTACGTGGTTTAAAGGATTGTCAATCGTCCTGCTCCACTCTGTATAGGGCTTGGGAGCGAACGGACCAAGGTGTGACTCACACGCGTCTACCGGATGATGACGCCATGTGTTCTTTCTGGCGCAGCATCTGGTCGGTGCCTGTCAGTCACACTGAGGGTGATTGGATACGGGAGGTCGAACGAGCGTGTGATCCAATACCTGAAATGGGGGCTGCGTTTCGGTGACCTATTCGGGGAAACCGAAGGTTTTGTCTGTGCAATAATGGACGAAGTTATGATGACGAATAACTACCGGAAATACATTGTGAAGGACGGCACGGTTGACACATGTCGGGCATGCCACCGTCCGGGAGAATCGATCCGACAAGTTATTTCTGGGTGTTCTCGTCTGGCTAACGGAGAGTACTTACATAGACACAACCTCGTTGCCAGGATTATCCACCAGCAACTTGCTTTGAAGTACAACCTTGTGGAATCAGAAGTGCCATACTATATGTATGTGCCCGACCCAGTTCTCGATGATGGTAATATCACGTTGTATTGGGATCGATCTATCGTCACTGACAGGACTATTGTTGCCAATAAACCTGACATTGTGGTGATAGATCGATTGGAGCGTCGCGCAATGATTGTTAATATAACGGTTCCGCATGACGAGAACCTCGTGAAAGCAGAGAAAGATAAACAGTTCAAATATCTAGATCTGACTCACGAGGTTGTCGACATATAGGACGTGAGTACAGCAGTCATTGTGCCGATAGTCGTGTCGGCCAATGGCTTAATAGCCAATACCCTCGACCAACATCTGAGGAGGCTCTCGCTTGGCAGCTGGATCAAGGGCTTGATTCAGAAAGCAGTACTTCTGGACACGGCGCGTATCGTTAGGAGGTTCCTCTCTCAAGAGCCCTGACCACCGGTAGCTCGGACCCTGTTCCTGATGCCGAGGGGGTACTATGTTTTATATTTTTAAATGTTTTTTTTTTTATATAGAAATATTTAAAAATGTTTATATGTTTAGAAAATGAATAAAGGAAATAATACCATGTATATTTGAGACCGAAGTCTTTGTCAAAAATAATATATATATATGATTACCACACTCGTATACGGCGTAAGGACCAATTGCGCACAGTAGCTAGCAAGACTCATTTGATGTATGAAAGTATATTTTGTGCAGCTTCACGCATCCTTAATAATATCCCGGGGCCTATTAGAATAATTTCAGAAATAACAAAATTTAAAAAGAATCTCCATGACCTGTTAGTACACAGATGCTACTACTCTATAAAAGACTTCCTATCAGACAAATCCCTGCTCCAATACTGTCTCCCTCAGTCATGATGCGTTCAGTAGCCCTCTAATGTGTATCTATGTGTTTATCTTTCCCTCTATTATATTCTCAGTAAATTAATAATTTAATCATTTGTAACCCTAATGTAATAATGTATTTAATTTAACTTCCATGCAAGTAACTATTGTATGCCCAATGGGCGGAACATATCTGATCACAATTTAATTATTCAAGACCTGTATTATGTACCTACCTATGATCCACAATAAAGCTATTGATTGATTGAGAGTTTTATGTTGAAAAAAACCTTTTTTTTCCTTCTAATCATTTGGTTTTCGTAGAAATCGGTCTGCTAGGAAAAGTGTCTGTCAACTTCAGCTTGATATACATTACTCTTTATTGGCCAATAATAATTTGATTGGAGTTTTTTTTATGTAGCTGGGGCTATAGATATTTTATGCCATGAACTATTACAAATAGAGATCCCTGAACAAATTATAATTTGGGTCAGAAACTTTCTGAGCAATAGCGAAATGTTTGCTAAATTTCCTAGACTTGCTTTAAAAGAAGTTTGTCAAGGAGGTATATCATCACCTTCATTATTTATACTGTTTACACATAGATTAAATTTAATTTTAGGGTCTCAAGTAAAAAATTATATATATATATCTGATATCGCACAGGACATAGAGGTTTGGAAGGAGAAACGGGAGGCCTTTGCCCAGCAGTGGGACACTCAAACAGGCTAACAAAAAAAAAAGTAAAAAATTTACAATTCACAGTTGATTTAGTTGTTTATGCTTCTGGAACCAATTTACCACAGGTTGTTCATATAGTCAACGACGCCTTGTCAAATCTATGTATATATTTCTCTGACCTTGATCTCAATGTCAATCCATCAACGTCCAAAGTGGTTGTCTTTGGTAAACAGTGTCATAATATGCCCCTCATACAATATAAAAATTGTGCATTGCCCAATTCACATGAAGTCAAATTTTTAGGGGTCCTTTTCTATAGAATTTAACCTGGAACAATTATACCAAACATAATTAGTAAAGCATATAAAGCTTATAATATATTGAAATCTTTGGCTGGTTCATACGGGGGTGCAGAACCAAAAATTTTGCTATTGTTTAACAAATCTTTAGTTCGTAGTCACTTTGAATATGGTTTTTACTGTTTTGCTGCAGATACCAAAATTTTAAATAGTTTAGATGTTCTGCAAAACAAATGCTTGCGTGTTATAACTGGGGCATTCAGAAGTACTCCTATATATGCAATGCAGATTGAATGTAATGTTCCTCCATTAACTATTCAATTTGATTCCTTGAAAGAAAGATTTATATTTAAACTTTTTAATATTACAATTTGTTGTATTCTAATCCTAGTTTAGGTATAAAGCCATTTTATATGTTACAGGTTATTTATAACTTTATAAATTAAAAGAAAATATATAAACATCTATCAATCAAACCATATTCTGCCTTGATATCAAGGAGCTTTTATCACAAAATTTCCAGATAAAAATATAATTATAAAAAATAAAAAGGACCTTTCCTTAAAAAGAGGAAGTTAATGCAATGTTGTCAGAGTGGTCAGATCATAAATTTGTATGTAGTGATGGTTCCAAAAATGATAGAACAGTGTCTTTTGCTATTTATGAGCCAACTTCAACGTCAACGTGGTGACACTTGGGGGAGGCCTATGTCCAGCAGTGGACGTCTTTCGGCTGAAATGATGATGATTGACGATGATGAGCCAACTTCAAACATAAATCTTGGTCAAAAAATTTATAAAAATGCCAGTATTTTTACAGCTGAAGCTGTTGCTATTTTGAGTGCTTTGAAACATATAAAAAACTATAATTCAGGACACCGCAAGTGGGTAGTAGTAAGTGATAGCATGAGTGTTCTCAAAAATCTGGCTAATAATAAATTACATGCTAACACTAACTACATAATCTATTTAAAGAGCTATGGATCGAACTGTCTCATTCCAGTATTGAAGTTAGTTTTGTTTGGGAGCCTTCACTTATTGGCGTTGCAAGAAATGAAAAGGTAGATTATCTGGCCAAAAAAATTGTTGATCTAGATGAATTAATTCCAAATGCTGATATGAGTGTTTCCTTACCGCAAACAGACACAGTCAGTCATATAAGACAGCGTTCGTGTCAAACGTGGGGGAGACATTCATAGTAGTCCACTTGAAAATAAAGGCACTTGGTATGCCACTTTAGATAAACAAAATAAACTCCACACCTTGGTTTTGCAGGAATAACAACTTTATAAATAGAAAGTTTTTCGGTCAGTGGGTCGTCTTATGGGTGGCTCATTTATTTGTCGTATGCGAGTTGGTCACTCGTCGTTTAAATTATCGTCTTAAAATAGTTAACTCTCCATACTGTGAGTACTGTCAATCACAAAAAGTTCAATCTTTACGTCATATCTTCTGTGAGTGTTCGTCTATCAACATTCAGCGCCTTGTGTTGTCGGATGAGCTTCTAAAAAATTATAAAAACCTGATAAGGTCCCGCAATGCATTCAGGTGCTACTTATGAATGCCTCAACCTATTTATATTTGTACTTTTTTGTAACAGACTGTAAATGACATTTAGGTTACATTTCGTGTTTTAATTGTAATTTTCTAATTCTTTATTTGTACCCTTTAAGTTGTATGAACATAGCATTTTGTAGATTACGTTTTTTATAAAGTAGCGCTGTTTTTTTGCAATGCGTCCACACCATTGACAATTTGACATATCTCAATGGTCCACACTTAAGAACCGCGCGGCCCACCTTGCGCAGATGCCACAGACTATATAGAGATATTACCGGCAGTTTCTTTTGAGATGTACAGACGCAAGCACGTCAAGCTACCCGAAACTGACAAATTTTCCCAATCAACCTTGAACCTAAACTTTTAGCGTTGAAAAACTATTAAGGTTTGGCAGATTGTAGTAGCTTGATGTGCTGGCGTCTGTACGAAGAAGAGGACTTGCTTTTAGCTTCAGCAGCATTCATAATAATAGCAGCTTGATGTGCTGGCGTCTGCACGAAGAAGAGGACGTGCTTTTAAATTCAGCAGCATTCATAATAATAAGCACCGCTACGTAAATAAGAAATAAACCGCGGCGACGACGTTATTGGGTCTGTCTCTGTCTCGAAACATGACTAAGAAAATTCAACTGCGTATCTGACTGTTCTTTGCTCACTTCAAGAATGGTTGCCATCTCCACCAGGGCATAATTTCTTTTGTTTTTATCTTTATAAAAACCACTCCGACAGTCCCATAACACAGGATGCTCCCGGTACAATTCAATTAAAGTGTTTGCTCGTCCGTCCAATCCATTTTGGCGCAAATAAAACACAACTCGATGTAGAGTAGGTCACTAGCGCACTGACCGGCCGCGCGGCCCGTCCCCACTACCAGAGCCACGCGGTTTTCTTTGAAGTAGACCGACAACCATCGGGTTGCGCGAGGTCGACCGCGCGGCTCAGGCCTCGCTCACGTCCACACTCATGAGGCTCGGTCGCGCGGTTCGCCCTCACGGAGTCACGCGGCCCTAGTGGGAACGCGGCTAAGAGGAGATAACTTGACATGTTTGTTCCATTGAGTTGTCTATGGTTTTTTCAAATCGTTTGAGTTATCATCAGAAAGACGTTTAATTAACCTCGATTTGATAAAAATGGATATGACAAACTTTTAATGGACTTACTAAAGACATTATAAGAAAACTAAAAAAACGAAATATGAAAAAATGGGAAAGATATTATTGTATAAAACTATCACGGAAGAAATTATTTATTGACGGAAGACAAGGCAATATGGTCGAAAGACCTAGGCCTTACCTTCGGGATATATAAAAAAAAAAGAAACGAAGCAGCACGCTTGACACGAGCGTTTGGCTGTCTTTGTTTTGTCAAAATTGAAAATTGAATAAATACCAGCAGCAGGTAACATAACCTAACGGCTAAATTATTTTTGACATCTTCGATCTTGATTTTATTTCTACAATCATCAAATCATGTTCCGTCTACCTTATGGGGAAAGAGTTGACCCTATGGAAGAGAAGCGCCAGGCGCGTGAGAACACCATTAGCAGCGTGATTACCTTTGCCATACTATGTGCTGCCATCAGAGTGGGTAAGTTCATTAAAACGAAAAAAATTACAGTCGATTAATAGTTTTCTACAAATCAAATGTTAGGCAGTAGTATAGCACTTACATTCTAAAAGGATAGGTAGGTACCAAGTAATACATTATTGTAACATAAAATCTGCATAACGAATTCCAAACCAAGTATCCTTCTAGAATTTAAGCCTTAGATCCTAACCCTGCTCTAAAAGTTAAAGCCCGATGAATGTTTTAGTCAATTTAATGGTATCTTTACCTTCAGTTACACTCAGTTTTGATTTGGTGAAAGCCTTTAGCGGCCAGAGCTCCTAACTCCAATGATAATTCATGTTCATGATTGTCATGAATACAAGGTTGGTCTTCAACTAAAATATTCTATGAGTGCATTTGCAAGAAAATAATATTATTTAAGTGTGTGTACCTTGTATGAATATTTTTGTTTACAGCTCCCATCATTCTGGAACATAGCGGTCTACAATGACAGGATCCACATAATACCAATTACAACTAGGCAAAGATTACAACAGAAACAAACTGGGTTATTTAGTCAGCAGTTCATGCTGTGATTTATCTGTTCTATTAGAAATTAATTCATTAATTTAAAATAAATCCTTATGTAATAATTTGTTTTTCCATATGCATTTGACCTTAAATAAAATAAAACTAGCTGACCCGCGCAACTTCGTCTGTGTCACATAAGAGAGAGAGAGAGGGTTAGAGAGAGTGTGAGTCAACCTTAAAAGATAGATAACCGTTTACCCTTCCTCTGATAAATGGGCTATCCAATACTAAAAGAGTTTTTCAATTTGTACCTGTAGTTCCTGAAATTAGTGTGTTCAACCAACCAAACAAACAAACTCTTCAGCTTTATAATATTAGTATAGATTCAAGTCTGTAACAAATTTAATTTCTCGGAAATATTTGCATTATTTGCTAAAATATTCTACTTGTTTTTCCAAATAAGGGCTTCGCTCGACAGCTTTACGTCTGCAACCTTAGACACTCGGATGACAGTCATACTCCAGCTAGGCCGAAAGTTCTCATCAAGGTGCATGAAATGAGCCAAGACATGATAAAGCTGCTCTAAACACAATATAGCTATATGAGCCCAAACACAATATAGCTTCTGTAAACTGTTGCTGACCTCATGCAACTGCCTTCCTTCTCCATCGTCAGGCCTTCGATGACAGTCATATTCCAGGCAGGTCTAAAGTTCACACCAAGGTACAATGAAATGAGCCCAATAACAATATTATAGCTCCTGTAAACTATTGAGGACCTCTTGCAACTGCCTTCCGCCTCTATCGTCAGAACTTCGATGAAAGTCATACTCTAGTTAGGTTTAATGTTCTCATCACGGTGCATGAATTGAGCCCAAATATGAAATAGATGCTGTACACTCTTGAGTACCTCTTGCAGCTGTTTTCCGTCTCCATCGTCAGACCTTCGATGAAAGTCATACTCTAGTCAGGTTTAATGTTCTCATCAAGGTGCATGAAATGAGCCCAAACACAATATAGCTTCTGTAAACTCTTGCGGACCTCTTGCAACTGCCTTCCGTATGCATGGAAAGCGATCGAACTCGCACTCTACAGACTATGTAGATTTTCGAAGCAGCGTCATGTAGAGTACCTTTCGCTTTCGCTATCATCACTTTTTAAAAAACGTGTCTGTCGATTTTAAAGCGATTTGCTGATAGTTTTGTTCCTCCACTTTCATATACAACCTTTCTCTTCCGGGGTATTTCCATGTGCCTTCAGAAATCCAAAATTATACTCATATTTAAATCCGGAGACAGATACAACAATTATAGACCAATATCTATACTCCCTACGCTATCAAAAATCTTAGAACGATTAATGAACTCAAGACTTACTAATTACCTTGAACAAAATTCCCTCTTATCTCCATAGTTTGGTTTTAGATCTGGTAGGTTAACAGCTGAAGCCGTCCATGAACTAACTGATCACTTAGTTAATAAACTAGGTACTAAAAAAATACCTTAGCCAGTTACCTCGATTTAGCCAAAGCATTTGACACAGTATCTGTTCCCATTTTGATAAAAAAAATAGAAAATATGGATGTGAGAAGTCAATCACTTCAACTTTTTACAAATTACTAATATAGATAATTGGATCAGTGACAAACTACCTAATGAGTACGGCGTTCCTCAGGGCAGCATCCTCGGCGCAACGTTATTCTTAGATTACATAAATGATTTATGTAACATTATGCCACAAAACTGAAAGATCATCACTTTTGCAAATGATATTACTTTGGTATTTGATGCTGATACGTGGGTAGAATTCAACATTATGCCCAACAAGGCTTTGAACCATTGTATAAATGGTTGTATGCTAACTTACTTACCTTAATGTCGATAAAACGAAATACTTGATATATTCCCTTAGACCACAGTATCAACCGAACTTCAACTTGAAAGCCTACTCATGTAATTCAATTAATCATTGTTGTTGTCGTGTATTACTAAAAACGGAATCTATCAAATATATAAATCTATAATCATAATCATAAATCTAAACTTTTTTCTGAAAATCTTAGGCTTATCGGCAAAGGAAAAAAAAACTAAATATGCATGGCGTACTACCTAAATATGATTGGCACCATCTTTGTATTACCGAAAAGGGCTATTCGATAAATGGGCATGGGCGTTCAAAGCTCACTGTAGATGGGGTCTCCATAGCTAGGTCTCAATCTGACCAATGAGTTGTTCTTCTGATGGCGAAGATTGTTACTTTGATGGAGCATATTACGGAAACGTGACGCTTTGGAAGATTTTGTACCAAACGACACTTGCTTGTTTATGCCAGCTACAGATTAATACAGGCCTAAAATACTGCCTCTGTTTTTAAAATAAAATAAAATGGCGGAAGTTAAGCAGGCCAAATAATGCAAAGCCCTTTATAGAAATAAATAAAATGACTGTGCCTTCACACAGTATATTTACGAAAATGTTTTATATGCTTATAAAAATATACAACTACAATCTACATATTAAAAGAAAATACATTGATACCCATAATATTAATACAAGGAATAAGCACGTCTTATTGCATGTACTACAAGGCTTAAAAAATAGTTGGCTCGTTTAGGAGTCAATGTTTTTATAATAGTTCCAAGCCACATTCAAAATCACACCTTAATTAATTTTAATCGTTTATAATTTATTTTTTTATTTCCATGCCAACAACAATTCAACAATATTCAACAGCAAAACTAAATTTGTTTTTCATAGTAATTCAATTCAATTCAATCTTATTCACAAACAATTTACATTGTGTTTGAAATAACAAAAATCGTAGTAATAAAAGTATAAAAAAACCATTCGTAATTAAAGTAACACAATTAAAAATTAGCAACATAATTACTATCTCACATCATAATCCAAACCAATATCAAAATCAGGATTAAAAAAAAAAAAAAACAATAATAATATATAACATTAAAAAAATTCAAAGATATAATAAAATTATTCAATGTCAACTTAATAAATTCAAAAATATAATAAAATTATTCAATGTCAACTTAATAAATTCAAAAATATATTAAAATTATTCAATTTCAGCTTGTCATTTTAAAAATAACCTAGAACATACAAAAGAACAACAATATCAGTCGGCTCAGTAACATAGAACCTTACTTAAGTAGACTGGGGAAAAACTCATGATTACAATATTACATGTCGTCAACAGAGTAGAGACCATCCAGTAGAAATGCTTGAAGCTTAGTTTTAAATGAAGATGTATAAATTAAGGTTTTTAAATGTAATGGTAACTTATTTAATAATTGCACTGCTAGATATTGTGAACTCTGCTTCACAATGTTGAAATGAGGACTTATTTCTCAAATCTTTCCTACGTGTACTCTCCCTGACCAGTCTTTCCTCATCCGTCTCATATTCATATAAGTACTTTTTGAGATTAGTCAGAAGGACTAGAACGTAGAGACTGGGTACTGTAAGGATGTTTAAATCTAGGAAATGTGGACGACAACTCTCTCTTTGGGAAATACGGACAATGGTACGTATAGCTCTCATCTGAAGGACAAAAGCTCGTTGGCAGTTATAATTGTAACTGTTCCCCCAGAATTGAATACTGTATCTTAATTTAGACTCAATTAGTGCGAGGTATACGATTTTTAAATGTTTAATGTCAATTTCGTCTCTAATGGTTCTTAACGCATAACACGCTGATGATATAGATGCATCAATGGCGGCTAGTTCCTTTTTCCAATTTAATGAGTCATCTATGTATACTCCCAAGAATTTAGCTTCTCTCACGAGTTCAATATTGTCGTCAATTAGTTTTTATTTCCATGGTGTCTTTATTTCGTGGTGTCTTTGTTTCGTGCTTTTGAATAAAATTACCTTGGTTTTTGTACTGTTAATTTTTAACTTATTTACAGTAAACCATGAATAAAGATAGCTTATTGCTGCATTAACTTTTTTTGCCAGTTCTTTTGTGTCATTTGCCCCAATAATGGCATTTGTGTCATCAGCAAAAACCACAAGTTGTATTTCTGGTAGAATTTTGTTTATATAATTTATTAAGTCATTGGTAAACAAAATAAACAATATGGGCCCTAGTATCGATCCTTGCGGCACACCGACACTAATATTATATAAAGATGACCTATAAGATTGTCTACATCCATCTTGTATCTCACTGATTTCTACAAACATTTTTTTGTTTTTTAAGTAGGATAACAGAAGTTGGGAGGTTTTGCCTCTCACTCCGTAGTGATTTAGTTTTGCTATAAGTAAATTGTGATCAACAGTATCAAAAGCTGAGCTCAAATGTATAAATACACCAGCCACTCTCATTTTATTGTTTATTTTATTGATTGCATCATTAACAAGAGTATATATAGCGTCTCCTGTGCCAACATTTTTTATCTAAAATGTCTTCTATGTAAGATTTTGTTTAAGTTAATAAGGAGTAATAGTCGAGATTTGATTATTTTTTCGAATATCTTTGAAAGCGTTGGTAGCAAAGAGATAGGCCTGTAATTTTTAGGACCAGTCTTTGTGCCTTTTTTGTGAATAGGTAAGATCTTCGCAATTTTTAGCTGTTCCGGAAAAGTTCCCTCATTAATGCACTTATTAAAGAAGCAAGATAGCGGTTCAGCAAGTATATTTAAATGGTCTTTAATAACAGATATAGGAATTTCGTCATATCCACATGAACGTTTATTAACCATATTTTTCACAATAGTACAAATTTCATTCTCGTAAGAGTAAAACAAAGTTCATTTTCAACCCGCTGTGTACTCTGCTGAAGTAATAAAAACCCTTCCTCATTTGTGTTTTTAGTGGTAAGACATTTGTTATCAAAAAGTTTTGCTAGGGTATTAGCTACTTCTTCGGGATCATCAACCATTTTGCCGTCAATTTTAAGTAGTAGATGTTCCGAATGCATAACTTTTGACCGGTTTGTGCATTTGTTAATAATTTGCCAGATTTCTTTGCTAGAGTTTGTTGAATTGTTATTTTTTTCCCTAACTGTTATTTTTTTGGCTTTCATGATAACCCTTCTATAAATTCAGACAGTTTTTTTTGTAATTTATAACACTAGTTTCAAGATTATTACCACTATTAGCGCATAAAAAACGTTTCATTTTACTAGCCACTTTCACACCTTTGGTGACCCACTTTAGTTTAGTACTCTTTACAAGATTTACTTTCGTTTTTTTTTTATAACTATTTTTAAAAACGTCTGAGAACTTCTTTATGAATGCATTAATTCCCATATTGTTTCAGTTTTGTTTCAATATTCCCTGCTTAAAATTTGTGATGTTATTAGCACTGAAAACTATTTATTTATAACAATATGCTGGTTGCAGTTACTTGACTTGCTCGTCAGAGATTCGAACCAATATTTACCCAAAAGGCCTCCATGTCCATCAGCCAAACTATTATGGTCTACATCACATTCCTTTACATAATTTTCAGGCAGATTTGTTAAGATATTGTCGATGCACGAATGTGAGTCATTTCGAATAAAAGTTGCAGAGTTAACAAGATACCTAAAATTATAACACGTTAATAAGCTGACAAATTCAGTGCGTTTTTTATTATCTAAAAGTAAGTCTATATTAAAGTCTCCGCATATAATGCATTTCTTCCTGAATAAATGTTCCAGTAATTTTCCCATGCGTGTCATAAAAAGTTCAAAATTATTGTCATAAGGACTACGATAACAACAGCATATGTATAGACCAGTATCGACATCTTTAACACAACTTATTTCAAAGTTCTGATGATGATGTCACATGTATGAAAGTTTGGGACAAAGTTATTGAGAGAAGAGAGCTAAATTTCGCAGAACTAATTCGGTTTTATGCCTGGTCAGGGAAAGACGCCAGTTTTTAGGCCTTGCGGGTTACTTTCGGCGTTATATCGAAGGTTACGCGATAAAAACCGCATGTATTATTTCGCGTCTCACAAAGAAAGATGTAAAATTTGTATGGGGACCTGATCAAGATCAAGTCCGGCAAGACATTATAAAGCGGCTAACTAGCGAGCCCATACTTGCGATTTTTGACTCGAACCTTGGTACAGAGCTGCACACTGACGCCAGCAGTGCAGGATACGGCGCTGTACTGATCCAAGTTCACGCGGACGGTGGTAAACGGGTGATAGCCTACTTTAGTAAAGTCACTCAGGGCGCGGAGTCAAAATACCATTCGTATGAACTAGAGACATTGGCGGTCGTCAAAGCACTGCAACACTTCTGTCATTATTTGATCGGGATAACTTTCAAAATCATAACCGATTGCAATGCTTTGAAGGCCACCGAACGTAAGAAAGATCTCCTTCCGCGGGTTGCACGCTGGTGGATTTATCTGCAGGATTTCAATTTTGAGATTGAATATCGAAAGGGCGTGATGATGGATCACGCCAGCGTTGCAAGTCAATGCGATCGACAGACCACCGAATTGGGCACAAATGGCCCAGTCAGCTGATTCAGAGACCGTCGATCTCATCGAAAAACTGAGGGATGGTCACTTGGACTCTAGTCGGTACGTCTATCATGGCGATGTGCTTTATTATCGCTATTCACCTGTTGGTGAGGAGTCGCGCTTACTATGGTTTATTCCTAAAGGACACCGGCTCAGTTTATTACGCGTTTTTCACGACGAGCACGAGCACATCGGGGCTGATAAAACTTATGACCTTATTTTAAAACATTTCTGGTTCCCTGGCCTGAAACAATTTGTTAAAAAGTATACTTCCCATTGCCTAATTTGCATTAGCAAGAAACGTGTTCCAAGAGCTCCTCGTCAACCTATTACATCATGGGAAAAATCAGACGTTCCCTTCAACACGGTTCATGTTGATGCATTAGGTCCCTTACCATAGTCCAACGGATATAAGTTTGTACTTGTTTTGGTTGATTCTTTTACCAAATTTTGTTTACTCTATCCTATATACAGACAAGATGCTAGCGAGTTGAAACGAGTTTTCAATAGCGCTATATCTTTGTTTGGGACACCCAAACTGATAGTTTGTGACCGTGGTCGCATGTTTGAGGCGTCAGTCTTTACCAGTTGGGTAAATGAAATGGGATGCGAAATTCATTACATAACGCCCGAAATGCATCATTCCAATGGACAAGTCGAGCGTTATGTAAGGACCATCCTTAATATGATTCGTATCGAGAATAACAATAAAAATTCGACTTGGTCTGATAGTTTATGTAAAATTCAGTTAATTTTAAATGTTACAAAACAAAAAACCACGCAGTACTCGGCTTTGTACTTTGTTAATTGGAACTAACGCGACCACTCCTGTGATTCGTGCGCTGATCCGTGACGTTGCCATCGAAAACTCAAGTTCAAATCGAGAAGCCATGAGGGAACTCAGCAGGAGCTCCGCTAAAGCATCTCTTGATAAGAACCCAAGTAGTCAAGATGATCGGGTTAATCGTCTAAGACACCTGCCAAGAGTTTTTCAGGTAAACGATCAGGTGTTCGTGATAAAGTATTCTCAGTCTCAGTTTGGCCACGTTGCGATTTCAAAAGTAGAGAATTGGTTTAACGCTAACAACTTCTTAATGAAAAAAAAACCAAATGTATTAAGTTTGCACTACCTCACGTTAGGCAGGTGAAAACTAGTGTGTTGGTGAAGGGCGAAGAGTTGAATCCTGAAGATAGGACGGTGTTCTTGGACTTAACTTTAGACGCTAAGCTTCAGTGGGGCCAACATATAGATAAATTGTCGAAGAAACTGAGCTCCGCAGCATACGCAGTTAGAAAAATTGGTAATTTAACCGATGTAGAGACAGCTCGATTAGTTTACTTCAGCTATTTTCATAGCGTAATGTCGTACGGCATTCTGTTGTGGGGGAAAGCCGCCGATATTTGTTGCTTTGTTTTGCAGAAAATGGCCGTTCGATCAATTCATAAGTTGAGTCCGAGACGAGTGTCTCGGACTCAACTTATGAATCGAGAAAAGTTTAAGGTGATTAATGTAATGACTGTTCCTTCTCAATATATTTATGAAAACCTTTTGTATGCTCCCAAAAATATAAACCTCTGTACTTGTCGTTGCTCGGATTCTGCATAAACCTGGAGCAGCCGGTTCTTCAATGCGTCGTAACGATTTTTCTTCGATGGATGGAGAATGATGACCGAGATTTCATCTAGATCTGGCCGCTCAAGTTGACCGATGACGAACTCATACATTGCTTGGGGACCAAGTTTCTTCTTCTTCTGTGGAGATATAATTACTTCAAATTGAGCTTACCACATTCGTATCCTGTCGCGCCAGATAGGTGGAATGCGCAGCGACGTCGAAACACCAGACAGTTCTTGAACTAGGTCGTTGTTGGCCATGTTTTATACAGCTGGTACAGCAAGTCAGGTTGGCTTCAATAAAAAAAATCGGATCAGCGCGCGATACAATGACAGATTTCTTTTCACTATCTGTCATTATGTCGATTCTTCCGTCAACAAAATCCTTGTCTACGGTGGTCATGCTACGCATGGTGTTCCGTCGGTTCATCACGTCGGGGTCACCACTGTAGCGCTTGTATTCAAGTGAAACTCCAGATGATAGTTTTACGTGTGTAATAATCATGATCAAAATATTTACAGACTTAAAGCTAAAATTCTACCTAGGTAGGTGATGGTGCAGAACTTACTTTAATAAACTAACCAATAGGAATAAAACCAGTAATAAATATTAGATTAGTTCATTGTCAATCCGTTGGTGTCGCGTCGACTCAGCGGTCGCGTGCTGTGCCACTCATATAAATAACTCACAGCGCCATGGATTCGCCAGTGAAGTACCAGTATTATATTGATGCTCTGGTATGCGTTACGATTGCTCCGCCAAGTTATCAAAACGAAAAAAACTTCGCCAAAAAATTTGTCGGAATTTGTCAAAATCGAAGGTTACAAACCAAAAATTTGTCAAAGTAGAAATAAAGAAGTTATAAGGGTTAGTTGGCCGCGCGAACGTAACGTGGAGGATTGCGTGACCATGGAGATCTCAGCAACTACTTGGGTTAGAGATCCAATTCTTTTTGTCAATTGAAGACTGAATTTGTCAAAAAATTTAGAAAAAAGAATTATAAGCTCTGGATCAATACTTTGCGAAATATTCACCTTAGAAGTTATGGCCGCGATATCCTCCACTTGTTGTTTCTTTATTGTTGATTATTTCTTTAAACCTTAAGACTTCATACAGTAAAACTATTAACCTTTCTTCTTGTAAAACTATTACAAGAAGAAAGGTCTTAATTTGTCAAAACTAACGAAAGCATAAAAAAGTTTAGTTAAACAGACGAAATTAGTCCAAATCAAAAAGATATGGCCGCGCGGTCGAAACGTTACTTTGTACGCTGATATTTCATTATCTATAATTGCTAGGATTTCGGTGTGAACATCCATTTATTCGGCATATTAATCTCATTAGAATGACATATCGTTTTACCCTCAGAACAGTTTTCAACGCGTGTAATCTTAAAAATGATGTTATCTCATACATATTTCATACATGTCCACAGGAATATCCCACCGATGTCCATACGAACAAAGTTTGGCTTTCTTTAAAATTGAGTCGCTTCGAAACCGGCGCACAGTGGTCTGGAAATCGAGCTCCATACTCATAGAAACTCAAATTCAGAATGAATATTGAAAGCACGTTCTTGATACTGGTGAGTGTCTCCCGATGATACTTCTACTGGCTGGCGGTTGAAAAAGTCTAGAAATTGACTGTCTTGGACGATTATATGGGACTGATAACATGACACGTTCTAGCAACTGTACGCATTGAATTTGACTATTGACAACCTTATGGAGAAAAACCAAGTCATGGACAATACGAGGCACAGTAGTCTGGAAATCGAGCTCCAAGGTTGTCAATAGTCAAATTGAATGCGAACAGTTGCTACAAAGTGTCATGTTGTCAGTCCCATATAATCGTCCCAGATAGTCAATTTCTAGAGTTTTTCAACCGCCAGCCAGTAGAAGTAACATCGGGGGACACTCACCAGTATTAAGAATGTGCATTCACCACGAAACCAATTCTAAATTGACTGACTTGGATGTGTTCTTTGGTTCCGAAGTTAAAAAGTCTGTTGCGCTCTCATTTGAACCGACATTTAAACAGCTATAATTAGTTTCTTATTAGTTTTATTTGGATATTTCTTTTTATTTTGTCTTTTGTTTTGTGTTTATTAGTGTCAGTCAGATTTTGATCTCTTCTTTAGTTAAAGTCAAAGATGTTTTGTTTTCTATTTTATTTCTGTAAATTTACGATAATATAGCTATATTGTACTTAATAGAATGTTGTGTACACCTGTAATTGATACCTATTTAGGAACCCTAACCTGTATATTTTTATTGTTAAATGTAAAATGTATGTACTGTTGGCGTACCTGTTTTAAATAAATAAATACATAGTTCGAGCAGGGTAACGATAATTTCGATTTGATTTGGGAATACCTCTAACTGACGAATATAATATTACTTAATTAATCTTTATATTTTTGTTAATTTTTCAAGCTGTGATGAATAAAAATATCTAATTCTGCGTTAAAAATTAAAAAAAAAATAAGTACCCACTTAAATTTTTCCTGTTTATTTATTCATTTACTCTTTAAGTACTTTTTCACTTATTAAGAACACATAAGTACTTTTTTTCTATCACGTACTGTTTTTTAGGTGCGGTAGTTAACACATAATTACAAAGTAAAATACAGTATACACGTAGCTTTATTCAATTTATCAATAATTCGAATAAAACTTCCAACAAAACTTATTATTAATACATTTGCACACAATAAAATATAAAATATACAGTAAAAAGTTTATATTCTACATAAAAATTTAAAATATTTAACTTTTCCCTTATTTTGGGAAGTATCTTCTCGCTTTATAAGCCAACAGTACTCTCCCAACAAAGCTGCGTCCCAACGAACTTGAAACCGTTCCTCAAGCCTTTTCACATCCTGATGAAATCGTTCCGCTTGTTCATGACTCACTGCTCCAAGATTTGAAGAGAAATAAAAAGAGAAATGTGAATGGAGGAAGTGAATTTTTAGCGACATTCGGCAACCCATCTTTTTGTATACTCTTAACAAATTGTTCACCATGAGTTCTGCATTCTCGGTTCTATGATTTCCTAAAAAACCTTATAGCACGGCTTTTAATGATGTCCATGAGCATAGTTCTTTGTCATTTAGTGTGTAATCAAATATGTTGTTTTTCATTAATAGGCGTATTTGTGGACCAATAAAAATACCTTCTTTCAACTTTGCGACACGTATTTTTTTGTATTCATCTTGAAAACTGTATTATTACACTCACAAACAGGTAATATCAAAGATACTAACGAGAAATGAACCTTTTTCCTCAATATACTGTCTAGCGATTACATTTACTAATATGGACAATATGAGGGTCGTTTAACAGTGTGTACCTTAAAAACAAGACGTGATAGAAACAAAAGACATCCACTGCTTACTACTAATATAATATAAAATACTAATACTAATAGAAAACTATAATAGCAATCAGTTTTTTGTGTGGTACGTAAGTGACACTCTATTGAGAGTTGGTTTTTTAATGGCATTCACATGAAGCTAAGGGCTCGTTCAGACACGAGAGACCGCGCGATTGCAAATCGTGCGGTTTTGAACCGCAAAAAGTTAAATAAAAAACTTGTTTATTTTAATAATTAGATATGTTTATTCATCACAGCTTGCCAAATTAACAAAAATATAAAGATTAATTAAGTAGGTAATATTATATTCGCCAGTTTATTCCCAAATCAAATCGAAATTATGGTTACCCTGCTCGAATATTGTATGAGATAACATCAATTTATTCTGGGATCTTGATTTGTTAACACAGCAAATAATACTTCGAAAATGAATTTCTTTGAGAATATCACGATGCGCCGTTCGCGAACTAAATCAGATTCGATTACCGCCATTAATGAATCACAAAATGAAACATTCGAAGATACCGTTAACAGCTTACCTGATCTATCTAGTGACTACATTAACGATACCCAACAACAACAAATAACAAAATTAAAACAACAGATTGACAACCTTGAGTTAGAATTAAACTGAGCACACCAGGACATAGAATCATTGTCTTTAGAAAACAATAACCTAAAGCAAATAAAAGTTGATCTGTAAGGAAAAAACGATATGTATAAAAAACTAATACCGTACCGTCAAAAAACTTAAAAACTCAACCCCATCTAAGAAGAGTCTGAAAAACCAAAACAAACACAAACAGATCCTTCCGTTATGACTAATAAACGAAAACATGAGATGATATCCACTGACATACAAAAAACGACGACTGTAAGAGAAACTCAACAACATAGCATAGAAGATAGTCGTGATAACTTTTGTTCTACGTTAAATATGAAGCAAACTTCACCTAAAGTATCACCGTCTCTGTCCTACAAATACGGATACTACAGGCAACAGAAATAAGCTATATATTATGAGCAGCAATTATATAAATAAAATACTACCTATAGCAGAAGACATATTCACTAACTTTCAATTATGTCATTACCTTAAACCTAACTGTGGCATTGAGAACTTAATTAACGACTTACATACGAAATTGGCGAACTACTCTGAAAAATATTTCTACATAATTTTCATAGCAGAAGAAAACGTGGCCAAAATCAATACCTATCTACAATGCCTTTCATTTGCTAAAATATATAAGACAGAAAATGTTAAAGAAGCATATAACATATTTATACAGCACTTTAGTTTGTTATATAACCTATGTTTTCCTTTCAAGTTAGTTAAAATAAAACCTAATAAAAAAAATAAGTGGGTTTCTAGGGGAATACGATTATGTAGTAGAAAGCAGCGTCACCTTCTATGGGAGCACAGACTTAAACCATCAAATGAAAACAAACATACATTTAAAAATTACTCCCAGCGATTTAAGAAAATTGTAAAATTAACTCAAAAGGCTCAAAATAGCAATTTTATCAAGATTTCATTTAATAAATCAAAAGCGTCCTGGCAGGGTCCATTAGGAACCCATTTCTAAGATAAAAATAAATAATACAATTATTAATAATCCCAAAGAAATTGCAGATGCATTCAACAACTACTTCATTGATCAGATTAAAAATTCACCTAAAGCATCACTCGCAACAATTGGTTTACACAATGTTTATGAGTCCAGTTGTACCTCAAGACGTACTCAGGGCAATCAAATAATTGAAAAATAAAAATAGCGTAGGATTTGATGAAATAGCAACGAAAGTTATAAAATTTGTGTCAAATAACATAATCGTACATATTAGCCACATTATTAACTTAGCCATCAGCAGCGATGTATTTCCTGACGGTTTAAAAACAGTGATAGTCAAACCCTTCACAAAAAGAATTGCAAGGAGGATATAGCAAACTATAGACCGATTGCTTTAATTCCTGTGTTTTCCAAGGTGGTTGAAAAGATTATATATGAATTAATCAACAAATATCTGACAAAATACAACATATTATCTAATGAACAAGCAGGTTTTAGAAACCAAATTAAAATATTAATACAGCAATATATGCTTGAATTACACGAAATAATGATAAATGTAGATAATCAAAAACACCTATTTGTGCCATTTTCACAGATATGACTAAAGCTTTTGATTATGTCAATCTTGATATTTTATTAAACAAGCTTAATTATAGCTACGGTCTAAAGGGAAATGTGCTGAATCTCTTAAAATCCTACCTCAATAACCGCACACAATATACGGAGATTTCCAGAATTTCGAAATTGAAAGTAAAATTGTTAAATTCGGTGTGCCGCAAGGTAGTGTACTCGGTCTCCCGCTATTTTTGCTGTATAATATATTATTTTTAGTATATGCGAAACCTGAATATAGTTTAATCAGAATAAGTAACTGAATCGATTCCAATAATTTTTAAACCATGTTATATTTTGTCCCAAAAAAATTTACAAGTTGGACACCGAGCGACATCAAGTACCTATCGCAATAATTTAGGTACCTACTGCCAAATTATGTTTATCAATGAGCTCAAGACGACGCTGGAGGCCCGCGCGCGGGCGCGTTGCGTGGTGACAATGCTGTTGTGCGGACAAACAGGTAACAGAATAAGCTTATAACTTTGTGATTTTTCATGATACAGTTTTGAAATTTTGTACATAGATTCTTTACATAAAAATACTCGACACGTGTTCCAGGTTTCGCATATACTAAAACTAATGTTGTATAAATGATCTGCCCCACCAGATACCAAATCCAATGGTTTTATTTGCTGATGACAGTATCTTACTGATAAAATGTAGAAATATTACCAATTATGAACAGGATATTAACATTAACCCTAGAAATATTGTTGATTGACTTGATAAAAACAACCTGGTAATAAACTTACCAAAGACTAATGTGATGCATTTTCACCAGCGTACAATTCCACCGAAGGTCAAAGTACAGTACATTGGACCAGTGATTAATCAAACAAAGATCGCGAAATTTTTAGGAATTCATATTGACGATCAATTAACATGGAAACCGCAAGCAGATGAGTTGTGCAAAAAGTTAAGCACTGGCAATTTTTGTAAAAAGAAATAAAACATTGTTTGCTAAGGTCTCGAACGCCAAGAAAGGTCCCGTGAGAAGTCAATACAAAAACCTTTAAATGGTTGGTGGTTATAAAACAGCAATACTGAGGAAGAGTGTTTTTGCATGGGTCCAATAATATAATAAACTACCAGACAGCATAAAAAATTACACTCTCCAACAATTTAAAAATAAACTCAAGGCTTTTTTGATACAGAAATGTTATTACTCATTAAGTGATTTTTTGAATGAACCTATGTGTGACATTTTAATAGTTTTATAGTATTGACATTATTTAATATCTACTCTAGAATTGTTAAAATATTTTCATAATTTTACTCATTATCTTATTTATACCTTTTTATTCAGAAATTTTGTTATTCTTTATGTGATTATTATTATTTATTTTTTTGATCCTGTGTGACATTTCATTTAAATTTAATATTATTGACATTATTACTCATGGACTTAGTATAATAAACTGGACTGACACACTCTGCCAGAAAAACGTGACGAGAGAGATAATTATAACAGAGCCCTTTGTCTCTTTCTAATAGGGTGACCAAAATTTTTTATAACAAATAAGAAACTTTGTTTTGACAGAGATAATTTGTGTCCGGTTAACACATCAACGGTTACTTAAAATAGTAAAATAATAATTTTTGAGAAAAAAAATAAGAATTTCGGTTCCTTTCCATGCTCTTTTTCCGTTTGCTTTGCTGAATTGCTGTTTGGGTATTCAAATGGAGGGAATGAAACTGAAAGTGTGTGACAAACATTTATTAAAATTAAACATGGTTTAACAGAATTGTTTTGTGGAGTTTCTGCCCTAAGCCAATCTTACTGCCTAAGTTCCTCAATGCATTACATTTTGATGAAATATTCTTAAATTTAAATACGAATTAGCCAATGCTCTCAATAGTTGTAATTCGTGTGGTTCTTCATCCGTTATACATTGGATAGAATGTGGTGGACTACTTAGAGTCTTGTATAATATATTTTATTTATTAACTCATCATCACTTTCATTACTGATATTTCCTAATTCAATAGTGTGGCCATAATTACAGTTTTGTTATTTATGATAACATATTCGGTGCATCGTGATTTTTGTGAACTCACTCAGAGAACATCAAAATTTTGAAAAAAATTCTCGATACAGGAAACCTCCGAAGTACGTACGTAAGTGCGCACAAAATCTGAACAAATCGTAATCATCAATCCGGAACTTTTAAATCGAAAAATTGTTCAACACAGTCCCGCAGGCCTAGCCAAGTTTCTTATCGAATCTCTTTCTACAATCGTTGACGCCTCGGCGTAAGCGATTTGAGAAAACGCTAATTTGGTAGCCAACTTGACACGAATCAGTCGATCGCTCGTTCTCCAATGTTTATAGAAAAAACCTATACTTTAGTCTATGATGAGCGTTCCTACCCACGTCAAACTAACGTCAAAGTCACAGTTGTTTACTTTGTGCGCGGGTTGAACTTTTGTTTTGAATTGTTAAGAAAGGAATAATTCTTTTAAGTGTTAAAAATAAGGAATAAGATAAGGATAAGCGAAATAAGGAACAAGTTCTTTTTATAATTGGTTTATTATAATATCACAGTACGGAATGTAATTTTAAACATTATTGTGATTTGAAATAATATGATATGATCCTGCATTTAAATGAAAGATACCATAAGTGAAGTGATAACTTTTATAGAATGGAATCTAGATCTCGAGCAGTTCACACCTTTATTGGAATTCATAGAAAGGTACGAAAATTATTGGTTATTTCGTAAATATCTTCCTATGTTATTCGAAACTCTATTATACTCGGGCACTTGAAAGTTTGAAACATAAACAATGACGTAGTACACGACACAGCTGAATTATATAGACGCCTATTGTTATCGTTAACTCTTGGGTCTCGGCGATCGCTCAGTGGGCGCTCAAAAACTTCGACATCGTTTCGTTAGCGCTTGTCAAAACTGTAACTTGGCTACGATTTATATGGAATCTAGCGATCAACGTTGTAGAAACGATTATATTTTATTCTAGCATTTTGAACGCTCAGATAAATTTGTAAACTTGTCTACGAATTTTCTATTCGTTTGTTTTGACCACGTGACTTAATGTTGTGATGATGTCTTTCCCATACATTTGATTCTTTTTCTATTAGCGTTAACGATTGTAGATTGTCAACTTGGCTAAGCCTGCTGAAGAGTTACGTGTCGCTTCCTGAAACCTTATCAAGAGTTAACTTCGGCGTTGTTATCTCTGTGAAACGAAGCTCTCTTCCTTCACGTCGTTCCTTGCAAGATACCAGGAGCGGCCGGAGCCTGTAGTTGCAAGGCGCCCGCCAGTGCCGACTGAAGAGAGCTTCGCGCACGAGAACATCTATTAAGCACACTCAACCTGCCTTCTTTCCGCGTTCATCAGTTGTGATGATAAACCCAATATCCTTACCACTGGAAAAAAATGAGCTTAAGCATTTAACACTCGTCGTGATTTTGTAGTATGACAATTCTCTGGCTTAGAATGAAGGCTGCACACAACAGAACTTTTGGTTATGATTTGAAATTCCGGAATCGATTTTTGCCTTATTTCCTCTTTCTATTGAAAGCTGCAACAAACAAAAATAATGCTATTTCAATAGCGCGATACATAGGTACAAATTATATTTCTCGTGCGCAAAATATTTACAGTTTTAATGAAAAATACACGAAAGCATAAGTCTTTTGTCTGCAAAACGTCTAAGGCATGGTCACACTAATCATTGTTAGTAAACAAAATCTATAATATTCCTTACCTGCGACCACAACCATCATAAGATGCACGTTTACATGACGTGATACAATACTTTTAACCATTTTCACATTTAAAATAAAAAAGAAACGTAAATAAAACTTATAATTTTTTCCAAATAATAATAAATAATGATTTCTGTGTTACCGTAATGAATATATAATAGCTTCCAAACAATTATCCTCCTCCTTTCTTATTATTTAATTTGACTTAAAATAAATAAATTAGTAATATGTACAGACTGTAAGCCTATAAAAGAAAATAATTAAAATTTATCTTAAAGCTAAAAACATATGCACGTAACTTATTTTACTTGTAGTGTGAGGTGACTGCCGGTGTAATATTTTCTACCATCTTTAACATTTTTATCTGTTGGCAATTGAGTGAAAGGGACTAAGGGCTCCCTTATGGCTATCTCTCTCGCCTCGATTATGATAGCTTAACAAAAGTAAACCTACGGTGAGACTGTTATGGTTAATTTTTGTGTGTTACGAATTTCGCAGAACTCAGTCCTATTTGTATACTAAGTCCATGTTATTACTTGACATCTTCCACTTTTGTGTGTCTATAGACTTGTCAAAATAATTTATTAGTAGGTACTGTAATAATTTTCTTTATTTTTCATAATTTCATCGATACTGACATTATTTGTTAAATTTTGCATGCCAAAACTCAGGCAGAATGTACCCGGCTCACTATATTTAATAACGACTTTATTATACAATACCTACATTCTATGCGAATAAATGATTTGATTTGAACATCATTTTTAAGATTACACGCGTTAAAAACTGTTCTGAGGGTAAAACGATATGTCATTCTAATGAGGTTAATATGCCAAATAATTTAATGTTCACACCGAAATCCTAGCATTTATAGATAATGAGATATTAGCGTACAAAGTAACGTTTCGACCGCGCGGCCATGTACGTTTTGTTTTGAACTGATTTCGTCTGTTTAACCAAACTTTAGTAGTATTTTATGCTTTCGTTAGTTTTGACATATTAAGGCCTTTCTTCTTGTTATTACATAGTTTTACTGTATGACGTCTTAAGGTTTGAATAAATATTCAACAATAAAGAAACAACAAGTGGAGGATTGCGCGGCCATAGCTTCCAAGGTGAATGAACGAAATTGTAATACCTAAGTTCAGATTAACAAAAACTAGCAAGTCTTTTCATATAAACAGTATACGCTTTTATAACAGGTTGCCAAAGTCAGTTATAGAACTGACCGATGGAAAATTCAAAAACTACATCAAACTTATCCTTATTAAAAAAGCATATAACAAAATCAAGGACTACATTGAAGATAAAGAAGTTTGGCTTTAGTTCCTTCTGCGCATGCGGCTTCCCTGGTAGCTCATAAGCGGCACTATTATGTGGATGTCTCTAACTATACTCAATCTAATTTATTCTTTTCTTTCGAATCAGATTTTCACAATAGTTTTCAAATGATTTATACATCTTTTGCTCAGAATAGTTACAGCAATGATAACAATATTTGTGTCACTTGCTTAATTTAGTACTTTACAATTCTTTTTTTTTACCTTTGTATAGATTATTTTTTATCAATTGTTTGTGAATGTGTGAACATTGTAGGCTTTGTAGATTCCCAGCTGCTTGTTAACTTTTGTTAACTTTTTATTTTGTTCTACATTTTTTGTGTAGTAAGCAACGACTTATTGTCGGGACTACGCTGTCCCCCCATACTTAATACAAATGCTGTATCCATGATAATATTGTAACACCAAATGATTTGAGAAGAGTAACCTTGCCGGTTCTTCTCCATAGGAAACGACCAACCCGAACCGTGCACCTTTTTTTCGACGTTTTATAAGTGACCATCTAGGCCTATGTGAAATAAAATATTTTGATTTTGAAAAATCTTTCATTAGTCAAGAGATTTTAAAGCAAACAGGTCTGCAATATTCACGAAGATGAAGCGTGAGCATGTAGCATATTAAAACAACTTAATAGTATTTGATAAATTTATTAATCACACTACACATTATTAAACGAATGGTTTTATGTAATTGTTGGCTTTTTGTGTGTCAGTAATCTTAAATTTAAGTAGGAAGATGCTGATTATGAATGACGGCTGCAAACTAGGCAATAGGTTGAAAACTTCTTCTTTAAAGGTATAACTTCAAGCCACCGTTGCTGAAGATTCTCATTGTTAGGGAATCTGGATGGAAATAACTATATATTAATATTTTACATCAAACTACTGCCAACGACAAGCGTGATCTCCGAACAGTGTTCTTTTTTACAATTTATGAAAAAAAAAACACGTACTATGTATACAACGTGTAACAGAATAAACACAATTCCTGAAAGTAGTTGGTTCAGAATCGGCTTCTGAATCGATTTCCGTCATAAAAAATAGGTTTTAAATTTTGACGGAAAAATCTTTTAAATAACTTAAATTAGGAACTTAACTTAAGTTATTTAAAAGATTTATTTAAATTCAAGGAAATTGAAACCTTAACTCAGAGCAATATAGGCTACTAAAACGCACGACATTATTTGTAGTTCGCTCATAGCTCGTAATACAGACACGTAAATAATATCAATGCATTTTACATTAAAAGTACTGTGCGTCAAATAAATAGGTATTTTAAAGGAATTTCAACTTTATCTCCAATGAGTAAGACTTATTTGAATGCACGACTAAACTTAGTTGGTCATCAGAGTAGCCCTACACACAATAAAATTATTTAATTTGAAGAAATTTAGAACTTAGTGCAAAGAGATAAAGCATTTGTCGGCAACCTCTTTGACGTTTATGCGAAATGCCGACACACACGCCGCCGCAACCGCGCGCGCTTTTAACCTAACATTAAAAGTTAGTCATCCGCCGGTAGTAACGTGGTGTAGATGTCCTTTTATTTCCTTTCGTGACATTTTTGTTTCCGCACGCGATGGCTTTCCGGTATACCAACATACAATACACGGAGATGGTTAGGACCCTGGCTCTCTGTGTTGATAATATCGCGTTGGCTTGTCGGGAGTTCAATGACCGTTTTGGCTGCAGTGTGAGCGCCAGGACGATGCTGGCTGCAACTCAGCGACTGAGGGACTGGGACGTTCCTTCCTAATACGGCTTTGGACAGAGGGACGAATGTGCGGACTACTCGTCTGCAAGAGCGTATTCTCGACCATTTCGACGAACATCCAGGATAGCTCGAGAGAAGAAGCACCCCAGTTCGACTGCAGCTACATGTAGGCGAACGTTGCGTGCTGATGGTGAACACCCGTTCCATCTTCGACGGTGTCTAGACCTAACGCCGGCTGACAACTTGCCACGACTGGAATTCAGTAGGTGGTTGTTGGAGAACTGGCAACAAAACATTCTTTGGACGGACGAGAGTACCTTCACGTGTGTTGGCATGTACCACCAGTAACTAAAAACAAAAATTGAACAAGCATTTGTGACGGTGAAAAGTGATACTGAAGTGCTTACAAAATTGAATGCAAATAAGTACATAGAACAAGGCGGTGGTCATTTTGAAACTTTAATGAAAGTGGATCGCAGAAATAGTGCAAATTAATAACCTAAGTGTAAAGTGTAAATAATCCACTTCTGTAAGTACCTACTCCTTCCTATCAATACGATTGTATTCTTATCACTGTAAATATTATGATTCAAATCTTTTAAACACGCCGTCATTGAATATCGCTGTTTTAAATGCATCCCCGTTACTAAGCCTAAAGTCTTAGATTCGTGTTGATAATTTCACTTACTAGAAAATTATCAAACATTACACGGTAAACTCAATGAAGTATCAAAAGTTATTCATAATATCAGTCTGTGATATTTTAGGTACGTAAAATTCGTTCATTGAACTAACCCTCATCTAATGCCTACAGCTATGGTCAGCTGACGGGCGCTCGTGTGCGTGTCGCGTCGGCCGCTAACATTGCATGAGTATGTATGCAGGGATGTTGTTGCACATACATTTTGCGTTTAGTAAGGATAACTATTTTATAAAAAAAGACTAGGTTTGGTTTAAATTTATTTAATTACGGTCATTACGGATGTTGTTTTAGACTAATAATTTAATATTCTAATTGGGGTGTCTGAGGTATTGCGTTTAATCTGTTACACGTTGTATAAGGCTTAAGGCCATAAAACTCAAATAGTCTTTCCCTACTTTTTCTGATACCTCTAGTTGCCCAATTACTAAATATAAATTAAGGGCAAATACATTTTGTCTTCTTTTCAAAAGTTTTGTTGAACTCAGTGTGAACTATTGAAAAGAAATTATCATACAATTGATTTATATTAATATCGTCTATATGATGGCTCATAACACTTAACTTGTTCTGTAGGGAAATATTATAGGTACCTATTTAATTTATTAGTAGTTATAGGTCTAAAACTGAACTTTTTGCAATGGTATGTTACACCTAAAAGTTACAGTTTTTCCGCAACGGTCAGACGGCAAACAATTTACTATGGCTTTATCTAAGTAATCACAATTGCAGAAAACTTTATTCATATTCATATTCATTTATTCATCAAATATAAGCTAACAGTTTACACCAAATCGCTTATATCTATTCTAATACTATCATTTTAATTCCCTTCCCCCCGGACCACCGTACGGTGTTGACGTGCTCTCAGTACTGTTTTAAATTTGTTTAAAATATTAATTAAAATACTTCACATCAATTTAAATCAGTTAAAAAAATAGGAGTTTATGAAAGTGAGGAGGTGTTACTAACCCTGGTACTAGAGTCTCAACGCTACACGAAGCGGCCGTGAGCGCGCCCTCTATCCGCCTGGACCCATCCCAACAAGACGTAAGAAGATTTTGCACTAATAATATCTTGCGTGTACGCCACCACCTCCAAAAGGGTGTATGCTAAGTGGACACGCACCTCTTGCGCAACTGGTTAACGAGTGCGTTGGCGACGCCCAAAAAGTGAAAGGTGTTAAGCGGGCGTCCAGTGGCGTTCACCTAAATCGACGAATTAGTGAACTAATTAGTGAAGGACGTCCCTCGTTACTTCTTTATACTGTCTGGTTGCCTGGTACTAATGGATCATTTAATCAACAAATCTATGTCTGACACGGAAATCAACACAGCGGGCACGCATAAAACTCCACCTAACTATGTGTCCAACGCGTCAAAAGAGGCAGAGAGGAAATGGAGGAATCACTTGGCAATCAATTAATCGAGTTTAAGGAGGAAATGAGGAAAATGCTCACGTTCTTTAACGAAAAGCAGGTGAGGGAGACACAAGAAATTAACAGAAAACTACAAGAGATTTAAAAATCTAACGAGAACATCGAAAAATCTATTGAGTACTTAACTGCACAAAACCGGGACCTTCAAGAGCAGATTACCCGACTCGAATTGCAGTCTAAAGAAGACAAGAATTACATCTCCATATTAGAAAACAAGATTGAGGACATGCAAACAGAGAGTCGGAAAAGTAATTTAGTAATAATAAACGTACCGAGAAAAAAAGGCGAGACTAAAGAAGATTTCTTAGAAATGGCGATGTGCCTCTTTCAAAATATAAAAAGCTGCATTAAAAAACACGACATTAAGGACATATATAGGGTTCGCGGAAAAACAGCGGAAAAGCAAAATACACCTATTGTCGTGGAAACTGGCTCCACAATCCTGAAGACCGAGACTTTGAAAATAGCCAAGGCTTTCAACATAAAGCATCAAAACAAGTTGAGCTGGAAACACATGGGATTCAAAACTCAAGAAGACACCCCAGTCTTTATATCAGAACACCTAACCGCTAAAGGCTCCCGCCTCCACTTCCTTGCACGAGACCTAACTAAAGCTGGATCTTAAGTTTTGCTGGACTGCCTATGGCAAGGTGTACGTTAAGAAGGATGAAAATTCGCCAACTATAATCGTAAGAAGTGAAGAACAGGTACATAAACTTAAGCTAGACAAGTGACTATTTTGCCTTAACCTTATAATTTGCTATCTTGTAACAGAGGAAATGCTATTATTGCGGTATCAATTGAAATTTCCCACCGAATATTGTTTAAAGCTTTACTCAATTTGTTATTATGCTTTACCAGGCATCATGCTCAGTTATTTTGTTAAAAAACAAGACTCTACTACAAATAAACACATACTATACATTTATAACACTCTTATACACAATCTATCCACACGAACTCATAATATACATAACACACACAAACTAATCTACTCATACACATCTATACCTCCCATTCACATCACATTCACTTTAATTTTTCACATCTATATCTACATTGCAAATTCCTATAAAATAAAAATACAGGCCACCCAAAAGATACAAATCCAAATTATAGAACATGGCTACCTACAATCTAAATATATTGAAATAATCACTTACCTAATCTTGACGATCATTCAATTGGTGCTAAGCATAAATGGATAACACATTACGTACTGTCTCCAAAATAGATAACATCGAAACTGCCCATACGGTAGAATGTGACGCTACAAAACTCCATAAACATATTTGTGTAAACAAAAACGACCTCACCATCGTATCTCAAAATATAAGAAGTATTTACTGCAATTTTGATAATTTCATAATCACTCTATCTACCCTGAAATTCGAACCAGACATTGTAATCCTGACAGAATGTAGGCTGAATGCAAATAAAGAGCTTCCGCAAATACACAACTACCACTCGTATATGACGACTCGTCAAATGAACCAGAATGACGGAGTGGTTGTATATGTTAAAGGTTCCTTAAAACATAAAGTTGAGGAAATACAGCTAGTCCATGCGTCCTGTCTGCGATTAGACTTATTGGGTAATATCGTCTATTGTATCTACCGTTCTCCCTCTAATTCAAACACCGATAGCTTCATTGACTCTCTCAGCACGCAGTTAAACACAGTAACATCATAGAAAAACATCATAATAGCTGGTGACATAAATAAAAACATCAAAATCAAAGATTCTGAGTCGTCACAGGAGCACAAGAGTAGAATTAACTACCTAAACATGCTGTCATTTTTCGGTATACTTCCAGGACACACGCTGCCCATTAGGGAGCAAAACTGTCTCGACCATTTTATGTTGAAAATACTTAAAAAAAAGTTCTCAGCATCGATCGCTATCTTGCACACTACAGTCACTGACCACTATACAACATTTATCTCAATAAAAAAGTCAAAAAATATACAAATCATAAATAAAACCACCACTACGCTAAATTTTGAACAAGCTTTAAAGGAAAATCAAAAAATCTAAATCAAAATCATATATTTCAAATAGGCCAATTACAGGCACTTTTGAATTGTCGAAACAAAGACAACAATGACAAATAGCTACAGTCCCAGTCACAAGGCATAAAAAATGTGAAAGTACTGTAGTTGCCCATTCCCTAACGTAGATCTCTATGGAGAAGAACGGGCAAGAAACTCCATGGACACTCTTTTAAATCAGAATACTTTACAATAACTTGGTTACATCATTTATGTTGAGATGGTACATTATGTGAGAACGATGTAGCAAGATGTGTACTTTAAAAGTGTCCATAGTAAAAATAAAATAAATAATTCAAACAAACCGTGGCAACCAAGAGATGACATTTAGCCTTTAGTGAGGGGAAATCTAAGCGCCTGCCCTCTTACAGAGTCCGTCTGTGCCATTTCAGGATGCAATCGTTGTCTATGCGTAGAGATATAACCGATGCTTTGTTTCTTTACAAACTGTTGCGCAATAAGATCGACTGCCCCGGTTTATTGAAGTTAATTAGATTCCACGCGCCTGCTAGATATCCTAGGAATAAGATAACACCCCTGTGTCCGCCACTTCGAAAGTCTGTACTTGGTGCAAATTCTCCAATACCTAGATTGTGTAGAATCCTTAATGGCCGCAGTGACTTAGTAGATGTGCACCACGATAATATAAATAAATTCATACGAGCTTTTGTAAACAATCCAATAACGATTTAATTTTAATTTTGATTTAATTTAATGTTTTTTTTAATTTTTAATTTTATAATTGGACGTAGTTAAGCGAAAAGGATCCAATCCACGACATGGCCAAAAAAATACTATCAGCTAGTAAAAAAGACCTAACCTACGACCAACCCAAATGAATAAGTGTTGATATTCTTCATCAGTTTGATGAAAAGAAAGAAAGAAAGAAAATATATTTATTTGCCGCAGGTACATGACATGATGCACTAAGTCAATTTTGGCCATTTGTGGATTGGATCCTTTTCGCTTAACTACGTCCAATTTTTTAATTTGAATTTTATACCTGTTTTAATTTTTTTTCAATGTATTCAATTTATTCTTTTTATTTTATTCTTTTAATTTTATTTTGTTAGCAATTTATGGTCAATACCTTTATTCATAATTCAATTAACAATTAATCATAATGTAATCAATTATAATTTGAACAGTAATCACATGCCAATGTTTTTTATTTTATTTTATTTTGATATTTTGATTGTATACAGCTTTGAATGTAATGATAATTTTTCTTTATTATTCTTTATTATTGTTTTGTATTGCTTATTCATTGCATTTTAAAGCTCTAATTTCAATATTTTATAAATATTTTATGTAAAGCCGTTCTCTGTGCATGTGGTGTTAACCTGTCATTAATTGTTGCACTTGTAAATGTTACTCTAGTCATTAATCAGAAATGTATATAGTGTAAGCAATTGTTGGTTAACCTAAATAAATAAATAAATGACCAGTCACAACTGACAGCGCCCATTCACGAACATGACGCATGTATCGGCACCATTCAACTCAACCATTTTGAAGGGAACTAAATGATACGACACACGCGCCACCATCAGCGAGACATTTGAGTGAGCATGACATACTCTTAACCGCCAGGGCACATTCAAGTCAAGAAAATACGTAGGTTTCCAGCGAATGACAGCTTTCTAGTACAGAGTGCTCACACAATATGGGCTATGCGGTTATATAATACAAAAGAGATTGAATTTATACATTGCAAAGATAGTGCTACAATCTTCAGCAGCTATCCATTTATGCTCCCCTGTCCTTGTGGAGCAGGACCGGCATTGAGCCAAGCATTTTTATCAGCGATATAATCGTTCAACTTGTAATATGCTTGCTTACATAGTGTGCGTTTAATGCATGTTTTAAATTTAGTTTCATTCAGTTCAAGAATACTTTGTGGAATTTTATTATAGCATCTCAAACAGTACCCCATGAAAGATGAGTCTACTTTAGCGAGTCTGAAGCCTGGCTGAACTAATTGGTCTCTATTTCTAGTACCGTAATTGTGTCTGTCGCCTCTTTTATTAAAAAGATGTAGATTTTTTCTTACATACATTATGTTTTCATATATGTATTGACAATGTACCGTCATGATGTTAATTTCCTTAAACAGTCCCCTTAGAGAATCACGCCTTCGAAGATTATATATGGCTCTGATGGCTCTTTTTTGCAGAATAAATATAGACTCAATGTCTGCAGCCCGTCCCCATAGCAAAATGCCATAAGACATTATACTATGAAAGTAACTAAAATAGACCAGTCTAGCGGTATCTACATCAGTATATTGACGGATTTTTCTAATAGCATATGCTGCTGAACTTAGCCGCCCCGCTAGAGATGTTAAATGAGAACCCCATTGTAGCCTTGAATCAAGCGTAATCCCCAGGAAAACTGTTTTATCTACAAATTCAAGCTTATCTTTATTCAATACTATATCACAATCGCTACCTTTAACATTCGGTAAAGCAAATCTAATGCATTTCGTTTTTTTTTCATTTAATACTAAATTGTTTGCTGTTAACCAGTTATGGACCTGAAGTAGGGCATTATTCACGTCATCTAGATTTTGGGCCTGTCTATTTATCTTAAAGATTAGGGAAGTATCATCAGCGAATAACACCATATTTTGAGGTTGGTGTTTCAATAAATAGGGTAGATCATTAATATATACTAAAAAGAGGAAAGGACCCAATATTGAGCCTTGTGGAACCCCCATTTTTACTTTTAAGCCCTGTGAATTAACACCATTTATTTGAACTTGTTGTTGTCTATCATTCAAATAAGATTTAATCAAACCAAGTGCATGTTTACCTAGTCCGTAATGCTCAAGTTTCAAAAGTAATGTGTCGTGATTTACGCAATCAAATGCTTTGGAGAGGTCACAAAATATTCCTATGGCGTCTTGGGACTCTTCCCACGCAGTAAAAATGTGCTTTAATAAGGTTACACCGGCGTCAGTTGTACAACGTCCTTTGGTGAAACCATACTGTTGATCGTGTAAGATTCTGTTGGTGTTAAAATGATTGAGCATTTGATTCAACATTACCTTTTCAAACACCTTGCTAAAAACTGGCAACACGGATACAGGTCTATAATTATTTGTATCTTTACTATCTCCGGATTTGAACAGAGGTATGACTTTACTGTATTTCATTAAATCAGGGAAAACTCCTTGGTCTACACACAAATTAAAAATTAAAGCTAGGTATGGTGCTATAGTCTCAACTATGGATGTACAAACTATATTATACCTAAGCAAGAGGAATCATTGAAATTGTTAACGTTAGCTATTGAGGGTACACCGAAATCTGTCCCTCCGAAATTATTAGATGCCGACGGCGGTCAAGAGGTTGGCCTCTTGACCGCCACGCAGCGCTAGAAATAACTCGTGCTTGGGCACGAGTTATTTCTAGCGCTTAAGACAAAAGTGGATACGCAGCCGCTGCAAAAAAGTCATCTGCTGCAAAACCAAGGACCGATGGCGACGTAGGTGACACAAATAACTTGATGAAGACATCTACGGTGACTGCTACGAGTGCAAATCCCAATCTACCCACAAAAGCAACGTTATCATCATTGGAATGTCGAGCCACGAATTAAGCGGAAACGCGCAAGGGTGACACAAGAGAGAATCGCCACGAAAACATTACCTCCGATGAAGGGTGGCAACCGGCGCGCAAAGCACGTTATTCTAAACGGCGAGTGGTCACTGGCAGCGGACAAGAGGATGACGAGCTTAAAACGGTTGAAAAGCTTAAATATTTGCAGGCTTGGTCTTTCAAGCCGGAGACGACGGAGCAACCTATTTGAAGAAGCTTCAAGATTGTAACCATTATTTTGTGAGAACGAGAAACGTTTAATTAAGACTACTAGACACGCTGTCTTCGTAATTGCTTTTCCTGAGAGCTTAAGTGAGAGCATAAACACGCCAGCGGCGTGGCCCGCAGGAGTGAAGTTGTCTGACTGGTTTCCGAGGCGTCCCCGCGAGCAGCGGGGGGATACGAGCTCCGAGATTCACACCGGCGACAGTGCACGCGCAGTCGATGGATGTTCCCAGTGAACAGCGTACTGAACGACGAAATAGGAATGATTTACAGTGTCGGTATGCTAATACTACTGTTTCAAATAGTTCGCACTCGCAACCGTTGGGACTGGTGTGCTCGAATGGTGTGAATGTGGTACAAGCTAGTAGCAAGAAACCCAAGTGCTCGTTAGATTTAATCTACCAGAACGTTAGAGGCTTACGCACGAAGTTAAAATCATTTTATAATAATACTCTAGGGTCTATGGTTGATTTGGTAGCAATAACCGAGACTGGAATTAATGACTCGATATATGATGGTGAACTGGCTCCAAGCGGATACACGATAATTCGATGTGACCGCACGGATGGCCGCAAACACGGAGGGGTCATGCTGATAGCCACACCTCGCGGCGCCCTTGACTTACGCAGAGTACCATTACCCGATAACACTAGCTTGAACCACCACCCGTTCGAAATCGTATGTGCGACGGTATACCGACAAAATACTTTTTTGTTTTTGTGTTGTGTTGCGTATATTCCACCTAAGACTATTAAAACGGAATATATGTTTATGTTCCATTTGCTAGAGCAGTTATGCGTTAGCTACGATAAAGTTGTTTTAGTAGCTGATTTAAATATGTACTCAACAAACCAAGAGGTACAATGTTATTATGAATACTTTGTCACCTTCTGTGGGTTTCGCCAAAGTAACAATATTCTTAATTGCAACAATCGCACGCTCGATGTAGTCCTAACTACTTTCCCTGTAGGTGATATCTGTAAATGAGGAATGTGAGGAGTGTTTGTCATGCATAGACCCGCAGCATCCGCCGCTACGACTGAAAATAAGTCGGGTGCGGGCAACTTCTAGCTCTGGTTACACTGTACCGCGGGCTTCCACCTCCCTACCACGATGGAATTATAGCAAGGCGGACTTCCATTCGCTGTACTTGGGACTTGCAGGGGTAGACTGGAGTGCGGTGTTCCACAGGGATCGGTTCTGGGGCCGGCCTTGTGGAACATCGGTTACGACTGGGTGCTGCGCGCCGACCTCCCTAGCGGCGTCAGCGTAGTCTGCTACGCTGACGACACGCTGGTACTGGCACAAGGGAGGTCGCACGAGGCGGCGGCCGAAAACATGACACGCGGGGTTGCGATAGTCGTGGAGAGGATCCGGCAATTGGGTCTCGAGGTGGCATTGCACAAGTCCGAGGCCATGTGTTTTCATGGGCCTCGGAATGCGCCACCGTCGGGATCCCTACTGACGGCAGGAGGGGTTTCCATCGGCGTCGGGTCGACGCTGAAGTACCTGGGACTCGTCCTTGACAGCTGGTGGAACTTCGTGGAGCATTTCCGACGTTTGGCCCCCAAACTGGAACGGACCGGGGCTGCCTTCAAGCGGCTCCTGCCCAACCTGGGGGGTCCAAACGCCTCCTGCCGGAGGCTCTACGCGGGGGTCGTGCGGTCCATGGCCCTTTACGGGGGCCCCAGTATGGGCGCGTTCTCTGAGGCGGCAAGCCGCCCGCTACTTGAACGCGCCCCAAAAGGGGATAGCCCTAAGGCTAGTCCGGGGGTACCGCACGATCTCTGGTGAGGCGGCGAGCCTCCTTGCCGGGTTGCCGCCATGGGATCTGGAGGCGATAGTCCTCGCGCGCCTTCACGAATGGCGCGCGGAGGCACTACGTCGGGGGGACACTCCGCTGCCGCGGCAAATCGCCGCTCAGCGGACAGACCTCCGGCGCGATCTCATGGTGACATGGAGAGAGCGACTGTCGCAACCCCGTGCAGGGCACGCCACCATAGTGGCGATAAGTCCCCTCTTTGAGGAGTGGCTAGAGAGGCGCCACGGCGCCCTCACCTTCCGCCTGACGCAGGTCCTCACCGGACACGGTTGCTTCGGGAGGTTCCTGCACCGAATCGGGCGGGTGGAAACGCCCGGGTGTTTCCATTGTGAGGATCGTCCGGAGGACACGATGCAGCACACTGTGGAGGCCTGTCCCGCTTGGGCGGAGCAGCGCCGTGTCCTCGTAGTGGCGATCGGCGGCGGCGACCTCTCGCGCCCGGCCCTGGTTCAAGCCATGGTCCGGAGCGAGAGGGAATGGGAAGCCGTCACCTCCTTCTGCGAAGCAGTCATGCTAGTGAAGGAGGTGGCGGAACGTGAGAGGGAAAGAGCCTCACGTCCCAGCCGCCGCGGGAGACGCCCTGGGCGTCGGGGGTCTCGTGGTGGCCCCCGGCCACCGTAGGCGCGGGCCTGTGAACGGCGAGTTATGGGCTAGCTCGCCGTCCAGCCGTCTTATGACGACAGGCCGTGTCGACGGTGCGTTCGTGTTCCACGCGCGCCTCAAAGAGATGTCACCAACCACGTAGGGGTCCGCACGGGCCGATGCCTGCCAGGGCTGCGGGACTGTTCGAAAGAGATACCGCGGCCCTGGAACACAAAGGGCAAAGAAGGAACATGGATGGGTTTTAGTCAGTACAAGTCTGACACTCCCTTCCACTCCGCCCAGAGTGGGGCGGGTCATGTGATGATTTCCCATCCTAAAAAAAAAAAGCGCAGCAGGCATGCGCTCAGCCACTGCGCCAACCGTGCGGTCAGCTGTGGCTGTGGCTCCCTCGGACATTGATGCAACTTTGCTTAACGGTGGCTGGACTGCACATTCCGTTTTCATATTGCCGCTGAATCTTGCAAGTGAAGATACCTCAACATGCAACATCACCAAAAACAGCGGCCGGGGAGTCCTTTTGCAGCAGTGCAAGTTTAAAGTGCATAAGAGGCGTGGAACCGCAGCTTGCAGGACATCCGCGGCAACCAGGCGCCGATGGGTGGCGTTGTCGTTTTGCTCGCAGGCGACTTTAGACAGATACTACAAGTTATTGAGAAGGGCACACCGGCGGATGAAGTAAACGCATGTCTCAAGGCGTCGTTGTCTAGGATCGAGGATCAAAAAGATCCATCTTACCTGCAACATGCGCGTCCAACTGTACAACGATCACGTAGCAGGTGTCTTTGCGAATATGCTGCTACAAATGGGAGTGGGTCGTCTGGAATCGGGCGCAGATGGGTAAATTCTATTTTCCGAAGAGTTTTCCCATCCAGTGGCTACAGAGGATGCACGCACATCCACATCATCACATTTATCATAATCATGGACGTTTTTCCAAATTTAGAGCTTAATATAAAAATGAAGGGTGGTTGTGTAAGGGGTAGTGCTATCGCCAAAGAACGAGTGCGTCAATCAAATAAAAAATATACCTATACAACATTAGTTTTAGTATATGCGAAACCTGATACACGTGTCTAGTATTTTATGTAAAGAATCTATGTACAAAACTGTATCATGAAAAATCACAAAGTTACAGGCTTGTTCTGTTACCTAGTTGTCCACACAAAATCGTGGTCTCCACGCAGCGCGCACCTCCAGCGTCGTGTTGAGCTCATTGATAATAATAATTTAGCAGTAGGTACCTAAATCATTGCGATAGGTACTCAAAGTCGCTCGGTGTCTAACTTTTAACTTTTTTAAATATTTTTGGAAAAAAATATAACATGGTTTAAAAATTATTGGAATCGATTCAGTTACTTATTCTGAACAAACTTTAATCAGGTTTCGCATGTACTAAAAATAATGTTGTATATGATCGTCGGCATCGACATCCATATACTCTGTGACGGCTAATGATGATAGTACTGCCTACCCCGTTGAATTTCTCAACACCCAGACTGCAATGGAACCAGGCTTCGTATCACAGAGCTGGGCAGTAATATTATAATAGCCACCATTACAGGAATGGCTAAAGAAGAGAGCGGTGTAATTCCCCGCATACCCATTATTCCAAATAACTTGCCATTTCAATTTAAGAATTTGCAATTTCCCATAAAATTGCTTTTTACAATGACGGTCAACAAATTCCAAGGAAAAACCTTAAAAGTGGCAGGCATTCATTTGGCCGCTTCATACTTCTCACACATTAAACAAATCTTTTAATGTTATATACAAAACGGTATTAGAATAAATAAAGAAAAAAAAAAGTCGTATGGCACCATAATGTTCCAGTTTTTAAGCCATATCGTCGCCTCAACGCCTTTTAATTTTGTTTCAGACCTCTGCCGCCCAGAATTACAGCGCCCAAAAAGACGCCTTTTGTAGTCATCACCCACATTATCACATTTTGATCAGGCCTTCACTTCTCACACATAACATCCCGCCTGTAATCCCCGAAGGGTTAGGCACAGGTGTGTACCTAATCGTACACCCACATTTCACCAGTTATGTTTAAATGCCATGTAATAGGGGGTGAGCCTATTGCCACCGATCGGGCACAAATCCAGGCTCCGTTCGAACACGCATTCACAACAAAATTTCCACGCGAACGAAGTCGCGGGCACCAGCTAATCTATATCTATATATACATATATAAAATCGTAGACTTTCCGTGTCTGTACATTACAGATTTTTGCAAAAAAGTCACTGGAAGGTGCGAGAAATAAGTAATAGAAAGTAAAAAATCTTTTTTTAAATTTTTGTCTGTTTGTCTGTTCGTTTGTGCGCGCATCATGTAAAAACCCCTCATTGTATTCAAAATCTAAATATTACAAAATAAGAAGCATTGTTGTGGGTATTATTTAGCGTTTATTTCATCAAAATCGACCAACAGACGCAAAAGATATTAATTTTTAAAATTTTGTTAGTTACCTCATACGCGATTTCTATGATAAAAATAATTTACGTAAATAGGTTTTAGTCGTAGTGTAGTCACTCGGAATGGCTGATAACTAATTTTGTTTTATTTTTCCTTTTGTCTTTACTCTTTGCACGGAAGTAATAAGTACTACGTACGCACGCGACGGCCAGTCAAGCTTTACAGAACCAGTTTATGCGGATCTCTCATTGTATAGGAAATCTATACAAAGCGAGGTCAATTTATACTGGAAATTTACAGCTTCATGTGCCGCCGTGTGTACAACTGCAATTCTTACTTGCATTAAAAAAATCCCACCAAAAGAGAGGTTAACGCTAATTTAATCTCTTTCTAATAAGGTGACCATTCATTTTATGTAAAAAGTAGGACATGATGGAAAAGCATTACATATAACATTCATCATCATTCTCTTGCCTTTATCCCAATTCATTATAATATAACATTATTAAATTAAATTTAAAAAAATTGTCGTTTGTCCGCTTGTAGGCGAGCATAAGAGTAGACGTGTGCTAAACAAATTAAAAATTTAATAAATTTACATCAACGCATTCTCAATCTTAATGAAGTGTAATACAATATCTTTCACATAATCAACTGTGAGTGAGTTACATCAATATTCCACTAAGTGTTGGACCCTGCTCAGAAGCAACGACGCGGCGCTGCTCTCCTCACCCCCTCGGGTAAAAGAGACGGGCTCATCATTTTTTGTATTCTTCACACCTCGCAGTGCGCGTACGATTCAAGTGAGTAACCACTGAACACAGATATACAATGAGCCAAACAAGCTCACCAACTGGAAGTGGCATCGACACAAAACTCGGAGGTTCACAACCAAACCTATCTGAAATTCATACAGAATCTTCACCACGTATTACTTTTCGCAATAAACGAAAGCAAACTGATGATAACGACTTAATAAAAACCGAGTTATCAGAATTGCGAAAGCAAATGTCTGAAATGTTGTCAGTTTTAACAGCTTCCAAAAATGATCAAGCGCAAAATATTAATAAGCTTTGTCAAGACGTTACTGCAATAATGGATGAGGTCGGGAATATTAGTAGTACCATTGAAAACATAATTACAGAAAATGCGAACCTGAAAAGCCAACTTACAAACCTGACAACTGTTACTGAAAACACAGGAAAAAAAGTTATGCTCTTAGAAGTAGACATCAAGAACCTCAAAAGCATGTCAGCACTACCTCATGGTCAGATGCCTGCGACTTACGAAGAAATTGTAAGCGAAATCCAAGAACGAAAGATACGAGCCAAAAATATTGTAGTTGCCGGTATTCCTGAACTTAAAAACAAGTCAGCAAAAGAACGACAAGAATACGATAAAGCAGAAATCCTGAAAATAACAAATCTTGTATACGATGACTGTCCTGAACCTGAGAAAATTATGCGTCTCGGAAAATATAAAGCTGAATTTACCCGAACAATTAAAGTGTCTTTTTCATCTGAGGAAATAGCGAAGGCGGAACAAAAACAAGCTGGGTGTCGAGAAGATAAAACTCTATTCCGACCAAACACCAAACCAACAAAAATATATACAGACTTTAAAAGAAGAGCTTCAAAAACGCACTGCAAACGGAGAAGCTAATCTCAGCATAAAGTATATTAAAGGAATACCAAAAATTATCTCAGCCGCTGAACACCCGCTTACACCAGTACCAACAACTTCAAAAAACTAGCTCCTTCCCCAGCAAAAATAATATACCAAGTTACAAGCAATTACAACGACATAGTCTCATCAAAAAAATCCCTGAAATGCTTTTATGCCAATGCTCGTAGCATTGTCAAACCTGGCAAATTTGATGAGCTCAAATGTATTATCGCTTCACTCCAAGCAACCACACACATTATAGTACTTTCGGAGACGTGGATTAGAAGTGAAGATGAGGCAAAGAGACTTCAAATTCCATGCTACACGCACTATTACAACTTTAGACAAAATAAAAGAGGGGGCGGTGTCTCAATATTCGTCCATAACAACCTGAAGCACAATCTAATAGAAGAGCATTGTATAGATGATACTCATTACCTCTGGATTTACGTGAAAAAGTTCTCTTTGAGCATTGGTGCCATATATAAACCAGACAAGACTAATGTGAACAACTTCCTCGAGATATATTTGCAACAATTACAAACGAAAAAGAGAGCAATAGTATTTGGTGATTATAACTTAGACTTACTAAACCCGGATCGAGCAACTCGTAATTACAGGAACACGCTTAAAGAAAGTAACTTCAAAATTCTAAATAAAATTGATCGAAAATATTGTACCCGTGAAACAGCTTCAACTAAAACCATACTAGATCATGTATCCTCTAACCTGCAAGAAAATCACTTTCACATCGTCATAATTGAATCTGCAATGTCCGACCATAAGCAAATATTCTTAGAGATCGAACAATATCAACCTCCCCCTCTCATAAAGACGGAATACACTGCTTTGGATTACCCAAAACTTTACAAATGTTTTGAAGATCTTATTAAGACTACCGAAAACGATGAAGAACCCATTTACGAGAGATTGGCCGACAAACTACAGTCTGCTCTATTGAAGAGCAAAATAACTAAAATGAAAGTTTTGAATCCACCACGACAGGATTGGATAAAAAAGGACATAATACAAGACATTAACAATAGAAACGAATTATGGCATAAATATAAGTCAAACCCATCAGACCCGAAATTAAAAATTGAACATGAGAAAACGAAAGCTGCAGTTAACCATAACATACAAAAGACTAAAAACAGATATTACTACAAATGTTTTAAGAACAATATGACCAAACCTCGAAAAATGTGGAAACTAATAAATGACCTATCAAAAAACAAAATAAGAGAAAGGACTGGACCGGCGAAGCTTGAAACTGATGCTGGTACTATTACAGATCAAACTGAAATATGTGAATGCTTTAATTCTTACTTTTCCACCGTGGGGTCATCTCTAGCAAATATAATCGCTGACAGTATGAATAGAGACCAAGTTCAAAAAAACCCAGAAACTAGTGACTCAACGGAACTCAACTACATAATACCAGCAAGCATCGATGAAGTACTCAAAATAATTGACAACTTAGATCCAAATACTAGTTCTGGCATTGATGGCATAAGTACGAAATTTTTAATATGTATAAGAAAAATAATAGCTAAAAAGCTAACTGAATGTATTAATTTCTGTTTCGAAAAAGGAACTTTTCCCGATTGTTTAAAGATTGCTAAAGTAATCCCTATTTATAAATCTGGAAGTAAGTCCGACCCCTGTAACTACCGTCCAATATCAGTCTTGCCAGTGATTTCAAAAATTTTTGAGAAAATTCTATATAACCGTTTGGAAACCTTCCTTATATCAAAAAACTTTTTATACCATAAACAATACGGATTTCGACCACATTCAAATACTCTTTCGGCAACAATCGATCTCATTACCAAAATTAAAAATAAAATCGATCAAAAACAGTTAGCACTAGGCGTTTTCATCGACCTCAAAAAAGCTTTCGATACTATTAGTCCGGAGTTACTGTTGCAGAAATTGTCAGGCATCGGTATTGCGGGAAGTGCCCTACAGATTTTTCGGTCATACTTAGAAAATCGTAAGCAAGTAGTCAAAATAGGTCAGTATCAGAGCTCTTCAAATCCTGTCACTTTCGGTGTGCCTCAAGGCTCAATTTTGGGTCCACTGTTATTCCTAATCTATATAAATAGTATATCAAAGATTGGTCTTACGGGAGACATTTCGCTTTATGCAGACGATACAAGTCTGTTTTACTTTGGGCGTTCAATAGAAGCTATGATGCCTCATATACAAAATGACTTAAATTTGTTAAATGATTGGTTCCGATCTAACCTTCTCACGATAAATACTGCAAAAACAAACTATGTAATAATTGCTCCAAAAAACAAAAAAATCAGTGACAATATTCAATTGAAAATTAATGGCGAAATAATACAAAGGAAAACTAAAGAGAAATTTCTAGGTTTAATTTTAGATAACTACCTGAGTTGGAAACCACATATAGAAAAAATTCGATGTAAACTAATATCACTCACTGGTGCTCTTCATAATATAAACAAATGTCTTCCCAGGAAAGTGCGATACATAATTTATAATTCTTTAGTCAAACCACACATTGACTACCTAATAGAAATCTGGGGGACCGCAGCTAAATCTAATCTAAATACACTACAAACAGCACAAAACAGATTAATTAAAATTCTATTCAACTACAAATTTAGAACGCCAACTAAAAAAATATATGAGGACACAAAAATAATGAACATCTTCCAAACTTATAAATACTACACGTGTATACTTATACGAAAAATACTAGAAAAAGATATTCACACAACACTAAATTTCACTAAAAAACAACACAAAATTACCTTACGTAATCCTAGCTACTTAGTGACGCGACCACTGAGAACAGTTAATTTCGGTAAAAGAAATATTGAATATGAAGGCGTCAATATGTATAATAAAATTCCGATGGAAATAAGAGAAACGAAAAGTATGTTTAGTTTTAAAAAACTATTAAAACATCACGTCACCACATAATTAATAAAACAAAAAAAAAAAAAAAAACAAGTACATTGCCATAGATGCCATATCTAGTAAATGTCGCTTTTTGTATCTTTGTATAATTCACATAGTTTCGCAAACTTAATTATTACTGTGATCATCTACCCGCTTATTTTTTCGTTTTTTAGATTGTATGTCGATGATTTTTGTACCTAATTAGTTTGAACCGTTTATTTCTGTGCGCTTACCTACACTTAATTTTATACTTAAACATGTTTTCTCAGTGAGTGAATAATGTATATTCTTTATGAGAAAAAATAAAGTTCTTAAACCATAATTTCAATTTTCGTTTCCGAGGCAATTAAATAAAAAAAAAATAGTAATACGAGAAAGCTATTATTATATATTAGGCGTCGGTAGATAGGTATTAAAAAATAATCATAATCATAAATCTTTATTTAATTCAACATCAGAAGTAACAGGCACTGGTATATGCACAATCTTAAATAGAGAAAGGTGTCTGAAGTAGGAAGGTCCTGAGGTACAGATCACCTCTCCGGCTTAGGTATACCATTTTATTTACAGCAATTTACAGCAACTAAACCTGAAGTTTATTTAAATAATAAGATTACTATTATTTGGATTTTACTATATTTAATGGTGACCAGTGAAATGATGTATTAAATAAGATTAGTTCTTAGATAATAGGTAGATAAACAATATCCCACAAAATAAAAACTTTATGGGGACACTACCAAAATAAGACAATGACGTTGTCAAATTCAACCAGACTACCTTTTTCCAATGTTGCCCGCACACAAACTAAATAAAATAGTTTTGTTTTAATATTAAAACAGGACTTTCAGGATTTCGTATTTTTATATATGCCTACCGAAATGACTTCGAATACTAATAATTTAGTAGATTAATGATCATGTCCACATTGTGCGAGTGGGGAAAGGCTAAAATCCGGCGGCAGTGACAAGCCTCAGAACGGCTATTTAAAACTTACGTTAACGGAGTAAAATACTTATATGAACAAACTAACACTGCCAATGGGTTGCCTGATAAAGTTAAGTCAAGGCTACCCTTTATTAAAACTAACGGAACTAATCTTTTTTTCAAACCAAACGAAATCAAAATGGAATTAGAGTAAATATCTACAAAGCATAAGAGCCAAGAATCTGTTAGATTGTCATCTTTTTGTCCCTACTACAGAGTTGTAAGGTATAAATTGTTCGGCACTCGACAACTTCCCGAGGACTGACTGATATAAATAAAACAATCTGTTTCCAAAGCAAGTACCAAAAAATTTATTTTGTTCTAATCACTATGTAATATGAGCGGAGAATCTCGACACCGCGATTCAGAAATGTGATCAAATCGTACAACGCCATCTATCGAGCTTGGAGCAAAACTCGCGATCGAACATCCCGCCCACTATGGACAGCGTGTCCAGAACTAGGGTTAAATATAACAAAAGTTAACTGACCGCCCACCACAAAATAGAACACATGATTTGGTGGGAAGTGAAAACAATATTATGGTGGACTGTATGTGAACAATAAAATAACGACTAAACAAAAATCTTAATGTTAAACTTAAATGCAACTTATGCAACAATTAATTAATCCTTAACATTAATTAAAAATAAAAACATAAAAATGCTACTCATTTATGAGGTGATAGGAAGTACAATTAATTTCGACACAGGTCTTTTAATCGTAGAACCTTTACAGCGCAATGTAACCACTCTTGTGATTTTATCCGAGCCAGTATGCTTTTCGGTGATAAGACCGTAAAGCCATCTTGCGGGTGGAAGATCATCTTCCATAACCAACACTACGTCACCCAAGTTCGGTTCTACGGTTTGATGTGCCCATTTGTTCCTTTGGTGAAATTGAACCAGATATTCTCGCGACCACCTACGCCAGAAGTCCTGCACCATGCGTTGAGTCAACTGCCATCTTCTCAAAGTACCAATATTAGAATTTTCAAAATTAAGTTCGGGTACGAGTAGCAAAGGCTCGCCTACTAAAAAATGACCTGGCGTTAATGGGCATGGATCTTCTGGATTTGTGCTGATGGTGGAAATAGGCCTGGAGTTTAGACAGGCTTCTATTTGGGCAAGCACTGTCGTCAATTCCTCAAAAGTGAGTGTGCTTGTACCAACCACTCTTTTGAGATGGTGTTTGGTTGACTTCACTCCAGCCTCCCAAAGCCCCCCGAAGTTCGGAGAATGAGGTGGAATGAAGCTCCAAGTTGTTCCGTTGGTCGCTAACCAATCGGCAATATCCGTAGCTACACCGGACCTTTCGTGGTTGAACAACGCCTTCAATTCTTTGTTAGCTCCGACAAAGGTAGTGCCATTATCGCTCCACATCTCACCGCAATGGCCTCTCCTCGCTATAAAACGCTAAAAGGCAGCTATAAAGGCTTGGGATGTCATGTCACTGACGACTTCTAAATGTATGGCCCGAGTGGCCATACACACGAACAAACATATGTAACCTTTGGTGGAGTGATAACCGCGACCCTTAGTAGGACGGATGCTAATAGGTCCTGCATAGTCCACGCCACTTCTGAAGAAAGGTCGGCCAACATTGACCCTAGCAGAGGGCAATGACCCCATTAAAGGATGTACAGACTGAGCGGAATGACGGATGCAAATTACGCATTTGCGCACGTATTGCCTGACGATACTTTTTGCATTTATTATCCAATATTTGGATCGTATATAATTAAGAACTAACTGAGGCCCACCGTGCAACGTGCTCTCATGAGCGTCAGCTACCAGGAGGTGGGTTAAACCTGACCTTTGAGGAAGAATTATTGGATGCTTCGAGTCTTCGTGAAGGTTCGCCCTGTGTAACCTACCACCAACTCTCAAAATCTGTTCTTGATCCAAGTAAGGATTGAGCGAGGTAAGTACCCCTTTTTTATTTATTTCTCCTTTAGTTTTTAAACTATCTATCTCCGATTCAAAATTTTCCTTTTGACATAGTTTAATGCAGGTAAGTAATGCCCCTTGAATTTCAGAATAAGTTAGATAATTATCGAATTTAGTAGTATAATTTTTATTTTTAAACTTTAAGAACCTTTTACAATAAGCTATTACTCTGGTCAGTTTTCTAAGAGACGAATATTTTGAAATTATAGAATCCTCACTTGTTTCTTTCACTACTGTGTTGCATGCTACTGATGATTTTCTTTCCTCTAAGTTAGTCTCTTTAATTTCCTTTCTACTATAATTAATTTCTTTATTTTTCAGCCAATTAGGTCCCTGTGTCCACAATTCGAGGTCGGCGCACTCAGAAGGATTCACGCCGCGCGACGCGCAATCTGCAGGATTATCACTGGACTGGACGTGCGACCACTGGTTGTTTTCCATAACGGTAAGTATTTCGGACACTCTGTTACCTACGAATGTCTTCCAGCGGCTGGGGTGGCTGCTCAACCAGGCGAGCACCACTGTCGAGTCAGTCCAGGCATGTATTTTTTCTTTACAGATACCCAAGGTGTCGGAAACTTCCCGCAGAAGTTTTGAAAGCAGCAAGGCGCCACATAACTCCAAACGAGGTATGGACACTTGTTTGACCGGGGCCACCTTGGTCTTAGCCGCAACTAGACTAACATGAACTCGACCACTAACATCAACACACCTAACATAGACTACGGCTGCGTAAGCAACATTGGATGCGTCAGAGAATCCGTGCAACTCTAGTAAGACGTCGAGTTGACTCGTGTGAATCCATCGTGGCAGACGGAAGTCCCTAAGATGGTAAAGGTTGTTTCTATAATTAAGCCATTCCTTTAACAGGTGATCTGGAAGTACTTCGTCCCATTCAGATCCTGCTAACCATAGGCGTTGAATGAACACCTTAGCTGTTACTATCACCGGCGCAAGCCAGCCAAGAGGGTCAAATAAGCGAGCGATATCAGAGATAACCTTTCGCTTGGTTATGGGTGTTTCGGGCGGAGAAAGTTGCACAGTGTATCTAAACTCATCTAACTTTCTCTGATACGTTAATCCTAAAATTTTTGTAAGCGTATCCATCTTAAGCTCCATATTGTCCTGCCTAGCAGTATCGTCATTCATTTTGATAAACAATTCGTCATTGCTGCTGGACCACTTTTGAAGCTTGAAGCCCCCACGATCTAACAATTGATTCAGCTGGTGATAAACAAGTTCCCCTTCAGCGACAGGCTGACAACCCGTCAACAGATCGTCTACGTAGAACGATGTAAGGACTCTGTCTGCCACTAGAGGAAAGTCATTTCCTTCGTCTCGAGCTAATTGCTGCAGAGACCGGACCGCTAGGTATGGCGCAGAGGACGTTCCAAAAGTAACGCGCAATAACCGAATATGACTCAGTTCATCGTTTGGATTGTCACGCCACAGAATGCGCTGATAATCAGCGTCCTCATCTGCAACCTTAACCTGACGGTACATTTTCACGATGTCTGCAACCAAGCTTATGGGGTGACAGCGCCACTGCATAATAGTTTGACGCAGATCAGGTTGTAGGGTTGGGCCAACCATTAATTCTGTATTTAATGCTACACCATTGTGGCCTGAACAAGAAGCGTCGAAGACTACCCTAACCTTGGTCGTGCTTTTATCCTCACGCACCACCGCGTGATGTGGTAAGTAGAGCGCATTCTTACCTAATTCAGCTTGAGGGACAACTTCAGCATGTCCTAGTTGTATATATTCATTTATGACTGCACCATACTGCGTCCTAAATTCCGGTTCCTTCAACAATCTCTTTTCTAGGCTGATGAAGCGCCTGCGGGCAATGATCTCTGATCCTCCAAACGTGCAACTTGGCGAATCAGTTTTAAATGGTAATTTTACAATATACCTCCCGGTTGCATCGCGTTTGGTGGTTTTAGAGTAGAAATCCTCGCATTTTTGTTCTTCTTCAGTCAAGATCACACTACGAACTGAGGGCTCCGACTCCAACTCCCAAAACCTGCGCAGAAGGTCATTGACATCCGCTGACTGTACTACAGTATGGTAACATACTGGCCTAGAAATTGACGACGATGGGATCTCGCCAGACAAGATCCAGCCCAACTTAGTCTTCTGAGCGACTGGAGATCCTGGCGGACCCTTGACTAAACCATCCAATAAAATTTCTCCGACTACGCGTGTACTCAACAGTAAATCGATTTTCCCTGGCGTATCAAAGGTCGGATCAGCTAATTTTAAGGATGAGAACGAAGCCGATACTTGAAAGATTTTCTTCTCAGGAAGATGTGATGTGAGCCTATTCAATACATAAGCATCGACATATAAAATAAAGGTAGGATCTAGACGTGATTGCAATTTGAATCGAACTATCCACTTAGAGGGCATTGAGTTTCCCTCTTCATCGCCTAGTCGAAATATGTCGGTGCGAGCAGGTGTTTTCCTTAGTCCGAGCAACTGTATTGCAGCCTCTGTAATAAAAGAGACTTGAGAGCAGTGCCAGTTCTTGACTCAACGTTGACCAAGGCTGTGGCTAACAGACCGTGGTTGTGAACATCCGCAAAACAACAAATGGGTTTGGCATCGCTTTGACTGGAAGAGGTTGCTGCGTTAGCAGCCGCCACTTTCGTCTCTGCTGAACCATCAACGATTTCCGCAGAATTGGCAGTTGATTTTGGGTGAAGCAGTGTGTGATGCCTCTTCTTACAAAGGTGACATTTCGTATGCTGACGACAAGTATAAACGGAATGGCTTGTTCCTAGGCAGTTGTAACAAAGCTTACTGGCTCGTGCAAACTCCCGACGCTCGTCACAATTTTTCTTAGCAAATGTTTTACAGTTACACAATTTATGATCTCCAGAATATACAACCTTGAGAAGCGACATGAAAAGATTTAGCATTATTATCACGAGCACTATTTTGTTTATTTGCTTTAGGATCTAAATATTCTAAGGCTCTAAACCTAGACTCCATAAAAGTTTTGAACTCATCAAACGTAGGTAAGTCATCATTAGGATTTGAACTTATTCTTAGTTCCCACAATTTACGGGACTCGGTATCTAATTTTTCAGAGCCTAAATATACTACAATTGCATCCCATGAGCTGACATCAATACCTAGACTGCGTAAACCTTGTAAACAATCAACCGTCGTGTCTAACAGAGTTTTAACGTTTGCCGACGATTCCTTAGTAATTGACGATTGATGGACAAGCCGCTTGAGCATACAGTTAGCTAAAAACCTTTTATTATCAAATCGTTTGTTTAGAATTGACCAACACTCATTATAATTAGACGCAGTCACAGGAATATGTCGAAGCAACTGTTCTGCTTCGCCTGAGAGATGAGTTTTTAAATAATGGAGTTTTTGAACTTCATCCAGTGTTTCATTTTTATGAATTAGTGACGTAAATAAATCGCGGAACGTCTACATTTTACTACAACCCATTCCGAATAGAGCCCCGAGAATGTAGGTAAACTAATTTGTGGCAATTTCACATTTGAACTATTTTGATTATAGAATGTTTATTTTCACTGGAACTAGCACTTTTGCGCGGACTACTTTGAAGTAAGTGTTCTTTTAATTCAGACTTATAGGTTATGTACAACTCTTCAGTAACCTCATATGTGTCTGCCGTAAAATAAACATTCTTTTTCAATTCTTCGTCGGTTGCTTTTTCTATAATGCGCCTATGCGTTTCAAAAAATTGTTTCCACTATACCTCTAATGATTCTACTCTCGTTTCAATGTAACTTTGTGTGAGCCGCTCCTTAGGTGATTTTTTAAAGTTAATTCTAGCTTTTTCTATTATTGATTTGTTATTTAATTGCAATTTTTCTAAGGAATCCATTGTGTACAAAGCTACAGAGTTTTTAAATAATGAAATCAATTGAATGCAACAGACGAAAAATTAAAGTCAATAAACAAAAAAAACCAGTAATTTTTTACAAGTGTTTAGAACACTTTTGACTTTAGACAGAATCGGGCATAGATTTCCCGTCACAACACTTTATTTATAATTTCTAAGTCTAAACTACTACTAAATCTTAAAAGTCTCAAACACTTGAAATTTGCACTAAGTTGAACTTTAAAATTCACTGAGAAATTTACAAGTCTACCAAATAATAAACACTGGAATTGTAACTCACAGTTTTGTCTGCCAAACCTCTCCAAACACGTCGCTGCTGCGAGTTCGTTGTCGTCACTCTTGATGTCACTGCTGGTACTGCTGCGAGTGTGTCGTCACGGTCTGTGACTACACTCTTGATGACGTTGCTGATGTCTCGTCGCTCTATGGGCCGTGTTGTCGCCGTTGCCGTATGAAGTGAGCGTTGCTACTGGTGGCGCCCCCTGGCGGAGCCGGCTGCAAACCTCGTTGCTGCGCTGCTGAACACCGCTGATCACCACTAATCACCACACACCGGGGATTTTACAGGCACTTCAGGGCGATCCACCACTGGTTTCTATGCCTCACCAGACGTCACAAAAATGTCACTTCACTTGTCGACGCGATTTCACTTTTCGCGATCCGGCTCGAAGGACCAAAATGTTCGGCACTCGACAACTTCCCGAGGACTGACTGATATAAATAAAACAATCTGTTTCCAAAGCAAGTACCAAAAAATTTATTTTGTTCTAATCACTATGTAATATGAGCGGAGAATCTCGACACCGCGATTCAGAAATGTGATCAAATCGTACAACGCCATCTATCGAGCTTGGAGCAAAACTCGCGATCGAACATAAATAGATAAACTGATAAAATTTGTATTAAAAGAACAGATAGGTAATTTTATTACAAACACGATGGCATAACGTTCGGTTGTCTAAGTAAAATCGGTCAAGCCCCACGGTTGTCGCAATTTTAAAAAGTCTTCACTTAATTATATCAGGCAACCCATTTGTTATGCTTTTTTTCATGTATATTAAACATATTTTTATATTTTTGACTTAGTTCTGTATGGTGTCCGGACGTAAAGAATAGCACCATCCCATATCTTCCCGTGGGTGTCGTAAGAGGCGACTAAGGGACTTACCAGAGAATGGGCAGCAGCGTTCTGTGATTTTTTTTTTTTTTTATAACAAACATACTGCGATCGCCAACCCGCCTGCCAAGCGTGGCGATTATGGCAAAACCCCCCTTGGGGAGGCCTATGTCCAGCAGTGGACGTCTTTCGGCTGAAATGATGATGATGATGACTCAGTAAACATAGGATTTTTTTTGATACTAGACAGGCTTATTTATAATGGTAGAGATACCCCAGAGTGAACAGGAGTTATATCCGGAAGAGCAATTGTTTCACTCGCGGCATATCTTTAACGTTTAAATGTGACTGAACTTGCATTTGAACTTCGGAGCAAAATATTAATAATAGTCAGTAGTAACATAAATATAGTGAATAGTCAAATAGCTTGCTTTCAACACTATTTGTTACATCGATCTGCGTAATACTTGCGTCTACACTTCAACTTTTTATTTTTGCCCGTTCATCAGAGTCCTTGGAAAAGTATCCGCTTCGGCAATCATGGTCTATCTTCGGAAATATGAGATCTAATATAATTCCCATGTTCTTCTTCTTCTTTTGTATCGATGATTTATCACATTATTAGCACCCCGGTGGCTACGTTAATCGCGGTTTCAGTAGACATTTTGACAGTTAGTCCTCTAAATCGCAGGTGTAGGGACACTTTAGATACTCCAGGAAGTCACAGTTAGCTGCTGCTACCATGGAAGTACGTGTCTATTAGGGGCCAGCCATAAAATTTATGACGTAATTTAATTACGTCATACGTTAAAGAGCCTCCCCCTACGGTGACAACAAAGTGTGACATTGTGTGACAAGGGGTAGGAGGGGTCCTAAATTTGGTGACGTCATATTAAAAAAACTAATATTGCTAAGTTTTAAAACACGAAATTTGAACTATTAACGAAAACCTTATTAAAGAAATATTTCCAACTCTATCGGCGGGCAGCATGTCATATTGCAAAATATGTGACGTCACACTTGGGAGGCGGGAGTCTCACAAAAATTGACCTTCTGATAAGGACGGATTTTTTGACCCCTCCGGTCAAAAAATCATAAAATTCGTATGACGTAATTTGTGGGTGGTCCCTTATGTATCACCATTGTTAGAATATTACAATTTTACGACTAAAATCCTAAAAGATTGCGGAATGAATGCACTACAATGCCTTGAAAAACCAAACTTAGGAGCTTTATAACGAAGTTCGTGTTAATTCGGTAACATGAAGATTCTCGAAGCGCATAGTCTTTCTGGTTCTATTGCTAAATACATTAAATTCAAGCGTTTGCAGTATTTTTCAATGGCATGGTTTTTGCAAATTCTCAATTTTGTTTCCATCGTTTGTGTCCATTACATTTTTTCCCTCGGTTGATTGAGCTCTTAGAGCTGAAAGATTTTTTTTTTAATTGTTAAGGATATTAACCGTTGGGGCCTAGGATAGATCAAGAGTTGCATCTATATTTTGCTTACGTGCATAAACTTTGGGAATGACAAAAGAATGTGCGCTCACGTGAGCGAAGCCGCGGGCACAGCTAGTCTTAAATAAAAACGATCAAACTATGTCACAATCGTTTAAATAACATATTACTTTATATAAATAAATGACAATTCAGCAAAACCAGATAATACGCAATCTTTCAATTAATCAGAGAAAATTGGAAAAAGCTCTTTCTTATGGCATGATTATGACTAGTAATGTTAATGAGTGAATAATTCATTACGCTCATCTTGTGCAACTTTTCGCGATTTTGACCGAAAATGTACAAGAACTACTGAGTGAAATTAATAGAATAGAAAATATATTAGCCTTTAGTCGGGATACATCACTTCATCATTCCATACTTTCTGTCAAAGATCTTAAAAATATGATAGTTCCAATGAAATCATTGACTTAGATATTAGAAATTAGTACGAGATCCTTAACTTAGCTTCATTTGTTAGCGCGTCCACAGTTGTAGTAGTCATAAAGTTTCCTCTTACATGTACTACTGAGTATCAGTTATATAAATGAACGATGTTATGGATGAATGATGTTATGTGAATGATGATGTTATATGATGTCTGTCATGTGTTGTTATGTTACGATGATGTTTTGAATTGTGCCCCGTTCCAAATAACAATAGCGTTATTATAGTACCACCTGCACCCTATATAGCATCCAATTCTCAGGAATTTGTGTATATAGAGGCCGAATGCCCGAAGGTCAACTCTTGGCACTTATGCGAGCAGAAGATCGTCCACCATATTATGTCAAAAACAGACTGTATTCAAAAACTCATACAATCTCAGGAGATAGATGTAACGTGCAAAACCACGCCTATCTCTCTGACCAAGGAAGCTCTGATTGAGCTAGACAGCTACCACTACATAATTGCTTTCCCTAACAGTACAAAAGTAAAACTATCCTGTGGAAAAGTACGATATCAGATGTTATGAGGAAGCTTTTTGATCACCGTTCCTCAAGGTTGCAAGATAAAAACCCCAGTGATCAGTATAATCAATTTGAATAACAAATTAGTCGGGCAACCATTAGAACTCATGGCTCTACCGCACTATGAGATATTGGCGAAGTCACGCAGTTTCCATTTGCAGACTACAGATCTAAGCAGTCTCCGCGAAATTCAGAACCAAATTACCATGCAAGACGAAATACCAGTTGAATTATTAGACACGATTGGAATGTACCATGCCACAATTCCATTTTATTCACTCATTATTCAGCGCTGGCGCACTGAGCATTTAGTATATCATTCGTTTCCGCCGCCGTCGAGCTGCGAAAATAAATATTACAACTGAAACAGCCAATACCGAGTTGACAGAAGATGAAAGAAGAGCCGCAACTTTTGGCGTCAAGTTCACCTAATAGTTGCTCATCTGGCAGGGGAGGTGTTACGAGGCCAACCTGCAAGCTCATGCGCTGAGCTTGCAGGTTGGCCTAAACAAAGCGACCCTTCGTATTACGACACCGCGCTTCAGACGTCACCGACTATTGTCATCGCCTTTTCTTTACCTAACTTCGGTGGGAACGAACATTGATACATTATACCTAATTCATAGAAATCAATTTTATAATTTTTATCTGTAATTTGTGACCTTCGAAATATATTTCGTAACTTAAAAAGGACTTATTCATTGGAGTTTCCCGATACACGCCCCCACACATATCTTACTTAAAAATAATAATATCGTCTAAAGGATCAAAATTGTTTAAACGATACACTGCGCGCGATCTTAACCCGTGTGTGCGTGTATCTGCATGAACGGCGCACAATAACAAAGCATTGCAACGAATTTGCCTAAACTCTAGCGAGTGAATTTTATGCACGGCCTCTTAAATGCACGTGTCTTCTGACAATAAATCACTTTTCCTTAGGCCTTGATTGCCCTTGGTCGTATTGAGGCTCCACAAATCTGTAGAGAAGTTGCATTTGCAATTCGACATTAAACAAGAGTCCAAATTCAGACACTTATTATTTGGCGATTAACTGCCTATGACAATTAAAATGATCGATCTTTAGGTTAAGCCGTGCTTGCCTAGGTTGGTCTGTGGATGGGTGACCACCCATTACATACCGAGCTTCCTCCGTGCCTCGGAAAGCACGTTAAGCCGTTGGTCCCGGCTGTCATTTGTAGATCTTTGACAGTCGTTACAGGTAGTCAGTGGCCCAAAAAGTCTGACAACCAGTCTTACCAAGGGGTATCGTATTACCCAGTACTAACTGGGTTGTGGAGGTCAGATAAGCAGTCGTTCCATGTAAAATACTGGTATTCAGCTGCATCCGGTTAGACTGGAAGCCGACCCCAACATAGTTGGGAAAACGCTGGGCAGATGATGACAATTAAAATGTTTAGGTTTCAAAAACGGACCGAGAACGTATCCGTATGGCTGGCCAAGGCCTGTCTCGACCTGTGGCAGGAGTGTTATAATATCTACAACTTTCTGGGCAGCTTTCTCACAGGATCACTGAACTGCCGCGAATGAAAGTAGTAGTAGTTCAGTAGCGGCTGAAGGGTGCGTATGTGGAACTACATCACAGTCCACTTTGTCTCACATTCTTTTGTCTTCTGTGCCCGGAAACACAACCGAAGTGTTCTCTGCGCTACCGCCGCCGGACGCGGGGAAGTGGCGAATTGTTGGCCCGATAAAACTGCAAGTACCATTGACACGAACTAGAGCGGCCTAATCTCAATTTTACCGAAATGAAACTCGGAACTGTTTTTGTAATAAATTACACTGAAGTTTATTTTTCATCCTGAATACATATTGACCAATGTTACTTATTTAATGTTGCATTTGCATCATCAGTTCACAACTTTATTACAACTCACTCAACATACATTTCTTATGCCTTAGGGCAGTTTTTTTTTGTTTTTATTTATCTAGTTACAAAATTCTAAAATTTGATAATACAATGAAATTTAAGCATTCTTACAGTTATCACTAAGTCCATTTAGCATTGAAAATAAATGATCATGATATTAATAATAAAAATTGATTTAAGTTTTTCATATATATATTTTTTTACAATTTCAACTAAACACGCTCACTGCGGGAAGGGGCAGATCGGGGTGCAATCATACGTCCAAACGAACACTATACATTGTATACATTTGTAAAAAGTATCAAAATCGAGTAAAAGGCCTACAAAAAATTATCTCGAGATACTAATATTCGTTTACGTAGTAACCTAAAAATTGTCCTATTTAACACTGGAATCGCCGACGACGGCAGTGGCGCGCGGCGCGTCTAGCGTTAAAGGGTAACAAACGTAGGTATTTCAACTATTTGGCTTAATTATATTTATATAATGAGATGAGCGCGAAATAAAAGCGGTGCGGCTCATGAACCGGCGAGCGCGACGCGGCGCGGAGCGGAGCAGAGCGGAGCGGAGTCTTAGTCCTCCGCCTCCTCGTCCTCCGACTCCTGCTGCTGCAGCCACGTCAGCCACGTGTTCACCTGCAGGCACACGATCACATCACATGTTAGACAACCAACTTCCACTATGTAGCGAAGGAAATGCATCAGGTCACGGGTATACAACTTCGATTTATATGGCCCCGTAACTATATCTACACTAATAATGTAAAATTGACTTGATATGCCAGTGGCATACATGCAAATATTTATGAAATTATATTTTATTTACATATTTAAATTTTAATGAAACTGGTAATTGAGAACCCTAAAACGAATCGCGAATAACTTTTATAATGGGACCAACGCTGATATTCCGATAAAAAATCTGATGCGTTATGCCGAGTAATATCAAAGTAAATATATATATATATATTTATATATACGGATCGTATAATTATAACAATATAATTTCGCAAATGTTTACCAACAAAGCGCTCTCAATGTCATTCAAGAGCCAAAAGCTCCTTACGGCACTGTACTTGTTTATTTATCGTTGCATTGAAACATGAAAATCTGAATGTTGCGGGCTAACGCTGAAGGCGCTTCCTCACAGCGAGCATGCGCCTGTAATAACACAATTTGTAACAATTATTTGTTTGTTTGGGTACAACATCGAATATTGGATTGTTATATTACAGGCGGGCGAATGCTGCCTCACCGGGCCATTTGTAGAGTACGAATGCTGCCTCACCGGGCCATTCGTAGAGTACGAAAGCTGCCTCACCGGGCCATTTGTAGAGTACGAATGCTGCCTCACCGGGCCATTTATAGAGTACGAATGCTGCCTCTCCGGATCATTTGTAGAGTACGAATGCTGCCTCACCGGGCCATTTGTAGAGTACGAATGCTGCCTCACCGGGCCATTTGTAGAGTACGAATGCTGCCTCACCGGGCCATTTGTAGAGTACGAATGCTGCCTCACCGGGCCATTCGTAGAGTACGAATGCTGCCTCACCGGGCCATTTGTAGAGTACTAATAATGGCTCACCGGGTCATTTGTAGAGTACGAATGCTGCCTCTCCGGATCATTTGTAGAGTACGAATGCTGCCTCTCCGGATCATTTGTAGAGTACGAATGCTGCCTCACCGGGCCATTTGTAGAGTACGAATGCTGCCTCACCGGGCCATTTGTAGAGTACGAATGCTGCCTCTCCGGATCATTTGTAGAGTACGAATGCTGCCTCACCGGGCCATTTGTAGAGTACGAATGCTGTCTCACCGGGTCATTTGTAGAGTACGAATAATGGCTCACCGGGTCATTTGTAGAGTACGAATGCTGCCTCTCCGGATCATTTGTAGAGTACGAATGCTGCCTCACCGGGCCATTTGTAGAGTACGAATACTGCCTCACCGGGTCATTTGTAGAGTACGAATAATGGCTCACCGGGTCATTTGTAGAGTAAGAATGCTGCCTCAACGGGCCATTTGTAGAGTACGAATGCTGCCTCTTCGGATCATTTGTAGAGTACGAATGCTGCCTCACCGGGCCATTTGTAGAGTACGAATAATGGCTCACCGGGTCATTTGTAGAGTACGAATGCTGCCTCTCCGGATCATTTGTAGAGTACGAATGCTGCCTCTCCGGATCATTTGTAGAGTACGAATGCTGCCTCACCGGGCCATTTGTAGAGTACGAATGCTGCCTCTTCGGATCATTTGTAGATTACGAATGCTGCCTCACCGGGCCATTTGTAGAGTACGAATAATGGCTCACCGGGTCATTTGTAGAGTACGAATGCTGCCTCTCCGGATCATTTGTAGAGTACGAATGCTGCCTCTCCGAATCATTTGTAGAGTACGAATAATGCCTAACCGGGCCATTTGTAGAGTACGAATGCTGCCTTTCCGGATCATTTGTAGAGTACGAATGCTGCCTCACTAGGTCACTCACTGGGTCATTTGTAAAGTAATGCTCAAAATAGAATCTTAGATTGTTACATTAAAGGCAAAATGCCCTGAAGATTTTTTCTAGTGTTATGAGTGAGTGTATAGATTAGCGTGAGTACTGGGTAGTGAGTGTTACCTGAAACAGCGCCTCGCCCTTGCCGGGGTAGGCGTCGGTGACGTCCTCGCGCCAGCGCAGGAACGCGTCCTCCTCGCACACCTCCAGGTTGTACAGGTACATGAACCAGCGCAGCAGCATGCCTGCATAACGAACAACGTATTGCCTTACACAAGAGCTTTGTCTGTATTAAAATATGTACAAAACAACAACAACATTATACTTGTTAGTTTTGCTGGTTTAGTTTTTAGCGTCCCGTACACAAATGGATGCACGGGACCGTCCATCCGTACAAAATATTTTATTTTACGTAGGCTTAGATGGGCACTTGTAAAACGTCGAAAAAAACTTACCCTTTTCAAATCATTTGGTATTACAATATTATCATGGTTACAGCATTTGTACTTTTTATACAAATCGTTGCTTACTACACCAAAGATGTAAAACAAAATAAAAAGTTAACACAAGTTAACAAGCAGCTGGGAACCTACAATGTTCACACATTCACAAACAATCGGTAAAAAAGAATCTATACAAAGATAAGAAAATATTGGAAAATACTAAATTAAACAAGTGACACAAATATTGTTATTCTGAGCAAAAGGTGTATAAATAATTTGAAAACTATTGTAAAAAAAATCTGATTGGAAAAAAGAGAAAAATGAGATTGAGAATAGTTAGAGACTTCCACATATTTGTGCCGTTTATGAGCTACCAGGGAAGCTGCATGAGCAGAAAGAACTAAAGCCAAACTTCTATATCTTCAACGTAGTCCTTGATTTTGTTATATGCTTTTTTAATAAGGACACGTTTGATGTAGTTTTTGAACTTTCCGTCGGTCAGTTCAATAACTGACTTTGGCAACTGTTTATAAAAAAAAAAGTCTTTTGAATTTTTTTTGTTTACACTCCGCAACTCTTTAGTTATTTTCTCCCACTGTATTGATTCACGTTTTCGTGAACATAGTAATTTGGAAGCCATACTATTATGAAATAGGTCTTAAAGTAGAAACCGTCATTTCATGAGAAAATCGCTTTGAATTTTTCTAAATTGTATCTAAATCTATTTCATTGCTTCTGACTGTACACAAGATATTTTCACTGACTGTGTATTACTTTACTTTGGCAGTATGGCCCCATACAAAGATTGCGTACAAAAATTGTCGGGCAAAAAAAGGGTATCAAACATAATAGTCATCGACTTCCGAAGCTAAATTTATTTTCCGCCCTTTGGTGTTTGTTTAATGAAGTCAGTTAAATGTTTGCATAAAGTTTTTTCATTTTTTGTTGTAACACCACATAGTTGTTTGTAATAATTAGCTTATCTATAATAATATTATAAAGAGGAAAGATTTTTTTGTTTGTTTGTACCGAATAGGCTCCGAAATTACTGGACCGATTTGAACCATTTTTTCACCAATAGAAAGCAAAATTATCTGGAAGTAACATAGGCATAGCAACATTTATTTTCAAAAAGATTAGAGATCCTTTAGAAAATTGCAATAATGTAACCCGAAGTAGCAAAATTTTGCCTATAAAATTCATTATTTGGAGTGCACTGAGAAAACTATTGATGATACTTAAAAATTATGTACTACATGATTAAAGTACTCATTATTACCTACAAAAAAAGTTCGCATGGAAATATATCTAACTATCATAGTTTAGTCACAATAGCAGAAATAACATACTGTCATACTATTTTGCAAATAAATGACAGACGGGCAAAAAATGTCAAATAAGGTTGTACCCATACTGATAAACGATCGATTTTTGATCTATTTCTGCAAACCAGCCAGTGGTATTTCACAAATACCACTTGGCGCCCATGAAGCCGTTGACAACCACTGGTATTAGAAATACCAGCATATTCATGTGATTTAGAACTCTGTTGTCTTTACAATAATAGATTGAACAATCAATACAAAATCGATATCGTTTTATTTAATGTAGGCGATAATAAAAACTGGCGTACTTTATAGGCGGAATCTTAAAAGTACTAATTATTGTTAAAAAAAAACTATCCCATCATAAATAATCATTAAGACTTATTTTTTTTTTTTTTTTTTAATTTAGATATTTTATGCCGTTCAAGGTTTTGAGACAAGTCATTTATCAAGAGTACTGTCCATGGGCAATCTCCTTTAAACAATACTCTTCCAAACAAAAAAGACTCATCGACATTAGTGTACAAATATCGCTGAAAGTACACACAAAAACTTATCGACGAATTGATAAAACCTCCTCCTTTCGGAAGTCGGTTAAAAATCTAAAGTAAAACAGACCACTACAGACAGTCATATTGCATCTGACAATACTAGCGACGGTGTTACCACACCAATCAACCGATCGTCGAGCGATGCCAACGATCGTCATCGGTCGAAGTTGATCGATTGGTGTGGTAGCTTTGGCTGATCGACGGATACAGGGCGATAAACAATTGACCGACCGCCGATCGATGCTATCGGTCGACGTTGATCGATTGGTGTGGTAGCTGTGGCTGATCAACGGATACCGGGCGATAAACAACTGATCGCTACCACACCGGTCGATGCTATCGACCGGTGTGGTAGCTTTCACTGATCGACGGACACTGTCCGGCTATATCTTCAGTATCATCAGTATTTTCCAAAATGTAAGTATTCAGACGAGGACTTGTTGTTGTTGGCCAGTACGATGTTGTTAACTCGGAGACGCAAAAGACTGAATGCGACGGTATTTTTAAATATAGAGGTTTGGATGCTTTTCGATTGGGTAACAGTGATACTGAAAATCTTAACATTCTGTCGATCGACGTCGACTAATCCATTCTACTATCGATCGATGGCCTCGATCAACGATCGATCGTTCGATGAGGTAACACCCATTCAGTCAAGGCTCCATTCGTTTGTGAACTTCTTAGTGCTTTCATATTTATTTTCCATGTACTGTACTGTTAATAAAAGTGTAGCGGCACTACAAAAAGTACTACAGCAACATAGAACAAAAAGTACAACAGCGCCATCTATGACACAGACGCTGAACTAAACGGCGAAATACGCCTAAATCCTACATCATAAAGTTATTCGCGACTATAAGACTATATAGAAGAACCCGACAACAACTGTTGGGCAGTAGCCCACCAGACATAACACCCGTCTCATCGGAGGATCCACCCTTTTCTATGGGGGATGAAGAACTTTACACTTTGTTCTCCATACCCCAAAAAGTATCATAGTGCACTGCATGCAACCTTGCAGATCAATCAAAAAGGGCGATAATGTGACTATATCAGCTTTCAGCGGGTCTAAAACGGCCTCTTTAGCAGAATCATATGAATCACGTGACAATTCGTATAATGGTCAAAAATGGACAATTATTCATAATATTCTCTGCAATTCATCTGTTTCGACAGTATTGTATGGAGGTTCGGAAAATAGTCCACAATTGCTTTGCTGTCTATAAGCAGATTCATAAGAAGATTGTCAAGAGCAAAATCTTACAATTCATTGTGCAGATTTCGTAAAGAAATAATGATAGATTTTCGACTCGATGAAAAATATCTTTGACCAGAAAATAACATTTAAAAACAAGAGATACAACAAAAGGTCCAATAACTTATTGAATAACTAAGGCTACCTTATTTGCGTGTAAACTATAATATAATAACTGTCCACTACTGTAAATCTGTACTATAATAATACATACATCAAAAACTAAAAATCATCTCCATCAGGGATAGCCAACTGTGCGCTTGTTGCTAGGTTAAAAAGTCAATCTTTATCATTTCGAATTCCCTTTTTAAGGGCGTATTTGCAGTCTTTTAACTGTGCCATTATCCCTATCCTTACTAGTACTAGTAATATTATAAATGTGAAAGTAAGTTTGTTTGTTTGTTTGCTACCTTTTCACGCCTGAACCACTGAACCGATCATCCTGAAATTTTGCATATATACATTGTCGTAGAGAAACGGACATAGAGTACCTCCCGAGGAAAACAACAATAGCGTCTTTATGATAATAGATGAACTTCTCATCTATTGTGGAGTAGCGACCGCGAACCGGAAGATGTTACGTTGGAAGGCCTCCCCTAGGTAGACCCATGACCTGGTGAAGGTTCTTGTTAGAATATAATGGAATGTTTCTTGTTGTTAATTCATAATCTGTGTATTTTGATTGGTTGCTATCGGTTACAATAAAATATCAAGTTTTATCAAAAAATATATCTATTACTTGGGGGTGGCCTATGTCCAGCAGTGGACGTCTTTTGGCTGAAATGATGATGCTGATAATAGATGGCGCCACGTGTCTTTCGAATCATGATTGAATTATATTATTACAATTTAGAATTTGACAATCAATTCGTGTTGTAGAGTACAACTACAACATGATTCAGCTAATTGTTATTTTTTTTGTGTACTAAATAGGCTTGCGTTTGGCCGCAACTTGCCTGCCTAGGGTGGAGCACTAGCCTAGAAGAACACACTCACTGAACAGATCCAGATTTAACGAATATTAGAAGAATTGCTAATGATCTGCTGGAATTCGGGAAATGAATCGCTTAAGAGGAATTGCTTAACGTGGCCATTTTAGACCTCCAGCAGTTTGAACCCCTGGCGCGTTTCCTTATTTTATGGGCGAATAGTGCCCCCGTCACCTGATCTCGCAAAAGAACCGTATGCTGTCGGCGTCGGCGTCGGCACTCACCCTTGGGGTAGCGGTGCTGGTGCGCGTGCACCTGCACGGCGTACACGGCGGCCAGCTGCAGCTCGGGCTGCCCCTCCAACAGCGCCGTGAGCAGCGGCGCGTAGGCCTCCAGCAGCGCCTTCTCGTGCTCCAGCGCCACCTTGTCGGGCTGCGCCGTGCCCGAGCCCGCCTCGCTGGTCACGTGCGAGGCCACCAGCGCGACCAGCGTGGACACGAAGGCGCCGTTCTGCCGCACGGCTGGCTCTACGTTGGCCTGCAACACACCGGGACTCTATCACACATTTCGTACGCGCACCGCGCATATGATTTGGGCTCTAGCTTGTTACTAAACCCGCCCACAAATTGTTACGCAGTTTGGTGTATGCATAAAATGTAATAAATGTAATGTAGGAGAGCAGCGGTGGCCCAGTGGTGGCGGTCCTTACGAGCAGTAATTCGTGGGTTCGAACCCAGGCAGGCGCATTACTTTGTGTAATTTATTTCATTACCACTACTCTCAAAATGGTGAAAGAAAGCATCTTGAGGAAACCAGCATGTCCTAGAACCAAAAATTCGAAGACATGTGACATCTACCAACCCGGATTATAGCCCATTCCCTCTCATAGTGAGGAGGCCTGTGTCCCAGCAGTGGGAACATTATAGGTTAAATAAACAAAAATGAGTTAAGGTAACATTTTTTTTAAGTTCACTTTTTCTTAGAAGAATGATTTCATCATTTCGGAAGAATAAAATGTAGAGACAGTGGAAGTAGGTAAAATTTTATGCAAGTCTTTCATATAATTCTTATTGAAATGAAATTTGAGTTTTTTTTTTGTATATTAACAGTTGGACAACATTAAAAAAATGTTTGATCATCATTAGTCATTTTTATGGAGAACTTACGCTGGACCAAAAAAATTAAATGGTTACATTGTTTTCATGAAAAAAGAGATTTTTTTTAAGAAAGTTTCTGTGTATCTCTTATACATTTGGATTTTCTCATACTGTCTCGCAGGTAAAATAATCACTCTGTATACATGTTTTGCTATGTTAAGACGTGAGGTTCGACGATCGGACGGCGGCGATACCTTGATCCAGCGGTAGAGCGCGTGCGGCGCCGGTTCGGCCGCCAGCTGGCGCGCTAGCTGCGCCTGCACGCGCAGCTGCGGCACCAGCGCCGCCAGCCCGCGCGCCTCCAGCGCCTCCAGCGCGTCGGCCGCGCCCGCCTCGCCGCCCGGAGCCACGTGCGCGCACACGTTCAGCTTGCCCTCCTCGCACAGCGCCGCCAGCCGCTCCACGCCCAGCGCCTCGGCCAGCGCCTGCAGCACCTCCAGCAGCAGCGGGTGGTGCGCGCCCGCGTCGCACCACGCGCCCACGTCGGCCAGCGCCACCAGCTTGTGCTCCACGGCGGCCGCCAGCAGGCGCGGCAGGCGCGCGTGCGGGTGCGCGGCGTGCACCAGCGCGCGCAGCGCGTCGCCGGCCGGCGAGCGCTTTATGGCGCGCACGACGCGCACGCACGCGAGCAGCTGCGGCGCGTCGCCGCGCGGGCCGTGCAGCGCGTGCTCCAGCACGGCGGCGATGCAGCGGCGCAGCACCTTGTCGGGCGGCTGCAGCTCGCGCAGACGCCGCAGCGCCGGCAGGCCGGGCTCGGCGTCGCCGGCCTCGTCGTCGGGCGCCGCGTCCGCCGCCGCCGCGTCCGCCGCCTCCACGGCCAGGCGGCACGCCTCCTCCTTGTTGGGGCCCTGCGGGAGAGCAGAGGCATGGTCAGCGCCCGCGCCGTCGGCACGGTGCGGGGCGCGAACGTCGATCTCTCACCTTGTCCTTCTTCGGCTTGTCCTTCTTGTCGGCGGCGGGCTTGATAGTGATGGCGGGCTCCTTGAGCAGCGGCGGCGCGCTGGCGAACGAGGGCGTCAGCACGTCTGCGGACAGAGGGGCGGGTGAGCGGGGCGGGAGAGCGGGGCGAAGGCGGGCGAGCGGCCGGCGAGGCCCAGGTACTCACTCTGCTGCACGGGCGCTAGCGGCAGCTGCGGCTGCGGCTTGGACAGCTTGTTTGCGGTGAACATGAGCGAGTTGGCAGCGGGCCGCATCTGCACGTCCTGCAGTGCGCCCGCCGTGTACACGCGCGCCTTGTTGGAGCGCGATGATCCGTCCTGACGCAAACCATACAACATTGTCAGTTATTTACCAATGTATATAATATGAAAGAGTTCATTCATACTACGCATAAAATTTGTCTTCCCGAAATTTTCCGTATGTCATTACTTTCCATAATTTTACGGAACAGATAAAAACAGCGGAAGTGTATTCGACGAAAGTAAGGTAACAACCGCTGTCGCCAATCTTAAATAAATAATCCAGTAATCCTATATCGTCCATCCTACGTCGTTTTAATTTTAGTCACAACTCGCATAAGTCACACACATTCTACATTTTAAAATATACCGCGGCACTCTATGGATGGGATTTATTTATTTATTACATACACACCGGGGAAACCCAAAAAAATAAATATTACTACAGTTTTTGTATGAAAAAATTCTAAGGAGTTTAATAAAAGAGACGTTATTTTGACTTTTTATTTATTCCTTCGATAAAACGAATTAAACGTTCTTTTTTCGATATCTATCGATCAAATCTGCATCCGACCTAAATACACCACTAATTGAGTAGCGTAAAACTTACGAGAACGAAATAGATCATCAATCGACCCAAAACAAACTTTATTTTAATGGAAAAAGGTTGACTTTAAGAAGACATTCTAATAAAATTATCAGTTAATTGATATAATCCAAGTTTTTATTATAAAACAAATTAAAGTACTTTCCGATGATAGGAAAAAACTCAACTTTTAAGATAATTTCTCCTACTGTCATTTTTGCACTACAAAATGGCATTGTTATGGAAAAATAAAATTTTCGGGAGGCGAGCGACTCGAAGCGATGTTAAAACACAACTAAGAATAACTAAGGACCCCGTAACAACGCTTAATTGTGACACGCCCACTTTACACTTACACTGTTTTTTCTGTTCCGTGCTCAATAGCGACACTATCGGAATGTGTATGTCTGTGTGTAATACAGTATATTTTTTTCCAAAGTCAACAGTTTCGATTCGTGGCTACGAATATTGATTTTTCAAAAATCCAATGATACAGTTTTAGTTTTTATCAAAATCGCGCTCTAGATGCCCTTGAGAATTTTTCGCTATCACTCATACGTTTAGGATTTGGCCATCTACACCCACTTGAAACATTTCCTGCACAGGGTAGGTAAATGATAACGAGATTTATTGTATTTTAATATAATTTATTAAATAACAGTTGGAAAGTAACAAAACAAGATAAAAAAAAAAATGGTCATGTTTATCTAAATACAAACAGAAACAATGAAACCCAGCAATGTCGTGGCCAAGAACCTTCCAAGCATATAAACTTTATAGATGATAAATACTGAACTTGACCTCTTACGTAGATTACGTTTTTTGGTGCTTAATATCATGTATGTTTAATATAGATGTTTCATTACATCTTAATATGACTAATACAAGATCACAGGACCCCACCTGATTATCGCTAAAAAGCAGATTGTAAATAAAATGAGAGCACCAAAATACTTTAAATAAATGTTATTATTAGTTTTTTGATTTTGTACTTTTTCGGGAATGTTCGTAAGACAGATATTTAAATTGCCCATTTCAGCTTCAAAGATAATGTCATTGATTAGTTTTTGTGCTAATAATCGTTGTCTTTTGTCCAATCCTCCCAATTTCAGTGCAATAATTTTTCCGAACGTGTCGCACTCATGTTCTGCAATAGAAAGAGGCTCGAAGTGCTCCGGCACACAAGTTAATGCATTATTTTGGAAGTTCGCCTCCTGGTCCCGCCAGGAACTTGGAGGCGGGGCCTTGTCTTGTGAAACATTTTGAGTTGGTTGCCGAAGAGACAGTGTGCTTGACTTTCCTCTGAACATTTGCTGTTTCGTGATGAACTGTGCACCATTTTGTGAATAATTAATCTGAAATAATAAAAAACAAGCTAACTTTAAAAACTTAATTTTTATTTCTCTTTATTCTTCTAAGTCAGTTCAGTTGAGATTTTTTTAAATCTAATCTATGTTGTTGAGTCTATTCCCCGGGTTTAAGAAGGCATCCGACGGGAACCGAAAAAAAAAGTTCAAGAAGAAATAAATCATACTTATTTCTGTAAATTGGTTTACAAAACTCTTTTACATGTCACCACATGTTATGTTTTAAAACTAGATGGGGCCGGTGTTTCGTTCCTAACTACTCTCGAAAAGAAACCTCCGAAACAAACTCAGAGGTCACCGTCTCTTTTAAAGTCCAGACTTTGCTCAAGTCATATGAGGACCATGTAGATTAATGTCTGAGATGGTATTTTGAAGAAATAACCACAGATTTGAGTGGACATGTCCAGACAATGCAAGCAGTTGTCAGTGATCGTGTAGCTCGACTCATAATTCAAGCAGGTCAACGACACGACGTACAATACTAAAGAAAGGACATTTGGGTAGGCCGCATAAAGTACTCAATCTGCCAGATAATCGTGAAACTAACTAAACTAAAAAAATAATAGTATGACCCACGTAGTCCTCATATTCACAGTAATAAACAAAATAATCACCGGCAGCCTGGACCTTGTTCCTGATGCCGATGGGCCTTCTATTTTTTATATTTTTAAATGTTTTGTTTACTTTTGTTTTTTGAAATTTTTAAAAAGTATACAAATAAGAGAAATGATGAATAAAAATATTATTATAGTACGACACTTGAAAAAGTAAATACAAGTCAAGAAGAATAAAAATAATAATAATATGGTTTTTTTTTAAGAAATGTTTAAAAATATTTAAAATAAGTATAAAGATGAATAAAGGAGATAATAATAATAAATTGAGCTCAGTTTCTTCGACAATTTATCTATATGTGGGCCCCCCACTGAAGCTTTTCGTCTAAAGTTAAGCCCAAGACCACCATGCTATCTTCTGGATTCAACTCTTCGCCCTTCACCAATACACTAGTTTTCACCTGCCTAACGTGAGGTAGTGCAAACTTAATGTATTTGTTTTTATTTTTCATTAAGAAGTAAGTTATTAGCGTTAAACCAATGCACTACTTTTGAAATCGCGCTATTTTCATCGTCAGTAATTAGCTGCTGACGTTTAAGTATAAACAAAAGCGAAATGTCATCTGCAAACAACACCATATCGTGGTTATCCTTTATGAGGTAAGGTAAGTCATTAATATAAATAAGAAAGTACCAAGAATTGAGCCCTGTGGGACTCCCATTGTTACTATAGATCCGAGAGACATTATTTTCCGTTGACGTCAACTATCTGGATCCTATTACTCAGGTATGAGGTAAGAAGATCCAGAGCGCTGTTCCGGATTCCGTAGTGGCGGAGTTTCCTGATTAACGTTTCATGAAGAACGCAATCAAATGCCTTAGACAAATCGCAAAAAATGCCCAAAGCATCGCATTTATGTTCCCATGCACTATAAATATGTCCCTAAAAGTTCAACACATCAGTAGTTGAACGACCCCTCGTAAAACCGAACTGTTTTCTATGTATAATTTATGTTTATTAAAAAATCTTTGCAATTGTTCTAGAATTAATTTCTCAAAAATTTTACTAAAAATAGGTAGTACTGAAATAGGTCTATAATTTGTGGGGTCTGATGTACTACCCGTTTTGAATAAAGAAATTATTTTACTATTCTTCATAAGATCAGGAAACTCTCCACAATTAATACAATTATTAAAGATAAGAACTAAGGTAGGTGCTACAATGTCTATAATAGACTTGGCAACTTCTACAGAATTACCCCACAGATCCGCAGTCTTCTTGACATTTAAGGAGTGAAAAGTTTTGATTAAATCTCTACATGTGATATGTTCAAAATGAAATTCCGAGTCGCAAACGTTTACATTTTCCTTAAGAAAAGATTCGGCAACAGTAGGTGATGAGTTTAGGGATTTCGTAGTTGTAACGGGAATATCAGAAAAGAAACTCTCGAAAGCCGCGGCGACGTCTGAATCTGATTTGATTACTCTATCATTAATGGTTCTATAGTCACTATTGCGGTTACTAGACCTTCCAGTTTCATTATTAATAATATATTCCACGTCGTTTTAATTACATTATTGCTATTCTTAATTTTCGGGCTCAAATACTGTGACTTAGACATACAACACACTTTTTCAAATAGTTTTGAGTAATTTCTCAAATATAAATTACATTCGGCAGTATTTACAAGCATTCTTTCGTTGTACAGCTCATAAAGCCGTGTTCTACTTTTGTGAATACCACTGGTAGCCCAGTCTCTGAAAGATGCGTTTCAATTTACTGAGATAGTCTTGGGAATGAAAGTGGAATTAAATAGCTAACAATATATATTAAAAAAAATCATCATTTAAACGATGAGGACTGTCACTAGACAAAAATGGTAAGTTATTCACGAGTTTACTTTTAAATGATCGCAAGCGTTTTGCAGTTCATATCATTTTTGCCACTTTGATGTTTTGTATTTCGATGGTAATCATTTGTCCGCAATGATCGGAGTCTAAAACATTTATGATTTCTTAATGATTTGGAATAACATCAGTATAAATATTGTCTAGACATGTGGCACTAGTAGGCGTTATTCTTGTGGGCTCCATAAATAGGTTAACGAGATTGTAGGACTGAAACAGACTTATAAATTTACTACATGGACGAGAGTTTTCTAATAAATTTACATTAAAATCACCACAAGTGGTAATTGACTTGTTTGTGTTACAAATCTTGTGCAAAACTTCATCCATTACCTTCTCAAAGCAGTCATACAATCCCGAGAGTGGCCTGTACACACTTAATATAATAAACTGCTCCAATTCTATATGGTCTATTTCAATGATGCATTCAACAGAGAGGCTCACAATGTCCTTTCGGTCTTTAAATTTAATCTGCTTTTTTATTAAAATTAGTGAGCCACCATGTAGCATTTACTCTGTTGAATGAACTACCAACCTGGTGATTACTAAAACTGATCATGAACAGGTGGCTTTGTAGCCAATGTTCTGTAATACAAAGAATATCAATATTATTAAAAAATAAAGTCTTTGTTCTTAAGTCCTTGAATATTTTGATGCACCATGCATGCATTTATGCTGTCTTGGCTTCCGCGTTCATTCCCAGTCGCCCCCGCGGGGATTGCCACCGGAGGCAAATGGGAATACAAATTCCCAGTCGCCACCGGCGGTGACTGGGAAGTCATTGCCCCCACTTCAGTTTCGCTATACATTGCTTTGTTTCTTGTGAAGAATAAAATAATAAGGAAATTTATTCCAAACCTGCATCTATCTAATTGATTGAAATAAAACATGAACATTGAAATAAAGTTTCCAATTTAGACTTTCGTTATTTTACCTTTTAAATAATGCATATCTAAATGTTAAACGGAAATATAAAAAATAATGTATATATTATGAATAAACTCATTTTTATTAAAACATATAACTAGAGTATGTGTTTGGAATAATTTACTAAGAAAACCAATTAAAAATATTATAACAAAACACCGTTAAATAATAAAATAATAAATAATAATTATGTGTCTACTTCTTTTGTGATTTTAGACCTTTCCATATTATAAAATACCAGTTTAAATGTTTAATTTTAACAAGTTTATTCATATCGAAATCAAAATAAAAAAATATTTCAATGCACTGTCTTTTTTTTAGAGATTAGAGGCAGGTTTAGGGTTAGTTGCCTCATCCTTTTATTCTCTACGATGGAGAAAGCAATGTACAGCGAAACTGAAGTGGGGGCAATGACTTCCCAGTCACAGCCGGTGGCGACTGGGAATTTTTATTCCCATTTGCCTCCGGTGGCAATCCCCGCGGGGGCGACTGGGAATGAACGGGTTTCCGTACGTTTTTTCACGGGTGACCACTGAAAACCAGCGTTGTGTTGTGGGCCCCCCATAGCACAGCATCATGCTGAGTGGTAACCTGCTTATCGCAGTCACGACGTGCAAGCTGTTAATTTTTTTCTTTTTTTTGTTCCGTCCTGTTGAATTTATAGTTTATTGTTTTATTATATTTTTAATTTTGTGTGATGCACGTCATGTCCCTGCGGCAAATAAATATATTTTCTTTCTTTCTGTCACCAGGTTCGTACTATTTGTTTTTAAACTCTTTTTGTTAGACTTAGTTTTGTAAATCTGTATATTATTGCTAGAGTTTACCTCTGTTGTCCTATTCTCTAATTTAAATGATTTACAATGTCAATATTATCTACCAAATCATTCTCTGAATTATTTAATATGTCATGGCATTGCTCAATAGAAGCAATCTGTTTAGCCAAATTCTAAGATGAAATATAAAAAAAAACAGCGACGCAGCTTAGAAAGATAGTACCTATCTATTAGGAATCTATCTTTTGTCAAATAAAAATTATTACCAACATGATTGCTAGTGTCAATCAAATGAAATAAATTATTATTAAATGTCAAATTATGTAATGTTATATTTATTTCAAATCTTAAGAGATTTTCTTCCTGTGGCAAACTTTGGTTGTATGTATACAATTTTTCTTAAACTAAGGTTACATAATGATCTATAATATTGGAGCAATTCTCCTTTGTTCATATTACCCATATTACCAACAAGTGTCAGAAGTGTGAATCCTGGTTAAAGTTGTAATTAATCATTTTTGTCATGATGTCATATAAGGAACAACCAGCCATACAGAAGTTCATAATTGACTGTCCTGGATACTTATTTGACAACAAATGGCCTAAATCCTTTCCAATTTCATCAGAAAAAAAATGAAAATTTCTTTATTGACAATCTGTTTAGTTAAACAATGAGTAAAACTATTGAAATTTTTAATGGTAAACTAGCACAGGACTGCGGTATGATCGTATCACATACAGACAATGGATGGACTGGAGTGGGTTCAACAGATGGTGGTTGGCAATGCTCACAGTTGTTACTTTGTGTACTAACCAGCTCATTTATAGCCAATACGTATTCTCTCATTTGGTGTTCAGAGGCATATTAAGAGAAGTAAGTTTCTCTTGTAGGTGATCAATTTCACACTGCAAGTTCTCTGTCTATTTGGTACTTCCTATTACTTTTATTTAAGTTTAAAGAATATATATCTAATTGTTTTAAAAGGTTAAACCTTTCCCTATTTAATTTTACATTTTTAATTTAAAAAATTGCTTTTTTACCATTTTCTTAGTTTTAACTATGTATTTGTTTATTTTAATATACTTTTTAGTTTATTCTTACTAGTGATTACTCACACTGAATTAATTGACTTTAAATCGTTATCAACTGTCAAATCTATATTGTAAGGTTGGTAATTATCAGAAATCATTGACGGAGCAACAGGCACCAATTCACTGAACAGACTTTGGTTCAATGAGGCTGTGATGTTATGATTTGTTGTCTCAAGTGCTGATATTTAATTTCTAGCCTCATGTAGCTGTTGTTGTAAATGATGCTTGTGACTCAGAGCTTGTTCATACTCAGCGCTACAATGGCTGAACCCGTCCACAATGACTTGGAGCCTATCTATATATAGCCTAAGAGTGGATATAAGATTGTTTCTCAAATTGAGGAGCCGTGAAAGCAGCAGTGAGCTGCAATCTATGGGAACGATTAGCAATTTAACAAGATTCCACTGCGTGGATGCACACCATGGTTTTGATTCACCTGTAAAGTAGTCTGTAGTGGAAAATTTTTCAGTTGTTTTAACTCCTCAATTATAATAGGTATAATCTAAGCAACTTACCTTAGAGCAATTATTGTCTTGTCCATGTTGGAAGTAGGTGTCCTTCACCACACAATACTCACCTTTGAAAACTTCATGAAAATCAATTTTGAGTAAGCAAAAATATAGTCACCAAGGTTAAAAATAGTCGCATTATGATTCCGAAGTTTTAGCTATATGTTGGTGAGGATTGTGGGGTGAACACATACATAATAAAATCATCAGTATCCCAAATGATATTTATTAAAAAATTGCTTTTTTTCCTTCCCAATAGTAGTTGGTAAATTTTTCACTGATACCTTTTTGTACATTATATTAGTTAGTTTCCTTAGGGCGTCGCTGGGGAGGGCAGCAAAGCATTTATAATGAAAGCCGTTTGCAATAAATCTTTACCATTCCTTACATTGCATTTTATTTACTATAATCCTAATCAAAGTACTATTGTACATACATTTAAAAAAATCAGTCATTTATAGAAACAGTCAATTGAAGAATCGATAGACTCAGTCAATTTTAGAATTCGTCATTTGTAGAATCAGTCATTTATAGAATTGTATATTTCAAGAATTGGTCAATTCTAGACTATAGTCATTTCGCGAATTAGGCATTCGTAGAGTAAACCCTCAGATTCATTAAGTATTTAAATAAAACTACTTACCAGTTGTATCTTCGTTGTTCTTCGGTGTTCGTGTCCAAAGCTCTAATTACCAATTGCTTGCCTCCACTCAACATTTTCACACTTCATTTTAAAAGAAATCAACAAAAACAATAAAACTTTCTTTGCGGAGAAAAATAAACGGTCGTCAGGCATTCGAACTACTTCGAAGGTCACTTATTTTGACAGATGTTTTACTTTGAAACTTCGAGTTATTGCACTTTGAGCCATACAAGCAATGGAATAAAGTAAATGTTGCGTTGTTTACAGATGAGAGGCGTGTAAAAAGTCATGTCATTTGATGGGTTTCAAAACGTGTCATGATGCCTAATGGAATCACATAATAGTGGATCTACTGTTTTACAATATTTATTTATACATGAGAGAACCGAATGCTAGTGATTCAATGTTGCAAAAAAATATTAGTAATTAAATTATGAATTTACTTTACGCATAACGATTAACGATACCACAGAAACTTGGTTACATTTGGTGTATTAAAAATAATTGTTAATAATAGAAATATGTGTAAAGTGTAATGGTACCATGTATGTGTGGATCTGTTTTGTATAAAATGACCAAGGTAGTAATATCGTGTATTTGTTTGAACAATTGAGTCCCGTTGTGCTGTGGTTTGGTTTTGCTTTATATGTTATGTTTGTTGCTGCTGTTGGTTCTGTTCTGCTTTTAGTATACCTTTTATCCATAGGAAAAATCATGTGGTTCTTTTTAGTATAAGAATTTAAAAGACTTTTTATTTCTTTTATTTATATCTTTACAAATCATTTACATTTCTAAATATTCCTTAGAAAAACACAGTAAAGAAAACATTTAAAAATATAAAAAATTGTAACCCACCGGTATCGGGAACAAGGTCCAAGCTACCGACGGTCAGGGCTCCAGAGAGAGGAACCTCCTAACAATACGAGCCGTGTCCAGCAGTACCGCTTTCTGAATTAAGCCCTTGAGCTAGCTGCCTAACGAGAGTCTCCTCAGGTATTGGTCGAGGCTCTAGGCAATTAAGCCATGGGCTGATACAACTATCGGCCACATCCCACATGTCGACAACCTCGCGAGCAAAGTCAAGATACTTGTCCATAGTCCTGTCAGTGATGATGGATTGATCCCAGTACAATGTGATACTGCCATTTTCGAGAACTGGGTCGGGCACATACTTATAGTACGGCACTTCCGATTCCACAAGGTTATATTTTAGAGCAAGTTGCTGATGGATAATCCTGGCTACAAGGTTGTGTCTATGCAAGTACTCTCAGTTAGCCAGATGAGAACACCCGGAGATAATGTGAAGGGTTTGATTCGCCTGGACGGTGGCATGCCCGACGTATGTCAACCGTACCGTCCTTCACAATAAATCTCCGGTAGTTATTTGTCATCATAACGTCATCCATAATTGCACAGACAAAACCTTTGTATTCTCCGAAGAGGTCCCTGGAACCTGGATCAGCGTCCGTAGCCCGGCTAGGGCTACGGACGCTGATATGTCTACATCTGGCCCATGCAGGGCTCGGAAAAAGCGTCCGTGAAGCTCCTGACTCTGCCATACCTCACTGCGGTCGTTAGTGTCAAGCACTACAGGTTTGCGCCAGTTCTATTTAGCCAAGGAGAGCGGGGTGAGGCCCTTGTGACTACATCTCGATGCATCCCGACGTCGGTTTTAATTAAATATCCCTGAGACTGCATATCTCACGATTGTGGAGAGTCTTAGCTTTTAAAAAGCCTCGATCCCCACACCTCCGCGGAATATACAGTCTCATAACCGAAGAACCACTTTTATTATTAGTATTCTTCAAATAAAGTAAAATCGAAATTTGTCGTGTAGTTTCATTTTGCTGAAATACGGACAGTTTATGTAAGATATATAATATGTAATTTTACTATTTACTTTTAAAGTTGAATAGGTAATTAAGAATAGTTAGTGTAAGTATTTAGTACTTAATTTAATTTGAGTAATACAAACACACTCTCGTTATTTTACATGTAAGTAAGTATACTTACAACTTGCAAATATTAGTTTAATAATTAATGTCAACTAAGTATATTACATATGTGAAATATTGATGCCTTGGTTTGAGATTGGACACCGGTGCCTACAATCGAATGATTAATTAGGAATTTATTTATAGACATAACACTTTTACATAATATTTAATATCAATGTAGCGTATCACGAGCCAACGCGAAAATCGGGATTTCACATATATTTACAGATAGAAGCTCTATCTGACTGTGTTGGGGGATGATTTTGGAAAAACTGTGATACACGTGTCTCATAATATTAATTGAATAGTGTGTACACCAATTTTCGAGTCAATCAACCAAGAGAATATTAAGTTTCACAGAAAATTCAACACCCCATTCCACTCTCTTAAGGGTGCAATTTCGAAAAACCCTTTCTTAGTGGATACCTACTCTTCACAAAGAATACACCCTCCAAATTTCATGTCTCTAGGATCAGCGATTAGGGCTGTGCGTTGATATATCAGTCAGTCAGTCAGGACTTTGAATTTTATATGTATAGATAGATAGATTGGAATCACGGAAGGAATCCTTTATCAATATAATTCTATAAATTCACGTAGAACCCTTTGCTGCTGCACAAACTATCGTACCGCAGATAAAGAAAATAATAAATTTTTGCAACAATCATTTGACCTAAAATATTATATTAGTGAGTTTTCACACACACACGGATCGTTTTTAACAATATTGCTGAATGGGGTTACCGAATCACCAAATTCAAAACATCGTAGTTAAATTGTAATACCTATACATAATATAATGTTCGAGTTTACCTTGGAGCCGTTGCCTTGCTGGTTAGTCTGCGAGTGTTTGTTGTAGTGCATGTTGTTCCCCTGGCGCGGGTAGTAGCCGGGCGCCGAGCGCTGGCGGAAGCCATCGCGTGGCGCGCCGAAGCCGTTGCCGAACAGCTTGTCGGGCGGCGGCACCAGCGCCGCGGCCGGCTGCAGGCTCAGGCCCGCCAGCACGTCGTCCAGCGGGCGCGAGCGTAGCCCGCCGCGGAACAGCGAGTCGCGGTCGCGATCGCGGTCGCGCTCACGCTCGCGGTCGCGGCGCGGCACGTGCTCGTCGTCGTGGCGCAGCTGGTGCATGGGCACGGGCCCCTCGGCCGTGACGGCGGCGCGCGGCACCCAGCCGCCGCGCCGCAGCTCCACCGTGTCGCGCAGCATGAAGCGGATGCGCGGCGCTAGCTCGCCCGACGCCGACAGCGTCTCGATGCGCGCGAAGTACTGGTCCATGAGGCCGCGGCCGCGCTCCGAGTCCAGCACGCGGCCGCAAGTGCGCACGAGCTGCGCCAGACACTCCAGGTCCTCGTGGTGCTCGGCGGCCGCACGCCGCGCCAGCAGGTTTTGGATGCATCGGTGCAGGATGGACTCGGCCAGGATCTCCAGTTTGCCGAGCTCACCGATGAACTTGATATTACCAAGCATCTTGCATTTTGCAAGATGTCTCTTTTCTTCCTCTTCAGGAAGCAACGCCTTGTCCTCGAACGCGGCGAACGCCTAGCGAAAATAATCAGATTATCTAATAAAAAGCGTTGTACTTATAGAGCGCACTTGCGATAAAGGGGTGAGAGTCGAGCGGTACCTGGGCACGGTTCTCGAACTCGGTGCGGCATTTGTTCAGGAGCAGCAGCTTGAATGTGCAAGGCTGACCGGGCGGCTCAAAGTTAGGCGCCTCCTCGCTCAGCCTTTTGCACAGCTGTGCATACATCGACGAGTACTTGGGCTCATCGAGTGCCTTCTCGAAAATGAGAAGGATCACTCCCTTAAGCACCTTGTCGGAGTCAAGCTCCAAACCGAGCAGGTCATCGCTCAGCTTCTGGAACTTCTCCGGCGTGAGCTTGTTCAGGATACCTCGGACCTGCAGACAAAGGGCGGCGGGTGAGCTGGGCGTGGGACGACGGGGCGGGGGCGCGCGAGACTGTAGGCGCGCACGCGGCACACTCACCTTACGGAAGATGACGTCGTGCTTGGCATCTCCGTCGGGCACCTCGTGGTGTCGCAGGGTGGAGGGCGGGACCCAGCGGCGCCTCGGCGGGGGGACGGGCGTCCGCCCCGAGGCGCGCGGCGCGGGCCCCGGCTGCCGCGCGCTGTCCGTCTTGCCGCCGGTGCTGTCTCCCGCGCACTGTCGCGCTCTGCCTCCCACTCCTGTGCCCGCGCTGACCGGGCTGCCCACTCGCTGCAGCGCTGTGCGCTCTCGCTACGCCTCCGCGACCGGCCCTGCAAACCACACATACTCTAGTTAGGCTTTACTACACCGAAGTGCTTGCCACGGCGCTCTGTCATATAAGCAGTCTTGTAATCCGTCAATAATTAGAATAAATAAACAGTTTTTAATAAATTATTTCTTTCTTCATCATCATCATCATCATTTCAGCCGAAAGACGTCCACTGCTGGACATTTCTTTCTTGGATAGATATAATTTCTAAGAGAGAATAACAAGTCATCTTCCTTCCCTGGGCAGCGCAACACGTTTATATATAATATAATAGTATTTATCGTTAACAATTTAATAATTAGGATCAGAGAAGGACCGGATCAGGAGAAAGAACAATTTCGGATGAGTACCTACACAACGTGTAACAGAGTAAACGCTTTAGGTGATGAAACGGGCCAACTGTCCCGAACATTTGGAGTTCCAAATTCCCAAACACAAAATATCGCACCGGCAGACACAATTAGTATGACGGACTCAATATTTTTTCAACCCTTTCTCAAGGGAAAGTTGTTCAGTTTGATGGTCTGAATCACCACACTTCGGTCCCCGGGTTCCGTATGCCCGCCCTCATCACCACCTAAGAGTTGTTGCGTTACACCCATTACTACGTTAGTTATTCTGTTACACCCATTATTTTTTTGTGTTTGATAACGGTTTCCAGTCTGATTGGTCAGCTGAATTTAGCTTTGTGTCAGAACACCAGTGTCATAGACATTTTTTTTCTTTTGCAGAACGTTTTTTATTTTACCCATTTAAGTTATAGTATATCACACAAATTCTTGTCATGAATTAATTTTCACATTGTCAACTGGAAGTTATTAAGGAATCATCATGTCATCAACACAGCCCAAGAAAAAATAAGTATTAAAGAAAAATAAAACAAATTACTGAACCGATTTTGAAGAAATTTCTATGGGACCAATCGGAAACTATATCCTTTTACATAAAAAAAGAATTTCTCAAATCGGTTCATAAATGACGGAGTTATGAGGTAACAAAAAAAAATTAAAAAAAATACCTACAGCCGAATTGAGAACCTCCTCCTTATTTTGAAGTCGATTAATGATTGTTTGTTCTTTTTTTATACTTGAATTGAGAAACTGAACAGCTAAATAGGATCAGTATCCGGAGGTTATTTAACTGTGCCCCACCACTGGGACTCTTGAGCAAAACTTGATGCTCCTGGACAGGTCTGTTTATGGCTGTGGTTGTGGTCAGTGAAGGAGTTGTGATGTTGATATGAACTGACTAAATAAATGACAAGTGTGTTAAGTTATGTGGTTAACCGGTCCTAAACCGGTGATTACCCCGGCATATATAGTAATCGTGACTTGTGACGTTGGTACCCCGGACAGTTGCAGTCGAATGAGTATCTATGGTAGATCTTGTGCTCCTGATGATTTTATCAATTTATTACTATTGGTAACGTTGCGTTTAATGTGAGAGGGATTGCGTGGTTGTCGGGCTCGCTGCGCTACCGCCGCCGCGCCGGGCAGGTGAGGCGGCGGTCGTCGGCCGCGCCCGCGCCGCGCGCCGGCCGTAGACCCCGCGCCGCCCGCCCGCGCGCCCTCCCCGCGCTCTTCGCTCGTCCTCGCGCACCTCTAGCCGTGTCCTGACCGACCGGCCCGACCGGTCACGTAGTTCGCATTTTCGGTATCAAACATTTTCGTATGAATTTTCGAGTCACCCGCGTCGGCAGAGGAATTATGGTGAGATATCTACTGAGCGGTGTACGTAGAAGTTGGAGCGACGACGCGGCGACGTGGCGATGGCGGTCGATAGCGTCGCGGCGCGAGGTCAACGGCCGCCGGAACCTTGGCGCTGGTGCTGCAAGGTCGCGCCGGCCGCCAGCTGTCGCCCACCGTCACTGCGACGCGCCTCGTGCCTGCGCTCCGCGCTCTCGACAACCTATGCGCGTACCTACTTACATTTATTTATAAATTACCTTTATATTTAAATACTCAATTAATTAGGTAGGGTTGCCCCGAATATCTAAGACATTCTAAACGAGAAGAAACTTTATAAATATTCTTTCTAAATCAACTTTATCTTAAAGCATAACTAAATTTTTCGATTGACAATAAAGAATGCTAACCCAAAGTTTATTCATCCCAACATTTCGTACATTCGCTCCTCAATGAATACAGCTAATTAAATATTCGACACACTACCTCGCAGTAAGAAGCGTGCAACCGGTAGGTACGGAAGGTAAGGTACGCGGCAGGTACATACGAAGCACCCTCGGAAAACATGATTGTGAACAGTCATGGATGACATGCGTGCAGCGTGATGCGCGGGCATCCCCCGGCGGAGCCGTGCGCCGAGCGTCCCGGCCAGGTCATTGACCCGCACTGCAGGTGGGGGTGCGACCTGCGCCCCGTCCTTCACGTCTACCACCCGTGTTCGCCCTCGTCGCCCTTGTCTATTGATATTTAAGTGCGTTTTATAAATGGACTCTCCCAAATGTAAAATTCAAGCTTCATAGCTAATTGGACTATATTTATCAAACATGCATTTAACTTTTCTGAATAAAAGATAGACATATTATGCTATCGCCGCCTTTTTTTTAGAAATTCTTAAGAGGAACGATTCAGTCATACATGCTTGTTGCGTAACTTTAATCATTTACGCGGACGCGACGGAAGCTCTCAAAAGGAATACATTTTCCCAGTGTTCCGCTCCTATTGGTTCTAGAGTGATGTTATATAACCTATAGCCTTCCTCGATAAATGGGCTATCCTACATTGAAATTATTTTTCAATGCGAATCAGTAGCTCCTGAAATTAGCGCGTACAACCAACCAAACAAAAAAGCTCTTCTGTTTTGTAATATTAGTATGGATTCAAGTAGGTAACAATTTAATTTCTCTAAAATATTTGCATCAATCGCTCAAATATTGTACTTCTGTTTCTAAATAAGCTCGCTCGACAGCCTTTCGTCTTCATCCTTAGACACTCGATGCCAGTCATACTCAGGCTAGGTCGAACGCTCTTATGAAGGTGCATGAAATGAGCCGAGAAACTGTAAAGCTGCTGTTAACTGTTGTGGACCTCTTGGCGTTCCCTCGCCATCGACCAGACCTTCGATGCTGTCATACTCCAGGCAGGTCTAAAGTTCTTACCAAGGTGCATGAAATGAGCCCAAACACGATTTTTCAGTTTTAAATGGGACCAACTTTGAGATACACGCACAAAAAAAAAAGAATCATGCATATCGGTTCTCTGTAAAAAGTTATGCGTGGTCATACATAATGCATAAAAAATATATACATACGCGTCGAATTGAGAACCTCCTCCCTTTGTTTCGTCGGTTAAAAAAACCAAACTTTAGGCAACTGACGCGGCGAGTGTCATTCTTTCACGGAAAATCTTAACACCGAGATTCAGAAAATGGAGTGAAATGAACAACGCAATCTGTCGAGCGCGAAGTTAAACTGGTAAAATATGTATAATGCATGGAAAGCGATCGAACACACTCTACAGGGTATAACGCTATGTAGATTTTCAAAGCAGCGTCATGTACATTAATCTAGAGTATCTTTTACTATAATAACTTTTTAAAAAAGCCGGTCAGAAGATTTTAAAGTTATCTTGTGAGCACATTTTTATTCATTAGTATGTTACATATTGATGACTAGCTGTTGCCCGCGACTTCGTCCGCGTGGATATTTTGGTATGCATGTGTGAGACTGCGTCGTTGGACTAGTGCTCGCAAGCGCGACTACTAAGCGTGGGGATCGATTCCCGGGTCGGGCAAAGTGTTAAAAAAAAATGTTTATTTCAATTACATAAAGTTGTATATTTGCCGAGACCTGCCTCTCTACCTCGTGAGGTTGGGCGATATTTGGCGCAACCCCGCCCCGCTAAACGGCTCACGTAATTAATGGACGCCCCCTTTTGTGACTCTGCTCTTCCACTTAACATTAAAGAATGTATATGCAAATAAAATATACTATAAATAATAGTGTTATTGGGATATCATCAGCCACGGAATCTGGATTTGTGCCCGGTTGATGGCAATAGGCTCACCCTCCATTACATGGAACTACAATATAACTGGCGAAATGTGTGTGTACGATTAGGTACACGTCTGCCCAACCCTTCGGGGCTTTAAGGCGTGATGTTGTCATGTGTGAGAACTGACTGCCAGATCAAAATGTGATAATGTAATGTACTGACTACAAAAGGCGTCCTTTTGGGTGCTGTAATTCTGGGTGGCAGAGGTCCGAAACAAAATTAAATGGCGTTGAGGCGCCAAAAAATTAAGGACTTACATGCAAACTTGCGAGAGCCCTTAGATCTCCTTAATCCGGCCCTGTCGCATAATCCGTTCTTAGAGGACGTCTACTAAGTATACACTAGCTCTCTGCTAAATTTCATCTTTATACGTCAAGACGTTTTCGATATTTCGCTTTTATATATTTATATTTCTCGTATTTGAACCTCCTCCCAAATTTTTATTGCAAAGTGTAAAGACATATCATAGACATTATCAGCCATTCCGACTACACTACGACTACTAAAACCTATTTACGTAAATTATTAAATTTATCATAGAAATCGCATGAGGTTACCAACAATTTTTTTTTAAATTAATATCTTTTGCGTCTGTCGGTCGATTTTGATGAAATAAACGCTAAATAATACCCACAAAAATGCATCTTATTTTGGAATATTTCGATTTTGAATACAATGAGGGGTTTTTACGTGATGCGCGCGCACAAACGAACAGACAAAAATTAAAAAGAAATTACTTTCTATTACTTATTTCTCGCACCTTCCAGTGATTTTTCAGCAAAAATCTGTAATGTACAGACACGAAAAGTCTACGATTTTATTATATGTATAGATAAGTTCTTCTTGAAGACTCGGTATTTTACTGCGACATAAATACCCTTGATGATAAAACTATTTATTTGAATAAAAATTAATACTACGATACGAATGTAACCAACTTTTGTTTCTACCGGCGAACTAATTAAATTTTAGAACATAAAAGCTGCTATTGTGACTAAACTATAATAATAGTTCGATATATTCTCTCCCGGACTCTTTTGTAGGTAATAATGAGTACTTTAATCATGTAGTACATAATTTTTAAGTATCATCAATAGTTTTCTCAGTGCACTCCAAATAATGAATTTTATAGACAAAATTTTGCTACTTTGGGTTACATTAATGCAACTTTCTTAAGGATCTCTAATTTTTTTGAAAATACGCCTATATTACTTCCTGATAATTTAGCTTTCTATTGGTGAAAAAAATGGTTAAAAACCAGTCCAGTAGTTTCGGAGCCTTAAATATTTCCTCTTTGTAATATTAGTATAGATATGAATTATGGGACCGTGGCTTGGGCTGAACACAACGTGCACCATGGCGACTTGGCGAGCCGTGTACGGTTCCGTTGGGAGAGGCACAGGGTGAAGGCTCGTCTACGGGTGCTCTGCTTCTACTATTTATTCTGCTCGGCCGATCTTGGCGAGCGACACTCCGCGATTCATGATAGCACCGTGGGAAGCCATCTCTAGGATAATTTTGGCAGTCAAGTAATTTGGTGATTTCGTTGAATCCATTGTTGACTTAAACATAACTACCGAAATGTGGGTGTACGAGCTATGAGGTTCGGTCACAAGCACTAGTATAACTACACTAGACAAAATTCAATAGCGGTTATCTCGTGAAATATCGACTGCAACTTGGAGATAAGACCTCGAAAATCACTTTTGAATGTTGCTACGTGTATGCATGTTAGTGCTCACGACTGTACCACCTCTGCCCACCACGCGTAGCATGACCACAGTAGAGACGGGTTTTGTCGACGGCATAATCGACAAAATGAAAGATTTCTTTCGTAGATCTTTCATTTTGTCGATTCTTCTGTCGACAATACCCGTTTCTACGGTGGTCATGATACGCTTGCAACCCTTCATTTTGTCATTGATGGGTCGACTAAAAATTAGATCAAGTTTTTCTTCTATGGAGTAGATTTTAATTTAATCGGTTAATTTATGCGATTATTAGTAAGCAATGTCAGTGCGAGCAACCAATCAGAATGGTATATTAATGTGTTATGCTGCGGAATTGGTGCTCAGAATGATGGTTTGAATATGTACTACGGGCACGTCACAGGGCCTAGGGCACTAGACCGGAAGGGGCGAGTATAAGGGTGCTTACATAAAGAAGCAGGTTTCCGGTACGGGCGGGTCGGTACCGATCGGTGCAGGTATTAATTTCTATGTTATCTTAAGCGCTCACGTATAAAGTGACAGGTTTAAACTTGTCGGTGCCGAATATCTGGAACGGGCTCAAGCGCAGCCGGTGTAGGTTGTGTATGTTTACTTATGAAAATGGGACTAGGACTCTTTCTTCGGCTGCAATGGGTTGAACATGCCAGTTACACCATCGCTTAACTACGCGATGGTCGATTTTATTTGATATGTAGTTAAATGTTTCTCGTGTCATCCTCGTATAATCATAAAACTTGGGTTCATCAAACTTTAAGTCTTTTAGAAATAAATGACAATATGATCCACATTGTTTTCTTCTCCTGTTAATATTAAAGACACAAACTATTCTTTTCTTTTTACATTTAAAATAAACATTTTCCTAAAGTAAAAAATCGTCATCCGACGAAGTGGAGGACATGCTGGTCAATACGTACAAAACCTGTTTCTATATGTAAGTTAACCCTGCACCGACCGGTACCGACCCGCACAGATTTGTCTGTACCGGAAACCTGCTTCTTTATGTACGTTACCTAGCTTCGCTCAGCGCAGCTCTAAGTGGAAGGAAACAGCTCAGCGGAGCGAGGTTTTTTTACATACAAAACAAGGCAGATGAGTGCGAGGTGTGAAAAATGAGATCATAATCTCATTTTTTATTTGTTTTAGTACTAATAATTTTTATATTTTGCTTTTTTTTTATTCAAGTAAATTTAAATAAATTCTTAAACTGAAGAAGTTTACTGTTAGATTTCATTTCTAAAGCCACTCGTTTTAATTTATTTTTCTTATGTTATCAGTTATTTTTGTGAATGCTGGTTAACCAGTAATTGGCGACTGTGTAAGTCAAAGACTGTAAAACCTATACTTAAGATAATTATGTTGTACGCACGGCGGCCAATCAAGCTATGCAAAACCAAATTAAGCGGATCTCTCAAAGTACGGGAAGCTCATACAAAGAAGTCAGGTTATACTGGTTATGTAAAGCTTGCTGTGCCGTCGTGTGTACACAGAAGCTGTTGCTGCTGCCTGTCTGCTGCTGCAGAAGGCGTATATAACAATTAATAAATAAATAAGTGCTAGCGACGGACTAAAACCAAACTAGTCGTATTGTAAAAACTAAATATCATATTAAATTAGGGTATTCACTGAAGACAATTTAATGACTTCTAGCATTATCGGCTTTGTCGGTGATTTATTGTGACAATCTAGAGTTGACTGTCCCTAACGCACCAAGCAGGGACCGAATTACCGTTGCTTTTTTCTTAACGTTACCGATTACCGTTATGTTAACGTTACAAAAGTAACGATATTTATAACGATACCCGTAAGTCCGTTAACGTTACCTATTAACTAATATTAGTATCGGTAAAAGTAACAATACGTATACCGGTAATTTATTCGCCTATCTCTTTCTAACGATGTCGTTGGGGAGTCTAGCATCTTACGATGTTAGTACAACTAGCTTCGGCGTGTAATAGGTATTGTTTCTGCGATGCATCTGCAATGATTACTTGAACACACTTACTTCGCGACGGACCTCGACGGTGAGGTCGGAATGATGCCGGCTTGTGTTTGCGTAAATTACAGGTTTCCCTACTGCTTTCCTGATGGAGGGTGATGGAATCGTCGGGGGTGATTAGAGTATACCGTCGGCGAGTCATACTGATACGTGATGGTTTGTATCGGGCGGCTGACTCCTCCCGCAAACACGAAAGCTATTTATATACTGAACCATCCTTCGAGAAAGTTCCACAACTTTCTGGTACCTTCTTCACAGTTCCATAGTGGAACATTCGGTTGGAGTGTATGTAACGGGGCACTGAGAAAAAAAGACAGAATTTTTTTGCCAAAAAAGTGTTATTTTAGCAAATCGTTTATTTTCTCCATTCTAACGTATATACCACCTAAATATAAGGATAAAAGCGTCTTGGTGTTTTTTGGCTGACCAACCGTTTGTCGTAAAAACGATGTCGAAGGAATCCTATAATAAAGGCACCTACAATTGATAAGCCTGTATATTTTTTTTTTGTATGGATAATAAAATTTGATTTTTTTGTAATTAATTATTACCTACATGTCGGGAATTACGCGCAAAGGGGTTATTAAGGGGGGCAAATTTTTCATTATTTTTGCGATAGGACACACCGTTTCCGAGATATAAGCAAATTTAGAGGAAAAAGAAACACTGTTTTGCGCTCGAAGTTATGGGGTCGGGAGTGTCAAGGCACTGGAATTTCAAAGACAGGTCACTCGACCTTGAACTCTAAGGTTTCAAGACCTCCAGGATCACTTGATCTTGACCTCAAAGTCACTTGTCCTTGACCCTACGGTCACTTGACTTTGACCACAAGGTCACTAACCATGAATATAAATGACCTGTTACTGTTCCTGAGAACCGCGGGTCTTGACTTTTGGAATTTTGACCTTGATCTCAAGGTCAATGCCATTGAGGTGTCCGATGGTGTTCCCTACACTACTACTCCCTCATCCCACCGGGATGGTGGTCTTTTTTTCATAGACTATACTACTTTTCGTATGACCCACTACCATGGCATGGAAGGTAAGTAGATTTATTATTCTTTAAAAAGTTATAGTTATACTGATATACTTTGTTGCACTTCTTTCGGCCTATAATGATATTTTTTACACAAACAACTAATAATTAAAACAACAAAACAAATAGATGTATTTGGTGTTCGCCATGTTTGTGTGACCAGACGTCTTATAAAATGAAAAAGGCGCGAGCCGTCGCGTTTTCGTAGGTATCCGTCCGATCGTCCTAAAATGCTAGCTGTTGCCGCTCCGATTAGAACAGCCGAACGAAAGAACTCGCGGCGCACGTTCGGTTTGGCAACGTCGCACCAGAAATTATTAGTTTTTAGCGAAGTAACGCTACTGGTAACGCTATTTAAATACCAGTAAATCGTATGATTTAACGATATTTTTAACGTTACTAGGTAACGTAGCATAACGTTAAGGTTTTGGTAATTTTACCGGTATTTTTGTGGTAACGGTAACCGTCCCTGGCACCAAGTGTCATTGCATTTGTGTTATTTTTCTTTAGGCATTTAACTTGATAATATTTTTATTTGTGTAGAGTTCACAACTAAATTGATGATGGAATTTCGTAATACGGTACCTAGTAATCAAATAAACGTTATATGTCTGAATCTATTAATTTAGTTTCATTTTGCAGAGTTTAAAAGATAAGGATTTAAATCTTTGCAAAAAAAATGGATTTAAAAATTCTCAAAGAAAATAGTTATAGGTACCTATCTATTTGTGAGTCATCTGGCTAACTGTTTCGTGTAGATTAAGCCTTTGTGTTATAAATCCGTAAAAAAAAATTGCCCGAATGTGCCACATCGTCTGGTATCACTTATCAGCTCACTGAATGACTATCTTTACACCTATAAGGTAGTGGTACGAAAATAGTCATTTTTGGTATTTTGCGAAATCTTTGTTTTTATTTGGTTTTAAGGTTCGAATTATAGAGTAGTAACCAGGAAATGGGTGTACGATAAAATGCGTGAATTTAATGCACCGAAATTCGATGATAAAGTAAAACACTTAGAAAATTATCTTTTAACATCTGATGATTGCCTACTCTGACACAAATCCACTAAAGGGAGTGACAATTCAGAATAATTACGATGTCGATCTCGAGAGTGCAGCTAACAGCTATAGGCGCTACTTATTTTGCCAATTATCGCCACTACTTATTTTGGAATATGTATTTTTCTTTTCTTTATTAACAACTTTAAAAATATTTTTTATAATTTTCTTGTCTTGAACTAACAGATCAATAAAAAGTAGAAAAATAATTTAGTCCGTCTAAAACTGTTAAATCAACGTATGTGGGACGAGAGCGAAAAACTAGCAGTCAGTCTGAAACGAGCCCGCTACACATCCTCGCACCGTTTCACAGCGTCGCTACGCATCCTCTCTCCGCCTCGCACATCTCTAGTGGCAACGCGCACATCTCTAGTGGCAACGCTCACATCGTTCCACCAAGGCTCGGATACCGGTTAAATTTTCAAACCGTTACTACGTACTTTGACGCAAAACCTTTATATTCGGTTTCGTTCGCATAAACCGTTATTATTAAACCGGTATTTGGAAGAGTATAAACATAAAGGTTTAAACTGTTTAGAGCAATAAAAACCGTTTAATACGGACGCACGATAATCCAACGTCGCGCGCTGTTTTGTTTTTATTCCGTAGTAAGAAATTTTTAGTTTCGGTCGGACGTTTATTTATGTCATTGCATCAATAAGCTCCGCTGCAAAAACAAGAAAAATGGGTAAGTATCTAATATTTTTTTTGGTGAAATTAAGTTGATAATGACGATAAATAATCGGTAAACATAATACATATTACTTTTCACAGATCCTATGGACCAGTTAGATAATCAGTCATTTTTTAATGAAGAAGAAAACTCTCAATATCTCGGTAAGTACGTAAACACTTCAATTCTGTATTCGACATTAAGGCCCGCTTGCACCGCGAATCGCTAAACGCGTTTAACGCTAAACATATTTAAAACAGCATTCTGTCTCTGTCATCTTTAAACGATTGATAGAAACAGAACGATGTTTGAAATGTATGTTTTTGTTTTATGAAATGCATTCTACGTTAAACGCGTTTAGTGATTCGTGGTGCAAGCGGGCCTTAAACTCTCAAAATTATAGGATAAATAGGCCACAAAATGCCCGATCTAAGGCCCAGTTTCACTGTTGGTATTAACGACCAGTGAAACTGGGTCTTAGATCGGACGTTTTGTGTGTCTATGTGATAAAAACTATTTGAATGTTTATTTAAATGAATGTTATATTATTTTGTAACAGGTGAACCACGAAAAAGAAGAAAGGAATATTCTGATGATGAAGATCAATCCCAATCATTGCTAGCACCTAAAAACCGTACCATCAACTCAATAAAATAAACACCCAAATTTTGAAAGAGAAAACAAATCGGGCGAAGATATCAGTGCTAAACCAGGAGAAGAAACTACTTCGAATGTCAAAAATGTGTTTTATGTATATTTGATAAGGACCTTGATAAAAGAAACTATTATTTTGGAAATTTGCTAATAGGTGAAGTACATTTTTTGCCGCCATGTATGCGCTTGAAGCATATATCAATATTTTAAAGTATATAGATAGATGCTTTAAAACATCAACACCGAGAGAAATCAAACAAAATAAATATTTAATTTGTATAATGTGCCTGGAGGAACATGCGAAATATCAATGTAATCATTCGTACTGAAATGTTACCAATAAAAATAAATAAAGGAAAATAAGAGCGAAGTTTTATTTTAAATTCAGGAATCTAGTAATATCCTTAATGTGTGGACACCATTTTGCATGTTGTATTTAGTACCTACTTAGATGGATGTTCAGGTACAAATGTAGATATACATTTTTTTTACGGTTAATTTGACATTTTTATAAATATTTGGAAAAAGAAAAATTAAATGCTTTTTCAATAAATCAGTTATTTAATCAGTCTCCTCGTTACATTAATATAGGTACAATTTTAGGTGGCCTAATTAAAAATAGCACTTTGAAGTTTTATTGTTTTCATTGTAGTCAAAGTATGTGTAGATTAAATTCTTTCGCATTCTACCCATGTTAAACACAATTATAATAAAATTAACTAGCGATTAAATCCACTGCGAAGTCACGAATCGAATGAAAAGAAATAGCGTAAGTACTAAGTTCGTCTAGTACCGCGCCGCTTTGCGCGGCATCCTTACAAGTAGTCACACGTTGCAACGCGTTTGCCGACATGCCGCTCGTCGAATAAACCGGTTAATTTAGGTTAAAATAAAGTTCTTAAAACGTTCACGTTCTTAAGAAAAGTTCGGAGGAAAACCGAAATAAACCAGTATTAACCGGTATATTTTAAACCGGTTCCGAGCCTTGCGTTCCACAACCTCGCCGCGCATCTCTCTGGTGGAAACGCAGCCTTATACGTGCGTGCATGCGTGCGTGTATGACCAGATGTATAAACGTGGACGAGGCAAAACGAGAATGTAAGGATCGTAGCAGGTGGCATTCTGTAGTTTAAAAAAAAAGAGTATGTATGTTCATTCAGTCACAAAAGTATCGAGAATGGATGATTTGTTTATGGTTCCAAAAACAATTTTTGTTTTTTTTTGTTGTTAGATTAGCACAACTGTTTTCCATTTTGGCACGGAGTTTGAGTTGCATCTGTTATTTAGATTAAATGCAGTGCAAAAACACGTGCTTATGAGTGGTACAAAGCGTGCAAAGGCGGTCGAGATGTAATGGAAGATTTGCCTCGCTCTGGTAGGCCTTCAACGTCTTCAACTGAAGTTAACATTGCAAAAGTGAAGGAAATAGTGACTGAAAATCCTCATTCAAGTTTGAGAGAGATAGCCACTGACTTTCTGTATCTCACGAGTCGATCCGTACCATTTTAAATAATCACTTGGGTATGAAACATGTTGCCGCTCGGCTAGTCCTAAAAGACCTGAATTTTCTCCAAAAACTCAATCGCATAAGAGTAGCCGAAGACATGCTAGAACGAGTCAATTCCGACCCAACATTCACGCACGTTCAATACGTATTTTTACTGATGACGAGACGTGGGTTTACAAGTTTGACATGCAAACTAGTCAACAAGCTTCGAAGTGGCGCCTTCTAACTGAACCGAAAAAACCACGCCAAAGGCGATGAAAAGTCAAAGTCATGTTGACCGTTTTCTTTGACTATCACGGTGTTGTGCACTCGGAATTCTTGCCGGAAGGTCTAACAGTAAATAATGAATATTATTTGAGCGTTATGCGGCGTTTAAGAGAGCAAATTCGACGAAAAAGTCCAGATTTGTGGAAAGAAAATTCTTAGATTTTGCACCACGACAATTTTTGACCAAAAACTCAACAAATACTATCGAGCAACCACCTTATTCACCAGATATGGCTCCAGCCGACTTCTTTCTTTTTCCTAAACTCAAATTATCACTTCGTGGCACCCGTTTTCATTCGGTAGAAAACATAAAGAAGAATTCGCGGCGAGAACTGAAATCAATTCTGTAAAAAGCGATTAAATAATGTTTTGATGATTGGATTATTCGTTGGCGTAAGTGTATCGTTTCTGAAGGAGCATACTTTGAAGGCTATAAACTAACTTTGGATGAATAACTAACGTTTTGTGTATTATTGATCGTTTCCCTGTACTTTCTTGACAGAGTAGTATGCTACCATTAAAGCGCGTAACACTGTGTTTCACGCTTTAGACATCTCAACACGATACACAAAAAAATCAGCCAAGTTGGAGGCGGACTCGCACACAAGGGTTCCGTAGCAACAAAATAATACATAGTTTTAGCGCTCATTCATAGGTCAATTTACACTCGAACAGTAAAACTATTTTTTTTTTCAAAGTATGTTAATTTTACTAATATTATAAAGAGGTTGATATACGTAGAAACTTTTTTTTTCTTTTATGGTAGGTGGTGTAGGTATGTAGGTAGGGGCCACCCCTTGTTAGGGACTCGTTTGTCAGTTTGGAGAAACTGGAGCAAGTGATGAGGGAGTATCAAACACATGTGACTAAAAAGTAAGATTTGATAAATGTTGATGGAGAAGCAGAGATAGACGACAGATAGAAAAAATGGATGGGTTGTTTGGAGATTGACGTAATAGAAAAAGTAGTGATAGCGTGATGGCTTACAGAGGAGAATGGAAGAAAAATAACGCCAAGTATTTGATTCACGGTTTATTGCAAGACCTGTGTGTCTCGCGGTTTAATGCTACCGATGTAGTACTACTGCAAAACGCAAATACATAGTTCCAAATAAAAATCGTACACAAATAATATTTGATTCGTTTGTACGCTCAAGTGAGCTGCAAGCATGATTTAGTTGCAAAAGCGCAAAAGAGTAGAGAGGGTGCGAGGGGAGCGGCCGGGACGCACGACCCAGTTTAGCGGCGGCGCGGCTCGATGGAGCGCCGTGTCCTAGCGGTGGTAAGAGCGGCCGGCGCCTGTGTGCCACTCCGCTACCATTGACCCAGATTCGCGGAGCGGCCCCGCGCTCGCGCACCGCGGCATAGCACAACCACCACGCGAAGGCCCTGGCCTGACCCGGTGCCGCCTAGCTGACCTACTAAACCGTCCTGTCTGCCCTGTAACGTCATGTTACCTCATTAGACACTTCATTGATTAACTAGTATTTAAGGGTAGCCCGCGAAAGTCAAATGTTCTTAGGTTTTGTTGCAATTTGCAGGTCAGTTTCGGACTACACGTGAAACAAAATATGATTCGCGACCGTAACACGTATGTAGTTACACAACTATAATCATTAAAAACAACAGTACAACCCTCGTCATCCTCATTCTCTTGCCCTAATCCCAATTCATTTGGGGTCGGCGCAGCATGTCTTCTTCTTCCATACTTCACTATTACTCGTCATCTCATCAGACATTCTTTACACAGTCCATCTATTGTTAATTTGGTCTTCCTCTACTCATATACCCATCCACATTCATACTCAAAACTTTCCTCACATTTTCCGTATCACATCACAACACCACACAACTTTTCAGTCACCGGCGCCACTTTCAGACTTCCTCTTATGAACTCATTTCTTATTTTATCCATTCGCGTAACACTACACAACTCCCCTTAGCATTCTCATGTCAGCCACATGCAAATGCCTTTCATTCACCCCTTTTGTGGGCGAACATTCTGATCCATACATGACAGCAGGTCTAACTATTGTTTTATAAATCTTCCCCTTAAGTTTAAGGGGAATGCGGGATTTACAGATTGTGCCCGTGACCTGCCGCCATTTCATCCATCCCGTGTTAATTCTGTGCTTTACACTACGATCTATGTCACTATCGGTTTGCACGAGTGAACCGAGATACCGAAAGTCGGAGCAGACAGGAAGAAACGCGCCATCTCGCGCTATGGCTCCAGAACTGGAGAGACCGCCGAAATCGCAGAACATGTATTTACGACTATTCTTTTTTATTTTTTTATTTATGACCATTTAATTAAAATTTTTTTTTTTTTTATGACCCTTTAATGACTAATTCATGAAGTCATTCAATGGGATTATATGAACTTAGAGAGTTGTATTGATGAGTTTAATGACTATAACTCTGTAAAACCTGACCTGTAAATTGCAAAAAACGTGAGAAAATTTAAATTTCGCAGACTACCCTGGTGCTTCTACCTTAAATGCTTTTATTGAAATATTACATACGTACTTGTTTCTCAAAGCAAAAGCGCCAAAGTAGACTGCAAAATTTATACTTTCTTACGTTTTTGCAATTTGCAGCTCAGTCTGTCTGGTAATCAGAAATTATACACTAAACAATCACTTTTTGTTAATTACTAAAAAAGGGCCTATTTTTGGATCACTTAAATTGCAGTTTTTCTATGTTCAAACCCACCCCACAGAATTCAAGATAACATACTTAACTAACTGTTACTTTAGCTTATTAGATGTTAGGTTAGTTATTTTCTACAAAATGTAATGTGACTGCTTCGTTGGTCTAGTGGTGAGCATGACAACTGCTGAGCAAGAGGTTCTGGGTTCGATTCCTAGGTAGGTCAACCATCAGGAATTTCTTAATATTTTCTTAATATCAGCCATGGAGTCTGGATTTGTGCCTGGTTGATGGTAATAGGCTCGCCCCCATTACATGGGACTTAAACATAACTGGCAAATGTGGGTGTACTAATGAGTACATCTCTGCCTAACCTTTTGGGGATTACAGGCCTGGTGTTATGTAAATGTAATAAGTGTCGACAATGGCCGAGAGGTCAAATAAAGATTGTAAAAGAATCAAAAATATTGATGACTAGCAGCTCATCCCAGCTTCGCACGGATGTTTTTTTTTTTTAGATGGGTAGATAGATAAACCATTTATATAGTGCACACAAAAGACATAGCACAACACACAGAAGCACAATTAAATGAAACAAATTACAAAACTATATACCTATATAAAAACAAGGTGCCAATAAACAAAAAGAAAAAACATATTTACAAAGGAAGTATTGTAACACCATGACATACTTCAAATAAAATTGCAATAAATATTGCCTGTCTATATTACTCAGGGATAATGTAGCATTCGAATGGTGAAAGAATTTTTCTGTTAAAAAGACAAATCTTTCCTCTTTTTAGTGTACTTTCTTTTTTTTTAAATGGACTTTTCTTAAATTTCAGTTGTTTTCTCTTAGTCACATTATTTATAATTTGTGTTAAATTCAATATTTCCAACCCTAGCTCAATATATCGATCAATGTTGCAAAGTGGATGTAAAATTTTATACATTCCAGTTTGTCTTACTGTTGCAACATAGTGGGATTACACAAGACATATCTCCTGAGCTTGCAAAATGAAAATAAGTTTGTATTTGATGTATATTTCTAGTATTCAGCAAAAACCCATCACAAGTAAGAAGTAAATATTAAGTTATAATTACTCAGTAATTTCCCATAGATCATGATTGTGTTTTTGGCTACTATTTCAAATGTTTTATTTGTTAATTTTAAATAAAAATTAACACCAAAGAACTATGTAGCCAGTCAGCATGTCAAAGTGTGCAAGAACCACAACATGATCACTCATGAATGGAAATTCCAAGTCAACACAATTTTGTGTTGATTTCTATTTAGGTATACAAATATGCTTTGAAACAGAAGTGAAACTATGAAGCCTTTGAAGGTCAAATGTATGCATCTTAATTGTATTGTTATGATTATGACAAGATCATCTGAAATAGCAATATTAAAAACGTAAATTTCAATTAACTGTAAATAAATAATTGTTTTTCTGATGATTAAAATATAAAATCTACGAATTAGCTGCATGTTTTTTTTTTAAATATAATTTATATGATCTACAACAAGAAACAATGTGATGAGTCTTATCAAACAAAAGATTCATGAAAACATAACAACAATGGTGATAACTACTTTTAACTATGGCAAAGTATTGCATC